>CAHIKZ030000134.1:130000-215000 GCA_903632075.3 Acanthosepion pharaonis
GAAGGGACGAATACAAAGACCTGGTGCACCGAAAGACACAAGGTTCCCAAACGACCCTCCGCAGGTTTTGAATTCAGAGTTGTCCTTCTCCTAGACCAGTTGCCATCCAAGGCTATAGAACCCAGTCTGTCCTGCTATTTTACCCATAGCTGGAGGGAGAGGAAGAGGATTCATACCTTTCCCATGGGTATTAGCACGTAAGTGAATGTAATGGATTCGACTGGAATTCGAACTCGGCTCTGCGATCCCTCAATCCAACCCGCTATCCATTACTCCACCGTATGTATGTATGTATGTATGTATGTATGTATGTATGTATGTATGTATGTATGTATGTATGTATGTATGTATGTATGTATGTATGTATGTATGTATGTATGTATGTATGTATGTATTCAGGATAATTTTACAACTTATTCAACTTATCTGAGTTGGAATGATGGTTACTCTTCCTGTTGTAAACTCCTGATCCAGTTTTTCTCTCTAAATATGCTTCCACATTTTTAAATTTATTCACCATTCTCTTCATAGTTCCTGAACGGACATTGAAGATGGAAGATAGTTTATAAATGTTGGTACAATTATTTAAGGCCTGAAGGAGCTTTTTCCTCTAACCATTGCTCATTTGGGATGACATAGTTGGGATGACACAAAACGATTTTAATCTGTTTTCTTTCTAACAGAATAACTCAAAGGATTTCTCAGTGATTCTTATGACAAATGATATCAAGATGACTAAACGTCTTATTTGAAAACTTGGAAAAAAAGAAACTCAATTAGTGTAGTGTTTTTTTAGATATTAATCATTTGGAGGGATGGACAATTATCCCATGCCCTCACACGATTTGGACAATTTTGATGTTATACATACATATATATATATATATATATATATATATATATATATATATATATATATATAATAGTAGTGGGAAATATACACATAAATATGCAATCATATATCTAAAATATATATATATATATATATACATATATACATACATACATACACATACATATATATATGTATAAAAATAATTCCAAGAGGATAGAATCCAGGTAGAACTCAATGTTCAGAACAGAGTAAGGATATAATAAAAAAGGCTTAAACACTAAGCCTTTTATTATATATATATATATATATATATATATATATATATATATATGTATATATATATATTTAGGTTTACAAAAAGAATCAAATCCGATTTCATTACACAATATTTTAGTAATGAAAAGCATTAAAAACCCCTTTCCAAGTCACTAGTATTTTACTCACAATCAAATTTATTTCCTATCTTACAAGTGTTCAATGTGGCCATCACCTGCAGCACGGGCAACATCAATGCCATAAGAGAATTCCGGTATGATGTATATCACGATCCACTTATTTGATGTTAAAAATCATCGAGGTTAGTGGGTAGCGATGAAGCATAAACGCGATCTTTTACGTATCCTCAATGGAAAAAATCAGACACGGCGAGGTTTGGGAATCCTGCAGGCCAAGCTCAAAGAGCAAGGTCTTCATAACTGCCTGAACGAGTCTGTAAGGTTTCAGATGTAGACGTCTTCTTAGCCCTCGCCAAATAGTGGATTGAATGAACGCAAGCTCACGGCTAGCTCGATTTATTGGCTTCACTAGACTCCCTTCAGTACGGTTCTCACCACTTATTCCTCCGAAAGACGTGGACGGCTCTGAACTTTTTACTTTACACAGACACCTACTCTCTTGAAAGTGTTTAAACCACCGTCGAATGTTCTTAAGTGAGGACGGATTAATGCCGAATTGCTTTCGAAACGCACACTGCACCTTGAAAAACGTATTTGTTTTCGCGAACTTAAAAACGCAGAATGCCTTTCGCTGATGACTCGACATTCCGTGGGTAACAACTGAACGTTACCGGAGATAAGACGCGACTACAGCGCCCCAGTGGTAACCATTCAAAACTTAGAGAACTCTTCTTTCAAATGCTGACTTATTCATTCCATAACAATACTTGAGAACTGAAACAATGCGTCTTGAATCGGTCATTCTTTTTTAATAAACCTGTATATGCATATAGTTTAAAAATCGTAAAATCGTAAACGTTTTTGATTGTAATGTGGACTTTTTCATATTTATTCTGTATATTTCGCCGCAAGTGTTTCGGGTCTTGTGACCTTCCCCAGGCGAAGAATAGTTAGTTGAACATATTATTTAAAGAATAATTTTTTTTCCTATATTAAATCTGTTAACCATTGTCTTTTGTTTGTAGTAGTAGCCATCCATACTCCTCATCAGAAAGAACATTTTTCGCCCAGTCAAAAATGGATTCAGATGACTAACAATACACACATAAGCTCGGCTTATGGCTATATCACGTTGAAACACCGGTTCCCATACGATCATCGAAGTTAAGCAAATTGAGCGTAGTCAGTACCTAGATGGGTGACCGCCTGGGAATACCAGTGCTGTAAGCTCGGATGTGTGGGTGGTGTAATAGATAATTAATCGAAATTATTATTCGAGAAACTGTGTTCCATTTCCAGTCGGGTTCATTATATTCACTTAAATGCAAATATCTTTGGGAAAGGTAGGACTGAACTTCTCCCACCAACTATGGGTTAATTAGTAAGAGATGTATCAATAAATCATTATAATATCAAAAGAAAAACAAATCTTACAATCTAAAAATATTTTCTGGCTTTAAATAACCTCCAAAATGTTGATAAGTCTAGAAAATGAATTAATTAATCAATGAAAACAGCTTGAATACTCAGAAGAGTACTGCGGCATAAGGGAGACTTTCTGTTACTTAGCCCCAAGTGAAATAGCATCAAAACTTCAATAGAGAACAACAATATATAGAAAAGGAGAGGTTGGTGATGCTATTTTTGTTAATGTTGAAAACGATAATGTTGATAATTGGAAGTCTCAGATTATGATAACGACAATAAAGAAATGTTAATTTAAAAAAAAAAGGAAAAAATAAAAAAAAATCCCATAGAAATAGAAATGTCTGTCACAACGAGTGATGAGAACGAATGGCTAAACGCCAGAAGACAGACCTTTCCAAATACGGTATCAAAAATAAAAGAAAGAATTTTCATTGTCACAAACTCTTTTACGAAAGAGCCGAGTAATTTTTATTTTTTAAAGAAGTTAAATATTTAATCCACCAAAAAGGATAAAGTCGTGAAAGAAGCTTCCTGTCATAATTACTATTAATAGATGATCTT
This sequence comes from Acanthosepion pharaonis, assembly GCA_903632075.3. Taxonomy (NCBI): domain Eukaryota; kingdom Metazoa; phylum Mollusca; class Cephalopoda; order Sepiida; family Sepiidae; genus Acanthosepion; species Acanthosepion pharaonis. The sequence continues at coordinate 133,220 of CAHIKZ030000134.1, forward strand.
AAGAGAGAGAGAGAGAGAGAGAGAGAGAGAGAGAGACAGACAGACAGACAGACAGACAGACAGACAGACAGAAATAAAAGACGCTATACGAAGGTGCACTGAAAAGTTCATAGACCGACTGTGAAGGAGAGATGCTAGATCTGTTATAACTTGCATGCATTATTTTCAACTGTTCTTATTAATAATGTCTTTGTTTCTTTCCTGATAAACCGACATCTGACTGTTCAAATAAGACTTTAGAATTAAATAGTACCGACTATTAACAAAATATGGCATCGTGGTGTTATCAAGTATCTGCAGAAAAAGTGTGGCCCCCAAAAAATTAATGTCTGACGTGGTTACGACATTAGGAGATGGCGTTACAACTTTATCAACAGTGCAATGCCGGCCAGCTGAATTTAGAAGGGGAAAGGAGAGTCTTGAAGATGACACATGGACTGGACATCACCAAGCAAAACATTGGTTGTGTTCACCATATGGGTATAGATGACAGGTGATTCACTATAAATGAAATAGCTAATGCTATTAGCATATCCCATGAGAGAATTTAGAATATTCTACACAATGAACATGGCATGACAAAGGTTCCTACTTGATGGGTTTTCACTGCCTCTGACATTTGTTCAAAATTATTGGAAAATCTGACATTGTTTGAGGCATTAGCCAGTTGATCTCCTTGAACATTTCCTAACGCAAAATGAGTGTTTCGTCCCTGACTTTGACGTAGAGACAATGAAAAAATGAATGCAGTGGAAAGAGTACTCTTCACTTGTTCCAAAGAAGGTCAAGCACGTTTTATCTACGGGAAAGTTTATGGACTAAGAGTTTTTGGATGCAAGAGGCAATTTGTTTATTGATTATCTTCAAAAGGGTTACACAATCGAGTATACTATACCAAATTGCTGAGACTGTTCAGAAAAGTAATCGAGACCAAACACAGGAAAAGTGACGTAAACCTCTTGTTTCATTCGAACAATGCTCCAGTAAAGATCTTGTTTTCAGTGATTTTGATCAACTCCTATTTTCCTGATTTAGCTCCACCTGACTATCATCTGTTCCCTAACACGCACACAAAAAAACTTGGCTAGGAACCTGTATCGCAGTGTTGATGATAATTTTCTATCAACAGGAAGAACAGTCTTTTTTGCCGAGTCATGTGTCAATTTACCTGGAAAGAAACAAAGCCTTTATTAATACGAGGTGTTGAAATTAATGCATGCAAGATTTCACAGCTCTAGCGTCACTCCTTCATAGTCAGACTATTAAGTTTTCAGCACCGCCTCATATACAAAAATGTGTTACCATTTTTGGTTAATTGATTTGTTTTCTTGTCAATCTTTTGAAGGTTATTTAAAGCAATCAAATGAGTGAAGAATTTCAGGTAATAATGATAGCAGGGAGAGAAGAGGTGGCCTTCAATAAATGAACTGCTCTGAACGTTAGTGAATGTTTTGAACAAGAAAAACAGTAATGAATATTATGAATTAGAAACATTAAAAAATATTATAAATAAATATTAAATTTACAAAAAGAGTTATCAGTGATGTTGTAGCATACCTACGGACGATAATGGGTATGTCCCCATTCACATAAATACAATAGTAAAGATTGTATGTTGGTCTTCTGTTAGAGATTCGTCTCTAGCTGTGCTGGTCAAACTCTCTACCTCCAGGCAGAGAGGATCCCCAGATGAGGCTATGTCGAAGGGCAAAGTCTCGTCTCGGGAAATAGCTACCCAACCCCGTTTTATACTGAGTCTACAGGGAATTTTTAGCCGAGCCTACGGACTCGGACACCTCACATTAAATTCGTCCTTGTGCCACATCTTACCGCGTGGGGTGTTTGGTAGATATCCTGCAGTTGGAGATTCATTGTGGAATTCACTTGACTCACTTCTATCATTTAACTACGCGCCGCCGGCAAATCTTATATGTGTTGTTCGTGTCCTAAGTATTATCGTTCATTACCAATCTTTGTGTGATTATTCTATTCAGTAACCTTCCCTAGCTTACAACAAGAGAAGAAAGCAAAAGCTTTATCAATTTACCAATGCGCTGACCCGAAAAAGAAAATCGGTTTGACATGAGAGGTTATCATTTGAGCAGATTCTGCGCAAAATAAGCCATATGATCGGTCAGACAGAATAATTAACCAATCTAATCATTATATTTAGCTTTCAACCCATAACTCAAAACTGAGAACTTGAGGTTAATCCGAAAAACCAATAAAAATTGTGCCGACAACTGAGAAGGTCAATAGTTGAATATTCCCCCGAGTCCAATGATATACTTGTTACTACAGCGACTTCAAAACTGGTCTACTATTCCCAAACCGTAGGATACAGACACCATACGATACTTGACTGCCGTCCTTTCTTTATTTCTAAACGTATATATTTGAAGAAATTAAGCATCTCTTATCAGCATCTAGTTTCTCTTTCCCAAATTAACATATTTACAGAAAGCTTTTAATTGATCTTTTAATCTAAACTTAAAACTCTAATTAATGTTTCATTTTTCACAGATTCGTATAAATACCAATTTGTGTTTGGTATTTGCTTTACTCAGTTATTTTCCATACATGATACACGCTTAGGCAATCATTTATATTTCGATAAATTTTTTTTCTGCGTTAGACCAGTTGTCATTCAAGGCTATAGAACATGGTCTGACCTGCTATTTACCCTATCTATGTGGGGAGAAGAGGATTCATACCAAGGGTATGTGAACGTCATGGATTTGACTGGAATTCGAACTCGGCCCTCCGATTCCTCAATCCGAGTCGTTGTGCCTCTTGTTTTTAGTTTATTCTTGGTATTGTTGAATATTATAGTCGTTGAACATTTAGTATTATTGAACACAGAAAATGCTCGTGGAGTCAAGGTTAAAAGAATTTTATTCGTGGTTATAAATATTAACCTTTTGTTTTCCCTGCAAGCTGTCACGGGGCAATGTTAATAATAAACGAAAAATGATGGTATCATTTCCTGTACCTGTACATGCTGTGGTATTGGCCCGGCAGATTGAGCCAGTTTCGTCAAACGAACACCCAACATCCGAACAAAAGCTGACCAATAGGTCGTATTTATTAGGGCGTATAAAATCATATTAGTAGTTTCAGTGAGATTTTGGTTTCACAAGCGGTCACAAGCCGCGCATGTATGCACATATTTAGGAGAATGAGATCTGTTATTCCGAAGCGGTCACTCATCTAGGTTCTGACCAAACTCGACGTTGCTTAACTTCGGTGATAGTATTGAATCGACATTTCAACGTGATATGGCCGTAAGACGTTAGCTAGTGGGTTATAACAAGACATAAAATCATTTGGCGAGGCAAGCTTATCTTTCCGCATTCCAAAATCTACATTGTTGTCCTCCTTTGCCATGTCGATCTTCATCTACGGCTGTGAATCGTAGTAACACACCAAGAATACAAAGAATATTTCTGACAACAGAGATGAAATCTTACAGGAAGATCTTAGACGTCTTATACACTGACAAAAGAAGAGGTGCCCCTCAGGTTCATTGTTTATAAGGTCCCCATAGTGTAATTAGACCTGATAATGGTCCCCACCTGACAGTCGTAGAAAGATAGGAACTAAGACGGAAGAGCATAATCTCCCATTCCACAGACCCCGTAAGTAACATCCATCTTTTAATGAAGATCTTCATGAACTCGCAGACGAAGAAGACAGAGAAAAAGATGGGAGGACAACAAGGCCTCAGAGATCAGTGGTAAACCGAGAGAGGCGGAGACGAGAATTGACTATTTCTTCGATTAAGCTCCACCGAACTCAGTGGAAGTCAATAAATATTTAACCTGTGAAGTCTGTCATCATCGTCATCGGCACTCCCATGACCGGGTGTGATCGCACAGTCGTTGTGCAGCTAAACATTTGACTTAATCCGTCCAGTATTTTTTTTTTTTTTCATTTTCGGTGGATGATCTTCCTATTCACTCAGGTAAGATGTCAGATTATTTTTCCTCTGATTCTCTATTCTCCTAATTCTTAAGTAGAAAACCGTATAGGATAGTAATTGAGTAATATGGGGCTCTCATGACGTGGTCATATCATTTCAAATTTGTCTTCCTGACGCTTGATATGAGGTTTACCAACGGGCGTATTCCTTGTTTGATTGTGTCGCATCCTGCATCATTCATGATGCAATTTGCTTTAGGACAGCTTGATTTTTCACTTTTTTAGAAAATCCATATTGCACTTAATATAACTCCTGGGGTTTAATGTGCTAAATACTGACCCCAAAAATTACATGCATAATTGTCACCAATGTTTGAGCATCTGATTTTAAAGATCATTTGAGAAAATGTAGAGAAGTACCTAAATTCCTAACATTTATTTAAAAAATAAATCCAAAAGTTATTATCTTTTGAATTGTTATAAATATATTCAAACTAGAATTTTAATTATGAATCACCACAAACATAATATGAAAATTTTTTTACTGCAATCGATAAGTAAAAACTGTGTAAAAAATTTTAAAAGATTACAAAAATGGCAACATAATGAATAGGATTTGTTAGATCATTTATTAGATCATAATAAGTAAAATCAAAAAAATAGATGAAAGTGTATTATAAAATGGACAAAGTCCGACAAGTTTTTTAAGATATTTTTATGTCTATACATTCTTTTTTACAGATACAGATATTTAAGTAAATGCTCTGTTTATAATAAACAGTATTAACAACATTTACCGGCCTGAATGTCGAGAAATCGACCTTGCTAACCGAAACGCTCCTCTGTGGCGAAATCGGTAAAAACATGTCAGGCTGTATGACGGTTCCGTATAGGATACAGGTTTGATTCCTGTCGGAGGACGCATATTTTCTATGACAATTTCTCAGACATTCTGGCCGGTAAATGATGTTAATACTGTTTATTATAAACAGAGCATTTACTTAAATATTTGTATCTATAAAAAAGCCATAAGAATATCTTAAAATAAAAGTGTATATAACAACATAGAACTGCTGGGCACAAATTATAAGATAAAATGCTTTAAATTTGCATTGTTCATTGGAAATCACGTTAGAACAACTGCTCTGCATTATATATTACATTATAATATAAGTAAATTTTTCAAGAGAATCTTCCTTTGAAGTAAATGAAGGCCTTATTTGAATGCACAATGAATTAGTAATAATGTGCGTGTGCCATGCATTTTGTCCATCTACAATTTGTAAAGCTTAAGTAAATTATAATTTTATAAGGTTTTGCTATAAGGCTTTCACGGATCACCGAAATGAAATTCCAGCGCTATGATTTTGAACCTAAACATTTCCGTTTTGAAACTAAACGTTTCCTCAAAAAACTTACGGTTTGGAAAAATTTTCTGTGTCTTTATTTATCATATCAAACAGCAACTTTCAAATTGAGTGCAATATCAGGGTTGGAATATCGACCTGCCCAACACTGCATAGGTGATTCGGCGACGTCCGTTTTCTGATGCTTTTATTCTTCGCTGGGGTCAGGCTGTCAAGGTCCACGATTCACAAGATTACAAAAAATGGGGTATAGGCAGAGATTTTTATTATAGAAGTTGCAGGAAATTAAATGTCATCATTCAATTCATTTTGTCACGTAAGCTCAGTCGTTTTTGAGGATGATGAACTATCTTCTTTGTTCCGAAAATAAACTCAATGAGGGTATTAATTATTATTCAATTTTTCTTTGAAGAATTTCACTCTAAGTAAGGGGATAAAACCAATAAGACGCAATGAGTTACTCAGATTGAAAGAGTCTGAGAAAAAAAGATTAAGAAGATATCCTAATAAAAGAACAGGAATTACGAAGACAGGAGATCAAATAAAAGAAGAAGCCGGAAGAGATTTTCAGAAGCGAGATGTGCGAGAAAAAAAGCTGTTAGCATAGAACTAATGGATACCTCGCTTCCAATCACTTACTGCGCTTAAATTTGTAAAACTGCGGTACCAAAGGGGAAAGTTCAGCAGAAAAAAATGATCATAAAACTATTTATAGAAAAGACGACGAAAGAGGCTACATTAAGACTGTGAGAAGGTGACCGAAGCTGACACGCCAAAAATCGAGTACTGGCTTTTTGTTTATAAATAAAATCATTTCTGAAAAGAACATGTTAGATTTTCAAAGTATACGATCGTATCAAACCTATTTCCTTCTCATCTTTCTCATTTTATCTGAATTTTGGGGACAAGGTGTTGTCATTATTTACATCCGGACAAATGGCTCGATGTTTGTTGCTATTATCACAACATTTTGGCCGTTGTACCGTGCGGCACTATTGAAGATGTTGCGATGCGGAAAAACATCAGGGAATTTCGAAGTGAACTTTTATGCAATCTCCTTTTTTTTCTGTCGTGACTGCTCAGGTCATAGATGATCAAAGATCTCCACAATGTCCCCTCATTTTTAACTCTTGATAAATTTTGCCTTTATTCTTACTTCTCTCAAACCCTGTTCCATCATCCCTTTACTGATGCTTGCCATGTCGGTTATGCATCATTTTCCGCAACCCTTCTTGCCCTCAATCAGTCTTGTATCAGGTTTTCCCAGCCATTCTTCCTCGTTATGTGCATTTCAACTCTCTCTTTTTGATGTTAAATATAAGTGTGCTTTTTGTTTCCTTTTTCTATAAAACCTCGTCGTTGCCCACATGTTCAGTATATGGTATTCTCAACATCCTTCTGTATAACTATATTTCTGTTACTTAAATTATCTTCTTCATTCATTGCTATATAGGAGAATAGATATCACATAAAATGCAACAGTTCGTTGCCCACATGTTCAGTACATGGTATTCTCAACATCCTTCTGTATAACTATATTTCTGTTACTTAAATTATCTTCTTCATTCATTGCTATATAGGGGAACAGATATCACATAAAATGTAACAGTTCGTTGCCCACATGTTCAGTACATGGTATTCTCAACATCCTTCTGTATAACTATATTTCTGTTACTTGAATTATCTTCTTCATTCATTGCTATATAGGGGAACAGATATCACATAAAATGTAACAGTTCGTTGCCCACATGTTCAGTACATGGTATTCTCAACATCCTTCTGTATAACTATATTTCTGTTACTTAAATTATCTTCTTCATTCATTGCTATATAGGGGAACAGATATCACATAAAATGTAACAGTTCAGTACTCTTTTCTTTTTTTTCTAACGACGTTTTTCTGTCTCTTAATAATTGCTTATCTTTTGGAAGGCATTTTTGGCTATTCCAATGCGTCTTCTGATCTCAGTGTTGCACTTTTCGACCTCTGTTAAAACATTTCCTAGATATTTAAATTTTTATACTTGTTTGAGTTTGTTGTTTCCGATTTGTAATTATGTATGTTGGCCAGTTCCTTTGGCTAACAACCTTGACTTCTTCTTCTTGCAGTTGATGATTACTACTTTTGTTATGGGGGCCACCCCTTTTTCATAGAAGTGGATTCGACCAGTGTGTACTTGGACTGCTGCCGTTAAATATCCAGAGTCAGTCAGAATATAGAGAGTGAAAGAGGGAGTGAGCAGAGATTGTGATTGAGTTGGAGGTAGAGTAATAGCGTGAGGTAACCGCTTGTAGAAGTCACAGTTACAAGCACGTAAACTCTAAGGAAGTCCTACTTCGAGACTGGATTTACCAGTCTATATATATATATATACTGGATCTACTAACCGTATTACCAATTGTATTATTGTGTAAATACATTTATTTTTTATATTTCATTTCTGCGTTTGTCATTCATTGGAGACTGAATTTCATCTCGGAATCCACAACAACTTTCTTTTCACTTTCCATCACTACCTTCTGTAGGAGCATTTTAGTTTTATTTACGTGTCTACTACCAACACTAAGAGGATCCCCAAACGAGGCTATGTCAAAGGGCAAAGTCTCGTCTTGGGGAAACAGCAACCCGACTCCGTTTTGTACTGGGTCTACATTGTATATTGTTCACTTTCTGCTTTTTATGTGTAGGTATAACTTGTATAGATTTCATTTAGTATTGCCCATGTATTGCTCACGCTGTTTCCACAGAGTCTATGCATGCAATACTCTACCCAGTGATTAAATTAAAAACGATTACTTCATTAAATTCAGGTACTGACTCCAGCATTCACTGCAAATAGAGGAGGACTGATAACACGTGACAGTTCCCTACGCTTTTCTTTGTTTCTAAGGAAATTTTTTTTCTGTTTCTTAATACTATACTTTTCTTTAGGAATGCGCCTTTGGCTATCTCAATGTTACTTCGGATTTCAGTGTCACACTTTCTGTCCTCTATTAAAACACTTCCCAGATATTTAAATTTTTATGCTTCTTTTATTTTGGTATCTCCAATTTGTAATTTGTATATTGGGCTGTTCATTTTGATAACAGCTATGCATTTAGTCTTCTTGCAGTTTATGCAGTTTTCGTAGATTCCGCGCTTAAATTCGCCAAGTCGACGTACCAAAGAAGAAAGCTCATCAGAACAGTTATAGGGAAAATATTTATATAAATAACATAATTTTTTTTCTGTATTCCTCAAGTAAACATTGCATTCTCGGTAGATAAGGTAACTGGAATCATTTCAAACGTTAAAAAAATTGTGGCAAATTCAGTTAACTTATTAGACAAGGTCAAACAATTCTAGTACTTACCATGATATACAGGGTGCAGTGGGTAAATTGTCGCCATTTTATATTTATAATTTCGATTTTTTTAAAAAAATTATCCAGGAACCAACGCTTTAATACATTGAGCTTTTGGCAATCATTACTTCAAGTTTTTATGTAAATGCTATGGGAGTAAACAGTTTAAGGACAGAGCTTTATTTGAATAACAGTTTTATTATAAAAGAAAACAGAAACAATTTGTAATTGAGCACATATAATCAATCGACTACATGTCACTGAAAAGCATGAGACCAATAGGTCACCATGGGTTGCTATAATCATTGCGCCATCTTGGTGCGAAGTTTTTTACTAACACAAAGTGGAGTGATTATATTGAATTAATTGCTATGTCTGCTGCTAGGAAACAAGCCCCACTGTGTCATGCCAGGCATTTTTTCTCGTCGGAATCCATATTATTTAAAAAATATTATCATTTATCTTTCCGGTGAATATCGCTCCCAGATATGGACTGATGCTCCTGCGTATATTTAGAGATTATCGACAAATTTCAAAGAAGGATCTGTAATAATCGGTCCTGTCTGGACATCCCGACTGCAGTAACTTTTCCATCGCCATGATTAGGCTTCCCTCTGTCTTTTCTATAAATATTTCCAGGGCAATTGTTTTAATCAGACTTCCTCCTTGGTAACTCGACGGAATGAATTTAAACGTACTACTAGACTGGCAATTAGGTCTCATCTATTGGATTAGTTAGTTGTAAGCGTAAATTGTATTCTAATAGTTTATTTTCTCGTACTTTTCGGTTGAGGAACTCTCATAGGTTTTGTTTCTACTCTGTCACCTACAAACTTCAAATAAATTGACATACAACGTCAATCGCAGACTTACGTCTTTCGGAATCATGATCTTTTATTGTCATTTCTCCTCACTAAAGTATTCTCATTCTCTTTCGCTCACAGTAAACCCTTTGCGTCTTAGTGACATTATCACCTTTCTTGGCGTGAAATGATTTAAATACTAAACAAAACAAAACAAAACAAAAAGCAAACAAACAAAACTCATTTTTTGAAACTGATGTATCAAATTGAATATCTCAATTCGTTATCGTATCTTGTAAAACCCGTTAAGCTGGATATAAGAGAACATACTTCTTCATGCAACTGATAAAACCGTATTTATTTGCTAATGCAGTTTTTAAATCATATTTACGCGCACACATATAAACACGGAACACATTATGCATGTCATAATGCCCCAGTTTTGATCAAAAACACGCAACTTTGTGCTTTACATAATTGATTAAGCGGGACCATCACGCTAACCATTGTGCTTTAATTTTTGGCATGTCAGACGAGTTTTGGCAAGCGATAAAAATCAATAAAAGTTTGAAAAATGTACTTGGCTGATAGATATTCCATGGAACACATTATCCATTGTCTTTTGACAGCCTTTTAAAGATGACTAGCAAAAGAAAAAAACAACTTTTGTCAATATTTTCTTTTTCTTCAGTAGTAAACAAGTCGATAATATTTTTCCTAATGACATTTGGATAATAAAATATATTTGGCAAATCTATTCTTACCTTGTTCTTAGAAAGAGAGTTATCATTATTAATATTATATAAGGCTACATTCATCTTAATTTCGTTGCTTCATATTGCAAGGTTTAAATCGTTTTGACATTCGGCATAAAAATATCAGTATTTGAAAATCCTAATAAATAAAGGACTCCTTACGATATTTGAACATATATTACTAGAAAACAATATGATTTGCTTAGGTGTCCCTTCACGAGGTTGACGATTATGGCTCTTCACAATTTCTTGTCCTTTTTTAGGTCTTAATAAATTTTACCCTGTTCTATTTCTCTTAAAACCCTGTTCTACCTTTCATTTACTCAAATTCATTAAGGTTATGCGTTGTTTTCCTCCGTCTCTCTTGCCTTCAATCTGTCCAGTGAGTATCAGATTTTCCAACCCTTTTTTCCTCAATATAAACCCTAGAAATTTCAACTGCCTTTTTTCTGATGTTAAGTATGTTTCCTTTTAGTTCCCGCTTTCTCTAAAACTTTATCGTTGCTCATATGTTCGGTTAATTGCTGGTGTTCCCAGGTCCACCCTTACCCGGGGTGGTAGCGTATGTTAGGGTCCCAGCTACGGGCAAATAGTTAACCCTGAAACTGAAGTAAAAGGCATTGTAACAGTATAAAAATAGGTTTTAATACTAGAAATACTTTGTAAAAAATTATTTCCAGAAATAAATTTTTGAAGAAAAAAATATTACCAACAATACATTTTTTTTAAATAATATTAACAGCTATATATTTTAAAAATAATATTACCAGCTATATATTTTTCAGGATAAAAAATATTACAAGAAAAAAATTTTGACAAAACAAAATATTAACAGGAAAAAAAAGTTATCGGCCTTAAATAACATTGAGGTTGATATGTCGTAAAAAACAACAAACCAAATCAAACCAAACAGACGCAGCCTATTACTACTCTACTGATATTTCCATGGCAAGGGTTCAAATGACCCCCATTCTTTGTTCCGCCATCTTTACTACAAGGACGAATTGTGATACGTCCTCAGAGTTGAATAAATCTCATTCATTTGAATGTGTTTCCATGAACACTGGCTTACGGACATATCACGTTGAAACATAGGTTTTCGTACGATCGGGGAAGTTAAGCAACGTCGTGCCTGGTCAGTACCTAGATGGGCGACCGCTTGTGAATACCAAGTTCTGTATGCTTGGATATGCGGGTGGTGTAATGGATAACCGTTCGAGATTGGAAATCGGAGAGCTGAGCTCGAATTACAGTTGGGTTCGTTTTATTCGCAAATACCCTTGGGAAAGGTATGGATTCACCTCTTCTCTCACTCCAGTAATGGGTTAATTAGAAGGATATTTAACAGTAAATCGTGATTATCACAAAACTTTCTTACAATGTAAAAAACTTTTCTGGCTTCAAATAACCTGCAAAGTGTTGATAAGACGTAGAAAACAAGTTAATAAATCAGTCCATGAACAATACAATTTTAATCCCTTTGTTGCAATATTTCTCACATATCTTTAGAAGATAAGGAGATATTTCTTTTCTTTTAGTTATCTGAGTTTCGTAAGAATTTTGTCTCCAGTCAATCTTTGAGTAAATTTAAGTATCAATGTTTTGGTTGATTTATGTCTACACTGGTTTTGATTTGGGAAACATAAAATTTTTTATAAATGATTTTAGATATTCATAAAAGTAATCCTTTGAAGATTTGACCAACCATGTGGCTTTGTGGTGGTCCCGAATCTTCGAGAAGGCAAGTGGATGGAGTGGTTGCGACCCCAGGATTATCCATAAAAGCATAAAGAGGCAGGGAGCCGGGGGAAGGTGGCTCCAGCCCTGAGAGAAGTAGGTAGATGACTAAAGTAGTTGGAGTTGCCCAACGGCGAGTGACAAAAAGACAGGTAGTGAGGAATCAGGAGTCGCTGACCCCAGAGGCCAGTGAAATTAGGGTGATAGCAGTTCAGCCGAAGAGAAGGATAGCCGGCTAAGGGAGGAATGGTATTGTCGTTACTTTCCAACCAGTCTTGAAAAACAGTTGTCTTCAGTTTTTGTTGAAAGCGATCCCAGCCGTGATGACGAACCTGTGCACATAGCAAGTTGGGTGCATATGCAAATACACTCAACCTTGGAGATCATCACAGTTATAGTGAGCGACGATCAATCGGAGGACGTCGTCACAAAACACGTAGCAATTTCACCACGAATTGTGCCACACCTTCAATTAAGGGCTAATCGTTATTTATCCTGTTTGTCCTCATAATATTCACACAGGAACTTTACATACCAATTAAAATGGACTGGAGAGCAAGGACATAGGCGGGTGGTAAGGAGTTAAATGTTACTCATAGCAAAATAGGATGTTCACGTAATTTATTTATCATAACCATTGAAGAAGTATACACATCTACCTGAAGTGACTCTCGGGACTTGTATTTAGTAAGCTTTAATATACAAATAAAATCTGGGTAGCATGGGAAGATTACTGTAGGTTTATTTCGACTGTTTTTATCTCGTGGTTTCCTGGACCAAGCAACCTATAGACAACTGGATTAAAGGTTTCGTTAATGATTCTCAGTCCCCTGGAAGTTTTGATATTAATCACTGGATCTGGTTGTGCTAAAAAGTCAGATTCTCTGTTTTATTGGAGGAAAGAGATCATGGAGATAAGATTTTAAAAACAAGATAGGGAGCTAGATCTCATAATTATGCAGTTTAACCTGCAAGATGTAACCGCAAGTTCTATGTTAACAGTTTCTTCTCACGGTTCACAAGAGTTCAAAAAGAGGCGTCTACGCGCAGAGTTTTTCTTATTGCTTAAGAGACATTGGAGGACATTCCATTTTATCAGTCATTTCATTTATCGCTTGTGGATCAATTCCACTTTCTAACTTTCCAGTCACATTTAATTTTCAAAGAATTAAATACAATCTCAGTCATTTAAGTTTGTTTTCTTCTTGTTGGTTTATTGTCTTCTATCCTGAATAATGTTTGTGTTTTCCTCATATCCTTTCACCATCAATAACCACTTGCGTCTTAGAGGTTTCATTGCCTTTTGATAAGATTCGAAACAGCAATCACGAGAATTTCTAAAAAAATTGCTTTCTCTTTTAATATGTGTGAAACTTTTCAGGTTAAAGTTTTGGTTGAATTTATTTCTATGCATAACTATTGCATTTGATAAAGTTATAAGTTACCTTTTGTGTCTATAGATATTTTCTATTGCTGCAAGTTTCCTCACTATATTTTGGAGAGGGGCAGCTTATGTGGGCAGTTTACTTTAGAATTATTATTATTATGGATGTCTTTGATGCTGATCAGATCCATAATTGTTTTGGAATAAGTTATATTGATATTATTAAGAATGGATAAATTGTTTTGGGTAGCCTATGATAGGTAATATTTGAAAAATTCGGTGCGCAGACTCATATTTTGATAAGATTCGATAGAGACACTCTCGAGGATTTTCCGTCTAAGTAAGTTAATTCCTTTTCTTAATAAGTGGACCAGAAGTGTATTCGAATTTATTTCTAGGCATAACTAATGCATTTATATTTTGATCAGCCTGTGAGCTTTTCAGACGCTCATCGTATTTCTGAACGAGTAGATATTTACTCACCCCCCCCACCACGAGGTCAGGTTGTGACACAAGGTCGGTTTAATGTGCGGAGCCCGAGCGCGTACACCCGGGCAAGGAACCAAAATTCCCCGAGCTTCCGAAACAGTCGGTTGCGCTTGCTTTGGTGAGTTCACCGATCCTTCTCTCTAGTGCAATGAGAAGGCGCGGCCTCGGGCAGATTCCTGAACGAGTATACTGCCATGCATGCCATCCATATGACCAAACTGTTTAAGGACATGTCTCTAGTTTTTTATGTTGATGTTTCGGTAATTTAGTTGCTTGTAGTGGGTAAAAACCACCCCTAACATCTTATGTTCAATTTACTTATCTCCAATACTAAATATATTATAACATATTCCTACACCAAATTATCTGAAGTGTTTAGTATTTACTAATTACACATCCGCATATTTATAACAGATTCAGTGTATACGCCATGACTGTTTTCAGAAACAATAATAAGAGATACTGAGTTAAATTTCCTTGAAATATTTTACTAGTAGACACTAATTTAAACTCTTATAATATTCACAGTCGGTTGAATTGTTATAATATTTTTGAGGCTACCAATAGTATTTTCGTGAAAACAATCACCTAAAAACAAAATAGCAAAGAATAACGAAGAAGTGTTAAAACAATGACCTACACGAATAAACAGTTTTTTAGTGAAAAGCCGTCATACAAAAAATACTGCATTTAAATCTGCCAGACTTATATATACAGTGTCAGAGAAGGCACCTAGGGATTTAAAAGGTTAGTAATTTCATCATTTTTTTATTATTCAAAAATAGTTTTGTACAGAATGCCAATTAAAAAATGGAAAATATATTTTCATTTAATAAAAAAAATAAAAAAAAATGCTATGTAAATATCCTCAGTGCTTGACTTCATACAAACGTGGTCTTTCAAAGGCATTTTCCATAATAGCAGTTAATAATTCTAGGTGCAGCCTTCAAATTTATGCACGGATGTTATCCTTGTGTTGCTGAATTGACCGCAATCTGTACACACGCTTTAGCGTATCACCCCACCAAAAATAACCCGAATGTGTCAGGACAGGAGATTTCCGTGACCATAAAATTTTGCAATTTAACGAAAGGAGATGAACGGGTTAAATTCAAAATAAAATTGCATGACTTTTGTACTCTGCTCTCAGTGGATAATTTTCACTGCGTCAATATGAGTTCTGAAAAAAAAAAGAAATAAAAGAATTAAAAATATGACATGTTATGACAAGTTAAAATATCGAGTTGATATTTGCATTATATATATATATATATATATATATATATATATATATATATATATATATATATATATATATATATATATTTATATATATATATATATATATATATATATAGGTTTAAGGTTTAAAAAAATTTACAAATCGCGCCGTGTATAAAAGCAAAATTGTCCATATGTTGGCCTGAGCTTTGAACTATTGTTTCTTAAAATGATTAAAGATATGTTACTGGAATTCTCCGATGTTTTTACAACACTAATGGAATCTACTTTGAGCAATAAAATGTATAATTATTCTTCAAGCTTAACTGAAGAAAATAATATGTCCATCATTAATTAATCATAGCTAAGGATTGAAATCTTCAAATATATATATATATATATATATATATATATATATATATATATATATATTATTCTAGGATCATTTTTCAACTTATTCAATATGATCTTCGCCTCTCTAACCTTCTAACTTTCTGTCCTGGAGTAACAATGTGCCTCACAGTTTTCACGTACAATTTAATTCCTAAGTCTGTTTTCACTGATCTTTGGACTGTCATAGCTGAAACACTTCCCTCACCTGCCAAACGTTTTCGTTTTTTTTTCTAATTGATCACTTTAGCTCTAAGATGAAATGAGAATCCCTCTTTCTGTTTTGATGTTCTGATCCATGTTTTGTCACCACTGTTCCCTCTTTTTAAAACTTATTCCCCGTTATGTTGATGGTTCTTGAATGGACTTTGAAGATGGAAGCCAGAGTATGAATGTTGGCAACATTACTGATGGTCTGAATGATCTTTTTCTTCTCACCATTGCTTAGCTGAAACGACATAATGAGACTGACCCATTCTCTTTCGAGCTGAATAACCCAAATGGTTTTTCAATGATTCTTACGACAAATTGTGTCAAGATGGCTAAACGTCTTTTCTAAAAACCCAATTATTTTAGTGTTTTTTTTATATTAGACATTTTCCGGGATGCATAATTATGCTTAGAACGATACACTTTTACTGTTATACTATATATATATATATATATATATATATATATATATATATATATATATATATATTCACGTTCTATCCCTGATATTGAGCTTTTGCCTATTGATATAAAAAACATATTTTAAAAATTAAATTATATATTATATATATATATATATATATATATATATATATATATATAGTGGACTTTTTCGCCAGGAACAATGTTTAGTGTTTTTTTTTTTACATATTAAACATTTTGTAGGATGAATAATTATGCTGTTACACGGCTTTTTTTACTGTTACACCGGGTATATATATCTTGACTCTCTCGTGCGCCTTCAAAACCTGGGTACTCTACCGAAGTGAGATCCACAAAATTCCATCAGATGAAATTTTGTCAATTCCTGCAGAATACGTGGCAAGACCGTATCACAGAGAAAGAAATTCTTACTTGTGCAATAATGGAGAACATAGAAAGTATTATGACTCGCCATCGACTTCGATGGCTCGGACAACTTTCCCAAATGCCAGACATCGGCCGACCCAAACAAATCCTTTTCACATCTGACAAGCGACCACGCGGAACCACAAAGCTTCGAATAGAGAATCAGCTTAAAAACAGTCAAATGGGAGATAGAAGCTACAGAAAGGAACATTTGGAGGAAATCAGTCCCCGAAAAAACAACACAAGAAGACAAATAGAAAGTATAAGTGCCCAATGAATCTCTCGATAGCCTGAACCCACCTACCCTACCATGCGGTAGGTGTGGACGTCTCTGTAGATCATAGGACTGATTTCACACATAAATGTCGATGAGCATCGCAATACTCGGCCACGAGTTTTGCCAAATATATTATTAGTGGTAGAAAACTTGATGGCTGCCATGAATAGACAAAAAGGAAAAAAAAATGAAAAAGGAAAAAAAATGAAAAAGGAGCTAGCTAACCGGTTTCGAACCTCGATCAGCAGACCTAAATCAAGATTAATAAAAGTATAATTATCAATAAAAAGATGGACATGCAAGAAAAAAAAATCATTTTCATTTCTTCCTTTTACTTTTTTATTCAGAGGTGCAAATATAAATTTAGAAAAAAATATTAATTGACCACACAAGTATACTCCACCATGAAAAAAAAAAAAAACAAACAAAATCTTCAAATACTTAAAACCCTCCATATAAGGAACCTACAACCGACACTAAATAAGGTTACTTATGAGCACACACACACACACACACACACACACACACACACACACACACACACACACATATATATATATATATATATATATATGAATGATAAACAGGAATAGAACATTTTGTTTAATTTTGGTCGAATTAAGACAATTTCGGACGACAGAGAGTGTGCACTAATATCTGACGGGAGATAGCGAGAGATAGAGAGTGAGAGAGAGAGTGAGAGAGAGAAAGAGAGAGATAGGTTTATGAAATTGTGTAAAAAGAGGCGTTATCTGTTTAAAACCAATAAAATACTCCATATATTGCAGGCAAATGTTTTTATTAGTTTCTTAAATGATCTTCCAAGAAAAGCATTTAAAGCAAACAACGTTAATAGAAAACATATTGAGTGAACGCACGGAATAATGATAAACGACGCTGAAGCTACAAAAAGTTAAAACCAAAAACAGGAAGAAACGAATGATTAGAAATTATTCCAATTATATAAGACAATACGCATTACAAAAATGAATATTGAGAATGGCGGAGATTATAATTTGCAGAATGAGGAAAAGCAAACGCTTTTGTAATATATCTTAAGAAAATGAAAGTGTATACATATATATATATATATATATATATATATATATATATATATATATATATGTGTGTGTGTGTATGTGTGTGTGTGTTTGTGCGAGAGTGTGTTTTTGTGTGTGTGTGCCTGTAATTTTTGTTTATTTATATATGTGTGCCTATATATATATATATATATATATATATATATATATATATATATATATATATATATATAAAGATTAATAACTCAAATAAATTATGACTTAATGCATCTTCTCTATTACTCGCCCGCCGTATCTATTCATTTATTTTTTAATCTATTTATCTATCAATTTGTTTCTTTTTATCAATCTGTCTATCTTTTTCTATTTATTTATCTCTTTTTATCTCTCTCTCTCTATCCATTTATCTATCTATCTATCCCAGTTTCTTCCTTTTCTATCTGTCTGTTTTCGTCTCTCCGTTATCTATCTACCTATGTCTTTTTTCTATTTATCTATCTCTTCTTTTCTATCTATCTATCTATCTATCTATCTATCTATCTATCTATCTATCTATCTCTTACTTCTTCTTTCTATTATATATATATATATATATATATATGTGTGTGTGTGTGTGTGTAATTCATTTGCTGATGTGTTCACCTTTCCTTTCTTATTTGACTATTCTTTTTTTATTTCTCGACCACATATTTATAGACCAATCTGAAGGCTTTCAATTGACACTGGCAAAAGAACAATCCTTGTTGAATCGTACGCATACGATTTGTCTTAGTGCAAACAGGAAAAGGATATTTTAAATTATTAATGCTCGTTCAGGATTCAGTGCATCTTATTTCATCTTTATCAGCAACAACAACAACAACAACAACAATAATAATAATAATATTAATAACAATAAAAAAATAATGATAATAATACTAATACTAATAATAATTCCATTATTTGTATTAGTTGTAATTTTGAAATAGAAATTTATCAATAGAAAATTGTTACATTTTCTTGTATTTTCTTCTGATTGCAGCAATAACATAAAAGTTAAACAGCGCACAAAAACATAAAAAATGTCGTTTGAAAATCAATGGAAAGACATTTTATTTTGCTAGAAGGAAAATATGGCGCCAGTCATATACGCATGCGCAAACAGAGAGCAGGTAGAGGAGATGTGTTAATGATAAGAACAGCTTGTCGGTTGGTGCAAAATAATGTTTTTGCTGGTGTAGTTAATTCGATATTTACTGGCTGCACCTTAGTAGCAGATTCAGTGTAAACATCGTAAGTACATTTAACAATAATATTGTCAGGTCACATTATTGTAGCATATAACCCAGTATTACCTGTCACAGGAATATGGCTAGACTCTCAGCAGCGTTAAAATCAAGACCTGTTAAACGATGGCTGAAATCTCTTATAGGGTCAACAGTTATCTAAGCCAAATGGGGTATAATGGGCTCTATAGCTGTGTAAGCAACCAGTGTACATCCAAGTCATCGGCGATTAAATTGCTCAAGAAGCTGGCTAGACCATCAGCAATATTAAAAGCAAGACGTGTTAGAGGGTGGATAAATGAACGGGGCATCAGCGTCTAGACTAACGGGAATATAGCTAAACCCTTAACAAGATTAAAAACAAGACCTGTTAGGAGGTGGATAAGTGTACGGCTCAACAGTCGTCTAAGCTCAATGGGGTACATTGGCCCCTATAGCTATGTAAGCAACCAATGTATATTCGGCTCATTGGCGACTAAACTGTCGAAGAAGATTGCTATACCTTTAACGGGATTAAAAACAAGATATATTAAACGGTGGACACTGGCCTCTATAGCTATGTATGCGGCTAGTGCACGTCAGGGTCAACGGCGATTAAGTTGTTGAGGAACATGACTAGACTCTAAGCAGGATTAAAAACAAGACCTGTTAGGGGGTGGATCAAGCATCTTTTAGGGACAGCAGTCATCTAATCCCAACTGGGTACACTGGTCACTCTAGCTATATATACAACCAGTGCCGTGATGACAGAGGGCAGAGGGCTTAGTAGCCTAAGTCAACGGTCAGGTTAGATACTTCACCGACGAAATGAAGGTTCATATATACGTGACAAAGGCGAGCCTTTATTTTGGAGGATATCGACTGTGGTTTGACCTGGAGTGGGATATCGTCTGCCAGGTCTGCTTGTCCAAGACATGCTAGGCAGGAATGAACGAATCTCCGGCTTTTAAGCCATATATAGGGAGGGAACATGTCAGGTGAATTGTACACCAAATCTACGACCATACCCGGTCATGGGACAAATGATAATGATGAGGATAATGATGAATATGCTATCAGAAAAAAAAAAGCCTGCAGACAAAGCAAGCGACCATAGACCCAACTCCTTATCTTATTTTCTCTTTCTTTCCAGATGAAATCGAATCTGACTGTTCAAAGAAGACTTCAAAAGTAACTAGTAGCGGCTTCACTTGAAAATACACAGACTTTCGCTTCGCGGTGTTAAAAGGTACCTGTAGAAAAAGTGTTTAGCACAGCAAATACATTCATGTTGACATGGTTGTAACATTAGGGAATGACGATCCAGCTTTATCAAAAGTGGGCAGCTGAAATTAGGAAAGGAAGACAGATTACCCAAGGTCTGCACCTCCTGGAACTGTCACCAGCAAGGAAAACATTGATCGTTTTCACCACAGCTCTCACCTCGGTATCCATGTTGATGACACAACTATTTATCCAATCCTCACTTTCCAGTCTCGATAAAGAGTCTCCATGTCCTTGTAGATAACTAATTATTTTCCATCCTGCACATGAAGGATTTGGCGAGCCATGGAAAGTGCTTGGACGAACTATATTTCTTGTTTCCACCATGTTTAATATTCATGGTTAGGGTTGAAATCCGGTACCAATAAATAACAGACGCCAGGAATGAATATATGAAAATAATGTATTAACGTAATAATACAAACTGGTAATGCAGGTTAGTAGTTCCAGGAATACGGGTTAGTAGCAATATATATATACAGTCTTTGGTATTGAAATATCGCTGTATGTCTTCTTACGGAGTCTACGTGCTCGCTCACTGTGACTCCTACAACGCTGTTACCTCACCCTCACTCTTCCGGTTACCTACAACCTTTTACTCTGTCACTCTGGACTCGACTCGACTCTCGTCTCAACTCTCGGGTCTTCCCGTAGCAGTAGTATATGTATATACTGGGTGAGTCCATTTGTGTAAAAAGGGGTGGACCCCTAAACAATAACATTGTAGAAAACTACCCACATACCCACCATATCCCATCGGTGAGAAGTAAGTTCCACTCAAACAGTTTCTTCCCGCAAATCACTGCTCTGTGAAACAGACTCCCAAGAGGATATTTCCCTGATCACTACAATCTTAACCTGTTTAAATCTAGAGTTAACGGTTATCGTCCTCTCTTATCCATGTAAACTACTCCTGCCTCGAGTGGCACCGAACCTTGTACAGGGTGAACCTTACTCTGTAAAAAAAAAAAAAAAAAAAAAAAAAATTGACGGATATCTACTGAAAAGAAATATGACACATGACAAGATCAGATTTTTTTTTATACCGAAGTTCATTTAATACCAACCTCAGGATCCAGTTATGAATGTGGAAAGGATATCAAAAGGAACAAACAAATATATGGATAAAATTTCCGGCAACCCTAACATATGTAAATTATTAAAAAAAATCCTACTTTTTCTCACTCTTTGTGAATCGAACACAGTTACATTTTTTTCTTATTGCCGTTCTTTCTTTCTTTCTTTCCTTTCTTTCTTTCTTTCTTTCTTTCTTTCTTTCTTTCTTTCTTTCCTTTTCTTTCTTTCTTTCTTTCTTTCTTGTTGCATGGCGACTTATCTTTTTGCATATTCAGATACAAAAATTGTCTCTTGAAATTTCTGGTTGAGTCAACTCTTACTACACAAAGTAATAGTAAAACACAACAACAACAACAACAACAACAACAACAATAATAATAATAATAATAATAATAATAATAATAATAATAGCTTCTTTCCATGAATCACTGCTCTATGGAACTGACTCCAAAGAGAATGTTTCCACGGTTACTACAATATTAACCGGTTCATGTCTATACTTAACCGTTATCTTCCGCTTCTATCCGTATAAACTGCACGTTAATTTAACATTCTACCTCGAGTTGTCCTCGGGCCTTGTACAGTCTGAGTCTTTCTACAAAAAGAAAACAAAACAAACAAAACAAAAAAAAACAAGCACCAATGTGATGATAATTAAGTCAAAGAATCGCTTCTTAAATTTGAACACTTCCAAAACGAATCTTTCCTCTGTTAATCATCTAGATGGCTCCTTTCTGCCTTCCACCAGCATGGCAGATGCTAACCCCCAGAAGCATGGTTTATTGCGCCATCTCTAGCTAACATTCTCGGCTGACATGAAGTGAAGAGATTATATTGACTCAACTGCTAAGTTTTTGAGTCGGCGATAGAGAGACAATCCATGCATTGGAAACAGCCTTCTTCACCTTCTCCAAAGAAAGCCAAGGTCGTTTTATCTGCAGGTAAGGTGATGGCTTCAGTGTTTTGGGATGTAAAATAAATTGATATTATAGATTACAACCAATGGAAGGTACTATGCTAATCTGTTGAGGCAGTAATGAAAGACTATCAAGACAAAATGCCTAGGAAACATTTTCAGGACAATGTTCCAGCACACAAGTGCTTGGTTTTTAATGGCTGCTTTACGGGACTACCGTAGCATTAAACTGGATTGTCGCTTTCTCCTTTCTCCTGGTTTGGCCCCATCTGACTATCATCTCTTCCCGTTGGGGAAAATGAAAAAAAATTATCTGGGAACCAGTATCTATGTGATGATGAAGTCATATCTATTGTTCATGTTTTGACAAACGGGATGAAAGTTTCTTTACCAATGGGATTCAAGCATTGCACTTCCGCCGGAAGTAGTATGTGAACCGCAAAGGGGTACTATGTTGAAAAATAAAACTTATTTAATCACATTCCATGAGAGTACCTTGGTCAGCCTATGCACTTTTTAGTCAAATCTAGTAGTAATTTAACATTTTGAATTAGTGTTACTTTCCTCTTAATTTCTTTGCCAATTAATACACAGCAGTTATAGCAGGTACCTCCACGAGATCGCAAAAAAATTGCATAGCATGATGAAAAAGACGCCAAACTTGACGAAAACAAAATTTTATCGTCTGAATGTTTATGTTATTATTAAGAAGAAAGATCAAAGTATTTTGGGGGTATTTTTTACATTTTTTAATCGTTACTAGCAAGTCCGAAATTTTCGTTAAAAATCTTTTTTTTTTTTTTTTGAGTCAGCAAAATTGACAGATAATCGATCATGGCAATCATTTTTTTTTTCCATTTTATAAAAAAGATGAAAATCTCAGTTTGAAATTCTTTTAAAAATCAATTATCATTTTTTCAAAACTTATTGTAAGAAAATCAGAAAATATAATGTTTATTTAAAATATTTTCAACCAAGCTTAACGTAACTTCTGCGCCGAAAAGATTTAATTTGAAAATAAAACAAAGCAGGTCGCGTCACTTGGAAGGTGATGAATGATAGATTGACGAATTACGTGAGGATAATTTGTTCTATGGAAGGAGAAAAGTGAAATTATTTAGATTTAAGTGAACAAATTATTTACTTCGTTATTTTTAAGGAAAACTGTCAGCGCTCGTTTTTTTTTTGGTACTTAGATTTCACCTTTACGTTTACGATGCTTTATGGAAAATATATTATAAAGAAATTAAAATAAGACTGTTAAGAGTGAGATTAAATTTCATATTTCATAAGAAAGGTATCTAATTAATTTATAGGTACCTTTCTTAAGAAATCTTATCAGAAGTGTACATAATATACTATAATTTTATGTACATTTGCTACATTTTAATGTGTTATTTGTATTTCCATTAATTTAATTATTAATTTTGATATTTCATTTATGGAAAAAATGTCATAAATGAGATTAATATAAAAATAATATCATATAAATTTCATAAGATGATACTGATACTTGTAGGTACCTTTCTCAGTTGAAATTGAAAAATCAAAAAAAACTTCACACGTGTTTCGCAAAAGTAAAGGCCTTAACAGCGGAGAACAATGCTTAACTCAAATAACGCGACTTAATTGTATTCTGGTTGGTCTTACGTACTTTATAATTACAGCCCGCTTATAAACACAAAATTACATTTCTTAATTACTGCGGGTTTTCTGATTAGTCAAAACGATACAATTTACAACGCGCTAAAAAAAAGATCTATCTCATACGGACACTTACGAAACATGGTTGCGGCTTTTAACTAATTTTATAATATTTTAAAAACTTAAATGTAAAAATCTATTATAATTGAAGAAATAACAAATAATTGTATTAAAAATTCATTTTTCATCGAAAAAAATTTTGCTTTCAGAAAATATTGTCCATATTCATAAAAACAACTAAAAGCAAATAAAATTATTTGAAATTAAATATGTTTGTTTTATTGAGTTTTGTATGTTACGATTCAGAGGTGATTTTCAGCTGTGCGGGGAGGGTCCAATTAAAAACAAAAAATAACATTATTTTCATTCCTTTGTGCTTTTAACTATTGTAATTACTAAAGTGGACTCGATCGAATTTTTAGAGTTTTCATAAAATTAGTTATGGGGGTGGTTATAAATATTAAAAAAATATTTCTGCCATGATTTTAATAAAAAAAAACATATTTATAATAATTTCGATTATCTGTGAATAGTTTCCGAAAGTTTTCATTAACATTCGACAATTATCTCTATTTTTGCAAGACTTTAGAAATTAATGTGTGTCATACAAAAAAAAAGTGCTAAAAATTGTCTATGTTATTTTACTAGTTCCGGTGATACAAAGAGAAACAAAGATTTTTAAATGAAAATTCAGAATGTTCTAAAAAGAAGGAAATTTTTTTTTTTAAATAATAAAAATACACTTTGATCTTTCCTCTTAATAATAACATAAACATATAGACGATAAAATTTTTCTTTCGTCTTTTTGGTGTCTTTTTCTTCATCCTATGCTTTTTTTAGCCATCTCATGGAAGTCGGATAGGATCTAGCTTACGTGTATATCATGCTGAAACACAGGCTTTCGTACGATCGGCGAAGTTAAGCAACATCGATCCTGGTAATACCTAGACGGGCGACCAGTTGGGCATACTGGATGCCAAAAACTTGGCTGCTCGAGGAGTGAAATGGATAACATTGAGAGCGATCATGAATAGAAAAAAAGGTACATCCCAGCCGCGCCTCCCAACACGCAATTGGGCCAGCGCGTAAGGATTAATGTCCTATTTCTCCCCGTGGATCTTTGGAAAGCCTCCGCCCAACAAAAAAGACATTTACAGACTGAGAAGAAGAATTAATAATATTTATAGTTTTATATTGTCAGAATTTCTGAAACAAATCATTTCATTTTTTTTTTTAATTTCGGGCCAGTCTTTTTTCCATTTTATTTCTGTTGATACTTTGTGTCAAGTCATAGTCTCAGCCTTAAATTCTTTAAATTAGCAAAACTTTACTGCTGTTATCATTATTGATTAGAATTGGTCTTAAGTTTAAGAAATAGAATCAGTTTTAATTTTTTTTAATTTCCTAAATGAAATTTTGTCAGTTGTGACTAATTTTGGATTAGTATGTCAGTCATTAGTTTTCTGTAGCATTTTATCACAATTCAAAGATCCTTACTTTACGAGCATTTGTAGCGTAGATGGGAAATAAAACATAAATTTGCATTCTGTTACACTTGGAAGGAACGTGACTTACTGTGACAGCATCCTAGTGAAAGATCAATCAACAAACGTCATTTATTTATATACCACAGAAGTAGGGTGTTTTCATATACAAAATTAATAGATAGCTACAGTGACATCTATCTACATAGAGATATAAGGAATATATATATATATATATATATATATATATATATATATATATATATTTAAGCATTACGCCCCGAGCAAGGCGTGAAGCCACTAGGATGCAGGGGGTTGCGGAAGATTTGGAGCAAGAGCAGATAGGAGTGATAGAAGAAAGGATGAGGAGAGGGATAGTGGATAGATCAAGGTAACTGGAGATGTCGATTGACATTACATTTAAATAGTTGGAGATTATAGCTCTCAGGGAAACAGTAATTGGGAAAAGTGTTCCACAGGCGAGAGGTGCGAGGTATGAAGCTATTGGAGTAGAAGAGACGGCTACATTTAAAAGTTTCTACAGTGTAAGGGTGGGAGCGGGATGCCAGCCTCGTAGGGCGCTTGAATTCATGAAGTCTGGGAACCAGTGAAAGCAGTTCATCAGAGCAATTACCATGAAAGTATTTGTAGAAAAGACAGAGAGAGGCGACGGCGCGTCTGTGACAGAGTGACTGTAGACGAGACGCCAGATCAGAGCCAATTATATTACATATCCGTCTCTGGATCTTGTCAAGAACTCCGAGGTAAACATGAGGTGCCCCAGACCATATATGGCAGCAATACTCCATGCAATACTCCATGGTTGATTTGTATATTTGAAGTATTCCGGGGAGAAAAATTTCCTGGCGCGGCACAGAGAGCCAACTTTCCTCGCGGTGGACGAAGCAATTGACTCAATGTATTTGTTCAATCTCAGGTCAGTAGTCAACGTGAGACCGAGCAGACGCAGGGAGTTGCTCTCAAGAAGTTGACTATCAAACATTCTAATGGGGGGCAGGCAAAGATCTCTATGGTGATTAATAGAGAGTAGTTTAGTTTTTGAGGCGTTAAAGTTGACCAGCCAATTCATGCCCCAATTAACAACCGATTGGAGGTCCTTTTCGAGACGAGTGGCCAGGTTAGTTTTGTCAGCGACACTAGATTTGTTTTTGAAGCGGGAGTAAATTGTAGTTTCCTCCTCTGCCAACTTGGGAATCTATGGCGTCAGGAAGATTGTTGATGAAAATAAGGAATAGAGTGCGGCCAAGGATGGAGCCTTGGGGAACACCTGCGTTCGTGGGATTGGAACTGGAGGAGAATCCGTTGAGAACGACCTTCAATTCGCAGTTTGACAGGAATGATTGTATTAAATCAAACAATCGACCTGTAATACCAAAACCCTGGAGCTTGCGAAGAAGGCCGGCATGGCCGTAAGCACATCAGCTGTAGATCGGGTATATGTGTGTGTGTGTGTGTGTGTGTGTATTCCTGCAAAATCTAGTTGAACCCTGTTGAGAAAAGGGTAATTTTAAAACCAGTGGCTAATACCGCTATTAACTATTTAGTCTTCAATCGAATTGAATTGAGCTCTCCGTATGACGTATTTCGCATTGAGAACGTTAAAATCTCCCTTCCTCTCTGCCGTGCGATGATAGCCTGGTTGAATTTCAATTTAGTACCAAATCAGTCGGCTTTCGATCCCGGCTTGAAGCAATCAGACGCCTAGCTACACTGAAGAGCTCTTATACAGCGAAACAGTCTGTCTGTAGATAGATAGATAGATAGATAGATAGATAGATAGATATAATCAGACTACTGATATAGTTACGAATAGACAGATATGAATATGAACAAACTGAAATGGACATAGAAAGATAGATCTGAAAGATAGATATAAACAGACTAAAATAGATACATATTGACAGACTAAAATAGGGAGATAGATAGATATGAACAGACTGAAATAGATAGATAGATAGATAGATAGATAGATAGATAGATAGATAGATCTAAACAAACTGAAATAGATAAACAGATATGAACTATCGGAAATAGATATGATCAGTCTGAAATAAATAGACAATGAACAAACTGAAATAGATAGATAGATAAATAGATAGAAATAATTTGACTAAAATAGATGGATATGAATAAAACTAAGATTTATATATAAACAGATATGCAAAGAATGAGATAGATAGCTAGATCGATCGATATGGATGGATATATATATATATATATATATATATATATATATATATTTTTTTGAATTTGTGGGTCTGATGAATTGGATCGTGATTACAATTCCAATGTAATAAATTATAACCATGGAATATTAGTGTTTCAGCCTTTTATATTATATCCTTACTCTGTCCTGGACATTGAGTTCTACCTGGATTCTATCCTCTTGTGAATTTATTATATATATATATATATATATATATATATATATATATATATATATATATATATATTTAAAAGATAATGATCGAAATAAAAGTATAAAATTTAATATTACAAGACATATTAAAAAAATATATATATATATATATAAAACAACAACAAGGGGGAAGCAACCGGTTATGATCCCACACTTCAGGCTTCAACAGGAGATTCAAAATTAATACAGAAAAATGTACAATATGTACATCTGAAGGATTTGGAGGCACTTTACATCGGGTCCCGCAAGCCTTCCTTGTGCAAACAACGTGAGTGTTTTTGGGACTCGCTGTCATTTGTCTCTAGTTCCTTCTGAATATATATATATATATATATATATATATATATATATATATATATATATATATATAATTTTTCCCCAATTCTTTTATTGTACATTTTTCTGTATTAATTTTGAATCTCCCGTTGAAGCCTGAAGAGCGGGAGCGAAATCGGTTGCTTCCCTTTGTTGTTGTTCTTTTATTTTTATTTTTTAATATATCTTGTAATATTAAATTTTATACTTTTATTTCGATCATTAAATTTTGTACCTACAAAAATATCTTTAAATATATATATATTTATATATATATATATATATATATATATATATATATATATATATTGAGCAATAATATTGTCAATATATATATATATATATTGAGCAATAATATTGTCAATATATATATATATATATATATATATATATATATATAGTGATAGATCTGTACAAACTGAAAGAGAAACATATGAATAAAACTTAAATAGATTCAGAGAAGTAGAGAGAGTGTATGAGAATGCAAGACAGAAAATAGTGTGGATTAGTAAGATTCCATCATTAGCCCTTCTGCCTGTTTGTCTACCGTCATCTTTAAAGCGTTGTTAATGTCTCATTCAATAAGGCCCACCTTAAAGCTGCCATCGCGCAGTGATTTATCCATTTTCCTCGGAGCAGTCTTCTTCCATTGCTCCTTGATCCCGACCGTGTCGCTAATTTCGGCCTTTTGCCAAATGGAGTACCCATCACACTTTAGTGACCTGACAAATGCACTAACGTCCATTAATCATGATTGACATTGTGCGTAGACGATAGGCGCCAGGGTCTCTTTAGGAAATTATTATGAAGGAAAGAGATCGCCTGCCTAATTGCTTAGTAGTTCTGCCTTTGTAGGGTGCATAGACAGACAACTAAAGGAAACGTTTCGTGCTCAGCGTTCACGCACTCTTCCTGGTCATCATATGTGATTAATGTTTAATGTTAGCTGCGAACTTTTCGGTTAGACGACGTTAACTGTTATAGAGTAACGTACATATTCGGTTCAACGTACACAGGTGTCTATATAGGGATTGGCAGAAGCATTTACCGATTATTTAAACCTAAATATTTACCTAGTGTTTAAACTTTTCTTGCAGCATAACTATTCGTAAAAATGTGGGCTTGCGGCCATATCACGTTGAAACATTGGTTCTCATGTGATCACCGAACTAAAGCAACGACGGACTTGGTCAGTAACTTAACGGGTGGCCGCTTTGGTATACCAGGATGTGTGGGTGGTGTAATAGATAGCGGCTCGAAAGTAGTTCCTTAATTTTAACGCATTCAAAAATGAAACTGCTCTATTTGAATCATCTTAGACAATTCTTTGTAATTTCAATCAATACGGCTGATGCTAACCTCCAGGAGAGTGGTTCATTGCGATATCTCGAACAAACTTTTTTAGTTGACATGAAGTAGAAAGTGTATAACGAATCAATTGCGAAGTCGGCAGCTAAAAAATTTGGTTCATGATGTCGTGCTAGATAATTTTTCTCGTCAGAATCTATATTACATATTCGTAAGTCGACCATTCGTAAAATATAGCTGCCACATCTGGTCCGGTGCTCCTGCTATATATTTAGAGATTCTTGATAAAAACCAAAAAAGAATCTGCAATGTTATTGATCCTGACTTAGCATCTTGGTTTCAGTAACCTAGCTTCACCTTGTCTTTTTCATAAATACCTTCATGGTAATTGTTCAGATGAACTTACCTCTATAATACGTAGACTTTATAAATTTTAGCGCAGTACTAGATTTGCGGTCAGGTCTCCTCAAGTACCCAACTATGGGTAAAGAG
The DNA here is from genome assembly GCA_903632075.3 of Acanthosepion pharaonis. Lineage (NCBI taxonomy): Eukaryota > Metazoa > Mollusca > Cephalopoda > Sepiida > Sepiidae > Acanthosepion > Acanthosepion pharaonis. The sequence goes on from CAHIKZ030000134.1 coordinate 163,271, forward strand.
CAGGACAGACTGCTATTTATAGCCTTGGGTGGCAATCGGTCTATTAGAATGTACTCTGAATTCAAAACCGGCCTGGGGAGGGTTGGGCTCCGTCAGGCTATCGTGTACAAGAAACACCATTGTTGACCATGTTTACCGCAGTCTCTGAATATGGAATCCAGTGAAGTCCGTAATCTGTTCAATATCAGAGGTCGGCAGTGAAGATTCAGAGAAAGTAGCGGTTGTTAAGCAATTCTTTAAGTCTTCGATATCAGGTTGGCAGTGCAAACAATTTGGGATAAAAAAATGGCTGCCTTTATACACGTCGCATTGAATATTTTAAGCTTTCTGATTGGTTAACCCTTCTATTGGTGAACTATAAAATGAGTCAGCTCATTTAGGCTAGCTCACTAGTAAATACATACACAAAAAACTGCAACAACCATTTCTACTACAGCTGCAGTAAATGTGGTGCAACTACGACCCTGATCGGTCATGGGTTTAGCGATCGCGAACTCTTCAACTTACAATTGATATGACAAGATATAACCGTAAGTTCTATGCTAACAGTTTCTTTGCTCGGGTTTCTCGCTTGTGGAACTCTTGGCTTCTTGCTTCCCAGTCAACTTTCATCTTCAATCGTCATTTTCTCTTTTCATATTCTTTTATTATCCTCTCTCCTTAATAGTAGTTTTTCTCATATCTTCTAACACAGTGATATCTTGCGTCCTAGTGTTTTTTATTGCGTTGTTTGGGTTGAAATTATTAAAAAGAAGAAAACTTGAAATCAGAAAAGGGGGTTCCAGTAGTGTCCCTTATATTCACTTAGGCGAAAAGCATAGCATTGTCTGAAAGACACGCATCAAATCACCTAATATAACCATACGAATGCAGAAAATATTACAACACGAGTTTAATATATGATTTATTTTTTTTATTTACAACGATTTTTAACCCTGTACAAGAGTCACTCGAGGTAGAGTGATACATAGGAACAGGGACAACTTAGGAGAGTATGTCGTGAAGATAATGGTTCACCTGAGACTTAGGTTAAAATTGTAGAGATCGGAAAAAAAGCTGTATCCAGTCTGTTAACAATCTTTGTGTTGAATACTGTTGATTTCTGGATTTGGTAATTTTCTACCCCAAAGGAATTACCCATCCGTGGAACACCGTGGATTTTGACATTGTGACTAATATGTATTACATTCTCCATAAACTACACAATGACGTTGGTCATGGATTGTTGTTAGGCTTATTAATATAAAAAGACATTATTATTATTATTATTATTATTATTAATGATGATAATAATAATATTGATACCATTTACAGTGCTAGAATGAATATGCAAAAAAGTAAATGCTACAAACAGCCGAATTATACTTCATCTCTCCTTCCTCTCATTTGTGTATATATATATATATATAAAATAGATATTGAAATCAAGCCAGACGAATGTTTAAGGTTGCAGCCCCCAAAATTGAGAAAAGTACTTTTGGATTGTATCTTGCACTGGGCATTAAACAGCGTCAATCATAAACTTTAAACTCACTAAGACAAAAATGAAGGATTTGCAGACACCTGTCTATATGGACTTTTGTCCTTGTTTGGTATGAGGAACATGTCCAAAATGTTTGCAAAAGTACTTTTGATACACACACAATCTCTCTTTCTCTCTTTATCTCTCTCTCTCTCTCTCTCTCTCTCTCTCTGTAATTAGTGCATTGAGCATTTTACGTAAGACTTTTTAATCTTTTTAATCTTTTTAGTGCTTTTTTTTTGGAGTTGAAGCTTAAACACTTCACGATTGTTTCAGCCTCGTTTTAATACACTTGGTCCTTTCTTTTTTCATTTTTTTTCTCGGGTACCGATTTGTTCTACTGCAAGTTGAGCTACCCGAGGTTTTTCCCAAACGAGAACCACCATTTACACACACACACACACACACACACACACACACACACACACACACACACACATATATATATATATATATATATATATATATGAAAGTGAACATTGAAGTCAACATTTATAGGCGACAGGCTGTTTCCTACTAGACGCAATCGTCAGACCTGCCGCCTCTAAGTATTGACTTCAATGTTCACTTTTATATTTACACACGCTCTATCTCTGATAGTGAGCACTTTATCCCATAAATATAGCACACCTTAAGAGTATATTTCTTGATATATATATATATATATATATATATATATATATATATATATATATATATATATATATTTTGTGTGTGGAGGGTAGAAAGAGCCCAATAATCAATGTTGAGAAACTGTATCTCAATTTTATATAAGAAATTAAATCGTTATTGCGAGCATCGATTTTCTTTTTATCACTTAATATGGTGTGAAAGCTTCTTAATGACTAGCGATAGAGAATGACAGTGAAAACCAATAATTCTGCACGTGCTAAAATGTATTTCAATGTGTTTTTATAGATTTTCAAAAGTCATTTACACATTCCTTCACATCCCATCGTGGTTCGCTTGGGAGAGCTCACGTAGGTAGAGCAACGTAGAAATGAAAATGGCCGTGCCAAGTTAAAATTGCGCATTATTCTCTTGTGTTCGCTTTCACTTGGTTTACATACATTGACAAGTAAATAGGTGCTATTTAAAAATCTATACATATTAGGAAGTTGGATTACAAAGTGAAAAAAGACTGTAACACGCTTCGTTCTCTAGTAAAGATTTTTTCTTATAGATAAAAATATGTGTAGGGATAGGCGAGATAGAAACGTGGAGCGGGGGAAACGCTGACAATATGGGAAGAATGAATTTTACAATGATTGATCTGCTGTCTTATCTTCAGTGTCGTATAAACGACAATTCGGCCGTTTGTAGATCCGGCCTTCTTCAAGTTGTAAAGTGTGACGAGTGCGTTCGACACGTCCTATACTGTATGTCACTAAAAAGCCCCCGGCCGCGTTCACCGGACCGCTTTATATACTATGCCAAGGGCAGGTAACTCTGTCCCAACGTGTTTCGCAGGGGAAGATAACTCTGTTCTCACCTACACACAAGTGATAGACGTTGGGATTTTGAACCGAACCCTTTATTCAGTCCACGAAGGTAGATTGTTTTTGTTCCATGTAGCATAGCTTTTGTGGATATCTCAGTTTCAGTTCATTCCTTTTAATAACTCAACTCTACTAAGTTTTTGTTTACCTCTTCTGTGGCCAGATATTGAACTCATAACTCTTTGGGTCAAGTCAGTTTTGGATTCCTTCAACTAATGCTTTTATTCACTGGACTATATGTCCCGTTTTTACACGCACACACAATCGCGCGCGCACACACACACACACACACACACACACACACACACACACACACACACACACACACACATATATATATATATATATATATATATATATTTCTGTAGATCACTGCTACCAGCAAGCAGAGATATTTCTTCTCCTGATGATGGACATGTTGGCCGAAACTAGTCGAGGAATCTAAATGAAATAATAATAATAAAAACGAAAGAATATTAATCTACAACCCAGTGTGTCTGAAGATTTTCATTATTTAGAAACTTAATCATTAAGTTTCTAAATAATGAAAAGTTATTAAACCATAGGTAGGTTTTTGCCGACATCAACAAATTTTGCATTAAATTATTAGCATAAAAAAGAGATAAATAAATAAATTCCATAGTTTAATAAAAATCTTAAAAGCTTAGCCAAATCATTAAATAGAAAAACCCTTTGTGAAGTCGCCAAAAAACAAATTGTAGTTCAATGCAACACGATTGTATACGGAACAGCCATTTGAATAAACAAATAAATAAAGAGATTAACAGATAGATAATAATAAAACAAAATCCTCTCGACACTTAACGACTTGCTGTCGCGCCATGAAATATCCTTCGCTATAAATTAACTAGATTGTGTCCGCTACCATTAGCTTTGAAATAGATACCCGACTCTACCTTGGCATAACCTTTCCGAAGGTGACGAATCTGTAGATAAGAATTAACTGTCTGACCACCTAACCAAGATGGCCGGCCCAGCCGTTCCCATAGTAATTAATGTTGCAATGGACCATACTTATAAACATGCGCAAACCACAAGATAGCTTATTCCTAAATTTTCGCTTGAGGATGAAACGGGACCAAACATCTTGAGTCAACTTAATTTTAATAATTATATTGATGCTTTTGGCTCTCGTTTTTGAAACATGAGAACTCTTATGTAGCGAAGGAATCATATTTTTTAAAAAATATTATAATATATATATATATATATATATATATATGAATGCTTAATATTTCAATTACAAATAAGATCCTTTTTTAGATGACGCTGTTTGATAGACGAAAAAATGTGTCAACATATGTGTCAAAATCTTTTTTACGAATTACATATGCACATGCAAAAACACACACACACACACACACACACACACACACACACATATATATATATATATTTATTTATTTTGTTTTTTTTTTGTAAAATTTTTCTTGGGTTTGGTTTTTGTTGTTAGAAATCTTTGCCAACTGGAATGCTTTCTGTTGGCTGTACCAACATCTGGGATACTTATTTCTCGAGTGTAAACGTTTTGATAAATTATCAAGAAAAGGAAATCAATGTTGTTCTTTTTATACGACTAGTCTCAATTGTCACATGAGTTGCTGCAATGTAGGTGAAATTCAGCCAGACTTCAGTGCACTAAAATGTTTCCTGGATGACAAATACCGACTCAAACAAACAAACAAACATTGAGAACAGACCTTAGTAACCATCTAATCTACTACTCATATATATATATATATATATATATATATATATATATATATATATATATATATATATATGAAATGGGCCGAAATCTGACAGAAATAGGAAACGTTTATAAATATAACATATTTTGCGTTTATTAAAGCTTCATCATAGAAAAACAAACGCAATATTAGATAACCAAACTTTATTGAATCCATTCTTAAAGAATCTAACGTATATATTACCACCACTACTATGATTGGTGTTGAACTAAGAACATCCTCAAATATGAGGACGACGTCCGAACATAAATAACGTCTACTAGAAACACTCAGACAATGACACAGACACACAGACAAAGACACACACACATTGACTTTTATATATTATCATCCGAATCCCGCATAGAAAAGAATTATGAGACGCTAACACACATAAATTCTACTCACGAAGGCTGCTTGACAAGTCAAATGCGCATGAACCTGCTTACCCAATAAAAATCAAAGAACACAAAAATAAATATAGCAGAATTTCTTTCCATATCTTATTCTCTGACCAATCTAAACATGTTAGATTTATAAACTTTTCTCTTATATATATATATATATATATATATATATGATATTGGCCAAACGATACAGACGATAATTGTAATTTTCCACGAAATCGTGAACTCGTCTTTTTTCAACATAGTCCATTTCTTGGCACTAGCCTGGAGATTCCTTTGAAAGCTTAACAAATTAACATCATGAACTTAAAAGTTAATTTCCTGAGTTAATAAGCAACTGAATTTTTTTCCTTAAATAATCATGAAGGCAATTTGTCAACAATAACAACAATATAAATCGACTTAATTTATAGTATGTTAACATATTCTAGTATCTGGAAGTGTTCCATGGATTATATATTTATTCCATTATGGGTGAGTGTTCCTTTTTTTTTGACAATGATGTTCATTCTGTACAAGTCCCAAGATGCATTCAAGGTAGAGGCCTACAGAGTAAGAGGCACATCTCATGAGGGTATATGTAGAAGATAAAGGTTAACCTTAGATTTGAACTGGTCAAAGGGAAGTATTTTGGTAGTCGGTTCCACAAATTAGGGATTCGTCGGAAGGAGTTGAACATCTCGCCAGTTGAATACGAAGAGGATAAATGTCGTCTTCTATAATGTGCGTAGCATGGCGGGTGTTAGCCATGAAGTTTAGACCTTGGAGAACTAATGTCGAGAGCGAGAGACTTCCTATATTTCGTCTTTGATAAAGGATTTTAATGGTGCGCATATATAGCAACAGTATTCCATGTTAGGGCTAATCTGCCTCTTGTTCTTTGAGCGAATGTTGAGACTTATACTCAATGAAGACCTCAAGTGGAACTCGTACACACGATCCATCACTAAAGATGCTTGAAAAAATAGTCGTTTCCCTGCAGCACTCCAGTAAGTACCTGACTCATCCTGTCAACCTCTACCTTTACAAGAGCCAGATCAGTCCTAAAATGAAATACTGTTTCTATATACACACACCCTTAAAACTCTTTACCACATATAAATAATTGCAAGCCTCTCGCTGCTTGACATTACAGTTCGAACAGGTCCAACTTTCGCGGTTAGCACGCATCATGCTACGCACATTACAGCAAACGACCCCTAATCACTTCGTATTCCATTGGCGAGGTGATCTTCTTGAGAAGCTTCTTCCCACGCATCGCTAATTTGTGGAACCAACTTCCAAGTAGATGCTTCCCCGATCACTACAATCTTAACCAGTTCAAGTCTTATCTTCCACACATATACGCATAATCTATGCCTCTTACTCTGTACCAAATTCTCCAGTGTGTACATCGCTTCCAGCTTTCAACAAATCGATTTTCTATTACCTTAAAATTTCCCATATATAGGTTTTTGATGGTTAGGGTAAATAAATCATTCATAGAAAAAAAGAAATAAATAAAAATCTTAACATTTCTTCTCGTCTGGACGTAGTTACATGTCTCTATGAAATATACTGTTGTCGACATTATATATATATATATATATATATATATATATATATATATATATATATATATATATATATATATATATATGATTTCAAGACACCGTCAAATATCGGCTTCCTAATGTTTGTATTATAAACTAACTGGCATTTAGTGTTATTTCAGAATCGGCGGAGATTTATAGTTGGGTACAATACGATCAGTGTTGTTACATATTTTCATCATATTGTGTGTCTGGATATTTTTTTTCATCTTGGTCGATACTGCAGCGTATGCTAGCAAAATCAAAATGGCAGCACCGATGGGAAATCGATGTCAGCATATCGACAGAAAGTGACAATTTCTTTTTTTTATCTTTTTTTTTTTTAAAAACGGATCTTGCACAGAAAGGCATCAATGCTATAAGAATGTAACAGTGAAAATGTTAATTGCACAAAAGTGTTACAAAACGACAGTTAGAAAGTTCTGTTTTATAGAGATTTTAAAGAGGGACCTATTTTGGTAGTGGTTTACGGTTTGTCAACCTTTTGCAGGTTAATTAAATCCAGAAAATGTTTTTGAATTCTAAGAATATTTTTTTAGAGATAATAATTATTTAATGATACAATTTCAAATGTTTGACTCATAACTCGGCTTTGATGGAAGACAACGTATTTACTTATTCTTGTATCTGAGCATAAGGGATATATATATATATATATATATATATATATATATATATATATATATATATATATATATATAACGAATCCAACTGAATTCAAACTCGATTCTCCGAGTTTCCAATTTCAAGCCTTTATCCATTACACTAACAGCATACCGAAGCTTACAACACCTTTTAATCTCAAGCGTATAGTTACTGAACCAGCTCGACGTTGCTTAATTTCGGCATAATTATGAATAGAGTATCCTAATCTATATGTAGACTAGGTCAAGGAAAAACGCAAAATTTACAGTCAAATGTGTATTTATTTGTACTAGAATTTTTTCGCAACACGTGTCAGCGAGTTGATCTCCTCAGTTTTTAGTATTATTGAAGTTGTCGGTAACATATTTTGTCTAGATAAGCAAACTCTAACTTCCGTTCAATTTCTCCAACCAATCTCTGAAATTTGAATAAGCCGATTTGTTTTGAAATAAAAAAATACATAAAATCCTTCTTCGCGGTTTAATAATATTTATAATTCAATTTAATTTCATAGTAAACAATATGTTTTTAGAAAATTTATTTTTTTCTTTTTTAACAGGGAAGAATTAAATTCTTACGATTTCTTACTCTTGAGCATGCAACATACATGAGGACATGCGAAAGTAATTCTTTATAGAGCCAAATTCTAAATTTTTGGACTGTTTGGCTTTGGGATTTGTTTATAGTTCTCGCAAACACAAGGAGAACTGGAAACTGGATTCTTGAATATATAAAAACATTTAATTTCTCAAAAAGCTGATGGAAATTTATTGTACCCTAGTAAAATCAAATGTACGTTGTACTTGCTTATATGTTCAATGTATGGCTATTTTAGAGGTTGTGAAGGGCGGACAGGCTAAAGGAAGTTACAGAATTTTATATATAGATGTATAGAAGTCAATGAGAATAAGAATCAAGATTATATTGGTTAAATATGTTTACTTTGCGGGTCAATTGCTAAGGTGTATTTAATCCAAATTCGTAGCTCATTATTGGAATTTACTCTATATCTAATAGGCGTCTGTTATAGGTCTTCTAATGCGGATTGTATATATTGCGACGTTTCAATGATGAATTTGGCCCATTCGTATAAGGAAAGGCTCTCATCACATTGCGATTAATAATTTTTCAAACAAGGCCATAACTATTTCGGTACTCGAAAGGTAGATTTGTCCATTGCATAATAAAAATATCTCGTCATAATCTAAAGGATATTATTCTTGTAAAGACAATAGCTACTGCGAAAATTAGCAAAGTAGAGCTGAGTTCATTTTATAGGAAAAGGCTATTGCTCTGAATATCATACGCCATGATTATATTTTTCACGTTAGATTATGCTTAAATTAGAATTCACAAATAGCGCACCTGACATAGAGCTAGTTATATTATTATTTGGCAGATGAAGGCAACAATGGCTTTATTCCAATTGCAACAAAACCTAGGAAAATATATATATATATATATATATATATATATATATATATATATATATATACACGAATGAACTTTTGTTCATCAATCTAATTGTTCTTTCCTATTACATCAACACACACACACACACACACACACACATATATATATATATATATATATATATATATATATATATATATATATATATATATATATATAATACAGGTAATCGATCCGTTGGTATATAACAACAGACACTTAGGGGCTGATGATAACCGCGTACAAAATGGCTTGAAATGTTGAGGTAATTTTTTATTTTTATATATATATATATATATATATATATATATATATATATATATATAAGGAGAGGAACTGATACGTGAATAAATCCTCCTATTTGAGAAAACGCTAAACATAACAGATCGAAAACAATTATTATTATAACGCTATTTTCTATCTTACTCTCCCCACCTTAGATAAAATAAACTTTACTGTCCCAACATTTCGAACAGCACCCTCCCACACATAGGTTTGGCTTTTCATAGTAAATTATTCAGAAAAAAAAACGCAAAGAAACAAAGAAAAAGAACAAAACAAAATCCGATCCTTGTAGACGAGACAATGTTAATTCTGCGAGTACATAAAATATGGACACGGCAAACAATTAATAAATATTCCCTTTTCTTTTATTGCAGGGGATTAGCGGAAAAGAAACGATGGTTGCGGCCCATGAATCACTGGAAGTCGGCCAAAGAAAAGTTTGGTTTTGTTTCATTTATCAATTGCCAATAACAATTGGCTCACATAAATGCTTCCTTCCGGCCTGTGGTTGAGGTAGGAGTTAGGGTTGAACACTTAGAAATATAAAGATGTAGACAGCGCTTTGTTGGCTGAAATGATTTTCTATGCAAATATATTCAAAACACACACACACAATATATATATATATATATATATATATATATATATATATATATATATATATATATTAAAGGGTGTTCAATAAGTTGGGGCGATTTTAAATGTGAATTAAGTCTAAGTTTTTCATGACTTCTTTCTTTTGCTTTTCGATTTGGCGGATATTTGGCCGATATTATTTTTCACAAATATTTTTAAATAACATGATACAATAGAGAAATAAATAAATTTTATAAAATAATACTGATTTATTTACTGCTAACTTTGATCCCTCTTAATGAAACACCATATATATATATATATATATATATATATATATATATATATATATATATATATATATATATATATATATATATACACATCCAGCTCTTATCTTTAATAATTCAAAAGATACTATTTTACTAACACAAGCACTGACAAAAAATATTGTTAGAAAAATAAAAAAAAAACAAATGAAAACTACAGACAAAAGTTCATTTTTTCCATCAAGACATTCATTTCTGTAGTTCACTGCTACCAGGACAAGCAAATTTTTCATGCTTAGGTTTACGGACGTATTAATTCGACAGTAATGGAAAGCCACATTTTCTTTAATGACAATATATATATATATATATATATATATATATATATATATATATATATATAATACGATGTTATATTTTCTAAATCTCAACTGACAGTAATGCTAATTGTGCGGTCAATAAATGCCGAATATTTCCTTTTAAGAACGAATGAAGAAAGACTGTATGGCTGCTCGCCAGCTAGTAACTTTCACATATCGAATGATGAGTATATTCACCCCTACAATCATATATATATATATATATATATATATATATATATGATTGTGGGGTGGATATCCTGATGATTCGAAATATGGAAGGATATATATATATATATATATATATATATATATATATATATATATATATATATATAGAGAGAGAGAGAGAGCATAATGAGAAGCCACGTATACTTTCTTAATATGTATATATAGCAAAACAACTAAAATTTGCAAATTTAAAAAAATAATAATGTTTTTTATGAAAGTATTTATTTATATTTTTTATATATATTTTTATGTTTATTTATATATATATGTAGTTTTGATATTTATATATTATATATATATATATATATATATATATATATATATATATATATATATATATAGAAAATATAGAAAAAATATATATGAATAAAAATGACAATAGGAAAACTGGTAATTGCTGACGCGTTTCGTCCAGTGTGGACTTTATCAAAGCAAAATACGAAAATGAAATTAATTGAACAAAGTAACTACAGTGTAACCCGGATATAAGAGACCCGGATATAAGAGAAACCCGGATATAAGAGATATGATCTCTGGTCCCAAATTAGAGCCTGTGTTAATGTATATAAAATAGACCAAACCCGGATATAAGAGAAACCCGGATATAAGAGACTTCTTCTCCGGTCCCAACAACTCTCTTATATCCGGGTTACACTGTAATAAAAACAAAAACAGAAATTGATAAAGTACACACTGGACGAAACGCGTCAGCAATTACCAGTTTTCCTGTTGTCATTTGTATTCATAAATATTGTCTTCTCTACTGGTTATATCGGAGAAATTTTCATATATATATATATATATATATATATATATATATATATATATATCCTTCTATTTTGTCCTGGACATTGACCATCTAGGCTTCCCATAATTTCCTGCTCTGAATTAAATTTGTAATTTTGTTATGTTTCCTTAACCTTGTTCCGCCATTCATTTATTCAAGCCCGCGTGCTGGGTCATGCAGTGTTTTCCTCTGTCTCTCTTGCATTTAATTTGTCCTGGGAATTTCAAAATTTCAAAGCTCCCTTTCTTCATTATGCACACTGTGCAATAATAATTAAAAACAGAAGTTATATGAAGCAACTTGGTGAAGAATTACTAGAATGGACAATATTCAGGATTAATATATTTTAAATTAAATATGTTTACATACAAGCACACGCATATTAAACGTGCTACTATCTTGGCATCTCGGTCCCACTCTTTTACTGTCAAAAGAGTTAAATGTAACCCCCTCTTCTACATCAACCGGCTCTTCCCTCGCACTTCCAGAGAGTGGGATTCCATTCTTATTGCTTGCTTTCCTGATAACTATAATCTTCAAAAATTTAAATGTAATGTCAATCGACATCTTCTGATGATTTGATCTTGATCCTCGCCCTTCTCTTTATTCTTTCCTTTCTTTTACGTTTACATTCACTGCCTGTAATCGCTTCCGTGCTGGTGGCACTCCCACATTGTGCTCGCGAGTGTAGGTTGTGTTGTTTGATATGTCAGCATATTAAATCTTCACATCTTCTCTGACTAGTTAATCAATGCCTCATCTTTACCTTCCATTCTATTTGTCTATCTAGCCGACGATTTAGTATTTACGATCACATGTGTGTAAACATTAGTCATTCATAAAATAAACCACTGTTTATTTCCTTTGTAAAACCCTATCAAACAAGAGATACATTGAAAATGAATAGCAGAAATCCCATACACACTGAGCACTTCTTTGACACCACCCACGCAAATTGATTGTTTTATTGACGCTATTTGGATGATTTAATCTTTGCTTATACACAAAACACACACACACACATATATATATATATATATATATATATATATATATATATATATATATATATATATATAAATTTGAATTTTTCTAGGCATTTTTGATAACTTTTCACAAGTCCCGAATTTTGATGAACAGCTTGTTTTTAGTGCGTGACAACAGCAGGAAATATGTCTGCGCCTCTAAAGGAAAAGAAAAAGAGTTTCATCAGATGACATTTTAATTTCTATAGACTTTTTATTCATCATAATGTTACTGTTCCTGTAATCTAGCGAATGAGGCTTAAAGGAAAGTGAGCAGCTCGCCAAATGATTTTGTGCGTCTTTCCTTTTAATCAATTCAATCAATGCAAGTCGATAATGTCACTAAGACGCAGGAGAATGAGAAGACCATACAGCGAAACCCCATGCTAAACAGGAAACAACGGATAAACTTCTAATCATGTTCAAAAGACCGGGGAGGAGTGTGAACCGGACGATAGTCGAATGTACAGTTATAAAAAAAAACAAACTATACTCCCATGAAAACCTATCTATTCGTATTAATTAAATGACATAGTAGAGATAAGAAGTTTTGGTAAAGATCGAAATGTTAATTGGAGCTACAGTCGCACAGAAAACTGTAAAGAACTAGCAACGCCCACGTTCTTTTTGGATACGACACATCGATGATGATGACGATTATAATGATATCATTATTACACATCACAGTACAATATAGTAGTATAAATTATTAAGCTTATTACAGTGCTATTTAGAGAAAGCATGTACACTATAGAGTTTCAATAAATATTTGCTATGCTACCTTTTGTGAGGCTGTGCGCATATTTGCACTTCAATGATGGCCGAGTTGCTTCCATACTTACCCAACTCGACGCTGCATTGTAGTGTCATTTTATTGTTTTCAACTTTTATGACATTGTTTAACTTGCGTAACAGATTTAGAGCAATTCGACACACGGGTTGGCTGTCAAGAAATTTAATGACCTATGACAAATCACTCAGGTTTGATAAGTCCACCTGTTCTAATGGCTAGGGTCATAAATATATTTATGGGAACATGAGAGCAACCAATTCACAAAATTATTATTATTATTATTATTATTATTATTATTATTATTAATCTTCTTCCTCTTCTTGTGAAATGGGAAAATGAGAGCAATCAATTCATAAAATTATTATTATTATTATTATTATTATTATAAATCTTCTTTTTCTTCTTGTGAAATGGGTACATGAGAGCAACCAATCCACAAAATTATTATTAATAATAATAATCTTCTTCTTTTTGTGAAATGGAACATGAGAACAACCAATTCACAAAATTATTATTATTATTATTATTATTATTATTAATGATAATAATAATAATCTTCTTTTTCTACTTCTTGTTAAATGAGAACATGAACGCAACCAATACACGTAATTATTATTATTAATAATAATAATCTTCTTTTTCTTCTTCTTGTGAAATGTGTACGTGAGAGCAACCAATTCACAAAATTATTATTATTACTATTATTATTATTATGAATAATAATAATAATGATAATAATAATAATGATAATAATAATAATAATAATAATAATAATCTTCTTATTCATCTTGTGAAATGGGAACATGAGCGCAACCAATTCAGAAAATTATTATTATTATTATTAATCTTCGTTTTTTTCTGAAATTGGAATATGAGGGCAACCAATTCACGAAATTATTATTAATCTTCTTCTTCTTCTTCTTCTCCTCCTCCTCCTTCTTCTTCTCCTCCTCCTCCTCCTTCTTATTGTTGTTGTTGTTGTTGTTGTTGTTGTTGTGAAATAGGAACATGACAGCAAGCGATTCACATCTTCGAGGAAAGCATAAGTGGCTAAGAGAATTATACGGAGAGCTGTCTCGATTGGTTACATAGATGCCGACATATATACATATTGTTCACGGTTTGCAACGCGACGTAGATCTCTTCAGTTTGGTTTCATCTAGGGAGCTGGGTAAAACATGTTACTAGTAATATATACGTCAGATCTAATGACAGTTTCCCCTAGTGGAACACAAGTTCAAATCCTACGAAGAGCGCATTTTTTTTTTTTTTGCCCAATAAGATTTCCCGAATATTTATGCCTGTAGATAAAATTTAAAAAATATAAAAATATATTGTTTAAGAAATAAATAAAACAGATCACTTACTCAAATATTGGTATCCCTTAAAAATATTATTTGAGCATTATATATATATATATATATATATATATATATATATATATATATACAGGTATAGGATTGGTGCATACGGCTAAATTCCAATAAGAAAAAGATACTATTCTTAAAAGAGTGCTCAATACAGGATAGAGCAAATATTTATTCGAAAATTATAACATAATTATGTTATAAAATCACTACAAAAATTGCAGTTTTGTTTCAACACACCTGGTATCTTATCAAGTGATGGTGATGAATGTAGAATGAATAGTTTTAAAAGGTTTAAATTGACCAAACACCCCTCGATAGGGGGAAACACTATTACATAAGCTAAATGAATAATCAAATTTATAAGTATATGAGAATTCAAAAAACATTACAACGAACCTTAGTTATCTCTATCTATAAAAGGCAAAGTGTGTGTGTGTGTGTGTGTGTGTGTGTGTGTGTGTGTGTGTGTGTGTGTGTGTGTGTAACGAATGCACGGCCGCAATTTTCGACGGATTTGCATCAAAATTTATATGAACATGCTCCAAGTTAGCGGGAAGGCCAAGACCGACTTTGCATTTCCCAACTCCCATTGATAGTGGAAATAATAGATTTCTTCATGCTTCTACGACAGTTTTCATGTAGTTTGCGGCCATTTTCTACTGTCCAGAGTGAGAGCCTATAGCTGGCTGCCACGAATAGGCAGGAAGATTCTATTGGCCAGCGTGAGAGCCAACAGCTAACTGACACGAATGTTAACTAGCATACTAGCATGCAAAAAATAAAAAAAATAAAAATAAATCGATAGCTACATTTGTCACCAATGGGAAAAAATTAAATCTGCATGGCACTTTGACTCATTCGCTTGCTTAAATTCAACGTTGATTCTGATTCTGCAGAACTGAGTTCGGTGTGAAAAAGTCTTTGTTGTTAATATTTTTTTTTCGTTTGGTTTTTCCAGTTACGAGTTCTTTTTTAAAGCTGATCATTTTGTGTTCATTTTGTTTAGTTCTTTTTTCGTAACAGATTTAATGAGCTTAGAGCTTAGAAAAAATTCGTAGTGTGAGATAAGCAAGAAGTAAGGCATGTAACAACATCAGCACGGCAAAGGGCACTACTTTAAAGGCAAGGAAGGGCAAAGATATTTTAAGTCAAGTGATAGCGATTGCTGTATGAGTCGTACGATTTTTGAATCAAGCACGGGCAACGCCGGGCCATGCTGCTAGTAATTATCAATGTTTTAATGTTAGAGTTAGACTAAAATAGAAATCATTCTGATTAATTAATATTAAATTTTAATAAATAAAATATAAAATTAAAAATTACCAATTTTAAATTTAATCTGTATTAAGTTTAAAATATTCTAAAATTATTTGAAGAAGAAACTGAGGAAAAATACATATATTTTATTATTTATCTTGTTGAAAGGCCAAAAACTCAGAATAAACGCTAATCTAATGGGAATGTAAAGCTTCGTTACAAATTTGATCTATTTTAAGTGGTGATAAGGGTATACTTTTTGAAAATGGGTAAATATTACGTACCTTGTTATTTTTCAATGTTTTGTCTTCGCGTGGGCTACACATAAGATCTTTAAAAACTGCTCTTATGTTAGCATTGCAATGATGTTGTTAACGTCTGCTTCAGGTTAAGGCTAAGATACACATCAAGCATGATTGGCAAAGCAATACTACTCAGATATTTCCTCACATAAAATGTGCACTGTGGGATTGCATTCATTTTTGCCCTGAGTCAATATTTCGGCAAACAATGCTATGAACAAAAAAACATTACAAAAAAAATTTCTCCGTGTAATTTTCTATTGACATTTTTATTTTTTTAACGTTGCCGAAAAATTTATAACCTCTCCCAGTTGCAGTTTCAGCGAAATTTAAAACAAAATATTTTACCACATGCATCTCGCTATGTAACTCTTCTTTCTTAATCCCACGTATTCTTTTTATTTATTACCGCCATTTTCATCACTCATGACATTCGCGGGCTTTCTCATCTCCGCCATTCATTTGTCATACGTCACTCTTTATATTTCTTTTAATCTTCACAGGTTTCTGCCTATTTCCAATAAGCACTAAGATAGTTTCATGTTGGTGATTAGTATGTATTAAGATAGTTCCTTATTAATGATTAGAATATTCACTTCCTTTTTAAGAAGCGGGTTCGTAACAGAAGAGATCTTTGAAATCTTTAAATAGACAATAATTCCATAATATGTAACAAGAATTAAGCTACACGTTTAACATCAATTCTAGATACAAAACATACATTTTGATATGAGCGGAATAAAAAGAAACGTTTTTATCTTATTCGCTATCAATATTTTATATATCATAGTGATAAGATTCCGAGATTTAGTGTGTATTTGTGAACGTAACAGAGAAAAAAACGCAAATCGTGGCGTAAATATTTAAGAGTAGTACCTTTAAAATGACAAAAGAATTTTGGTAATAATTTTTTTTTTTTTTTGTTTTTTGCGTACAGTATGATTGAAATGCACTAAACTGAATAATAAAAAAAAGATCCGTGTCCAATTTGCAGCATCCTGGGTAAGACGATAAACTACATCCGCGTCCAGGGTAAGACGATAAACTACGTCCAATAGCAAGGCCTCTTATCAGAAGTCTTTGAGGAGCCTGGAACCACATCTTAATTTTTGGCGTTCCCAGGTCCGCCATGAGCCGTGGTGGTAGCATCTGTTAGGGTCCAAGCTATGGGCAAATAGTTAACCCCCAAATTAAGGTAAAAAGCATTATGAAAGTGTAA
This sequence comes from Acanthosepion pharaonis, assembly GCA_903632075.3. NCBI lineage: Eukaryota > Metazoa > Mollusca > Cephalopoda > Sepiida > Sepiidae > Acanthosepion > Acanthosepion pharaonis. Next base: position 180,612 of record CAHIKZ030000134.1, read on the forward strand.
AAATAGGTTTTATAACCAGAAATACTTTGTAAAAAATTATTACCAGGGATAAATTTTTGAAGGAAAAAAAATATTACCAGCAACATATTTTTGAAAAACAAAATACCAGCAATACGTTTTTGAAAAAAAAGTAATTTCTAGCAATACATTTTTTAAAATAATATTACTAGCTATACATTTTTGATGGTTAAAAATATTACCAGCAACAAAAATTTTATCTGCATTAAATAACTCCTTGAGGTTGATATGCCGTAAAACAAAACAAACCAAACCAAACCAATTAGCAATATAATCATAATAGCATGTACAGTGGGTCGACTTTCGCGCTCCTCCCGATTATAGTGGGCCAATTTTTATGCAAGATTCTACCTTTTTTTACAAAATCCGAGAGAACTCTATCAAGGCTGAAAATGATAAAAAAGTAAAATTTGCCTTTTGTACGAATTATCAAATTGGTTATTGGTAGACACAATACATAATTTGGATTGCAAATATTTCTTTTTACTGGTGAATATGGAATTAACAATTTTGATAACAATGGCATTTCTAGATTACTGGTTAACCTATACATGACGGATCTATACATTTCCCGTTACATTAAGGGTGTACAATTTTTACTGACTATTATTTCAACAATGATCAAACAAATCTTTGATCATACGAAACAAAATCATTGTGCACTGGAATGTTGTACTTGTTTAGCGAAACAAAGTGAGACTTTCAACCCATAGAACATTAACCAAAGACGCATGATCGTTGTGGCATTATGGTATAGATTGTGTATTTCTTTTTTACGGCGTAACAACCCTCTGCGGGTTATTTAAAGCGGAAACACATTTGGGAATTATAAAAGATCCATTCCTTTTCTACGATTAAATATTGCATTAACAATTTAGAGAACATTTCTTTCGCCCCATGCAGCTGCGATAATGCTACTTTGACGCAGGCAGTGAAAGAGAATGAAGACATTTTGGTGGGGAGAAGTTGGGAAATGGACAATAAAAACAGGAATACAGAAGATGGCGATTGACGTTGCATTAAAATCTTTGAAGATTTTTCGGTATCAGGAAACAAAAAAAAAAAAATTTGGAAGATTTAGACGGATGAGAAAATAAATTATTCGAAAAGCACAACATTTTCCCAGTAGATAAAACAATTATATTTCCAGATACAAATCTTACAGTTTAGCCCATAATTGGCGGAAGGAGAGAGATCCATAGCTTTCCCGAGAGTATTTGCGCGTCATTGATTAACGAACCTAACATGTATTCGAACGCATCTCTCTTATTCCTCATTCGGAGCTGCTTTCCATTACATCATTCGTGCGAGCATGAGACGGATGAAAATATGTGTTCATCAAGAAACAATAGTATATTCAATTTTTTTTGCCAAAACATCAGTCAGTTAGTACAAATTGTACAGGAACGGTGATGTACGTCTGAACAAGATAATCGTCCAATGGAATCACAATTGAATTACCAACTAGATAGTAGCCAAAGATATCAACACTACACCTTCTAATAAAACAAATAACGCAATCAAAACCAATACGTTACCCAACACGATAATAAACCAAAAGATGCGTGAAAAGTTGATATAGAACTGGTACCTGGGTAATACAGTGTAACCCGGATGTAAGAGAGTTGTCGGGACCGGAGAATAAGTCTCTTATATCCGGGTTTCTCTTATATCCGGGTTTGGTCTATTTTGTTTAGGTAAGTATGGGCTCTAATTTGGGACCAGAGAAAATCTCTCTTATATCCAGGTTTCTCATATCCGGGTCTCTTATATCCGGGTTACACTGTAATACTTTTTTAGAGTGGACATTTCAGAGTTATGCCTTAATTCAGAATTAGTATATATATATATATATATATATATATATATATATATATATATATATATATAAAAAAGGCTTAAACACTAATATTCCATTGTCATAATTTATTCCATTGGAATCGTAAATACGATCCAATTCATTGTAGGTCTGATGAATTGGATCGTATTTACGATTCCAATGGAAGAAATTATGTCCATGAAATATTAGTGTTTAAGCCTTTTTATTATTATATTCTTACTCTGTCCTGGACATTGAGTTCTACCTGGATTCTATTCTCTTGGAATTTTTTATTAAAAAAAAATATATATGTATGTGTATGCATGTATGTATATATATTTATATATTTTGCATATGTATGTGTATATTTACCATATATATATATATATATATATATATATATATATATATATATATATATATATATATATATATATATAAGTGAGCATTAAAGTCAACGCTTAGAGGCCTCTTAATGTTGACTACAATGATCACTTTTATATTTATACACGCTCTATCTCTGATATTGAGCACTTTATCCCATAAATATAACACGCCTTAAGTTTATATTTCTTCATATATATATATATATATATATATATACTAGGTTAAAAGCCGCCCTATCGGGCGTTATTTCTTGATTGCCCTTCGACTTGTTCAGGCGTTTCAGAGTCCCTAAGTTTTTGCATATTCTCAGCATGCGAAGCTCTCCTGGCTGCAGTTTTATCTGGGTTTTCATTTATACGGGACTTTCTTTTCCTCTCTGCAGACTTGGCCTATTTCGTTGCTACTCTGTTGGCAGAGATTTCCTTTTGCAAGGCATACTGCTGCCGGAATGCGATAGGCAAACATTTAACAATAGAAAACGTCAAAATTGAACGCAGCCTTCAAGTGTTGCATTAATATTTAAACATACCTTTTAAAAGTTCAACGACGATTTTTCTGCCGCCACTTACTCGGTGACTTTCGTTGGATTTCGAAATTAATTTCAATTAATCTCAAATTTATTTACAAGATATAAAAATTGTCATTGTACAAGAAAAAAAAAAACTCGTCGTAAAAACTCAGGTAAAAAAAAAAAAATCACCGAAAATTTTCAGTAATGAAAACTTGCGAATACAAAATTTCCGAATTGCGATTCCGGATCCAACACGGAATGGTTTTAATTTTATATTTATATATATTGACAGTGGACAATTGGAGTGTTAGATAAGCTAAATAATAATGTTATGGTCCGGTTCCTTGTACCAGGGTGATAGTTTAAGGTAGAACCAATAAAGAAGAACTCAAATACGAATATGGAATAAACACAGTTATATTACAAACAGGAATATATATATACAGAGAAGTAGAAAGTGTTAGTACGAACAATCAGGTTTAGTAGTATTTGTCTGAACGCGAATCATTTTCGGACTGCCTCTGACTCGACTGACTGACTCGCTCGCTCTGACTAACTGACAGACTCCTGACGGACTTCTCTCCAGACTTCAGTCTGAACTCAGACTTCAAACTGAACAGTATTTAGTCACCCCCCCCCCCACGAGGGCATCATGTGGCACAAGGCCGGTTTGACGTGGGATCTCCGAGCCCGTGGGCTCGGCCAAAAATATGCCCTTTGAACCCGTATAAACGGGTTCAGGGTCGGTTTACATCCCCGAAAGAGACTCCGCCCTTCGGCGTAGCCTCGTTCGGGTTCATCTCCGCCCGAAGGCAGAGAGTTCAGCCGATCAGCCGGTCGCCCGACTTCAGGCTGAACTCCCTGCTTCCTTTTGAGGCGCAGTATTTATTACGTATGGAATAGTCCATTATGTTATTATGGTTAAAGTCCCAGAACAAATAACCTCTCAGCTGGCAATATGTCTCATAATAACTTAGATTATATCTTTACGAAATTCTTGCTTAGACCAGTTCATTTAAGAACATGATTCGCGTTTTAAGGTGAATGTTTTCGACTCCAAGATAATTTGCGGCGTTGTGCGTAATTTCAACTAGTGTAATCTATTCCATGTTCAGTTTCCATATATCTTTATATTTTTTTTAATCATTTCTGGATTACTGAGAGTGAAAGAGGGTGTGAACACTTTATTGAGGAGAAAGGGCAATAAAGACGAAGACAGAAAATGGCGATTGACATTGCATTTAGATTTTTGAAGATCTTTCATGGCAGTGAAAAATGAAAACGGAACTGTGTTCTACAGGCGAGAAGTGCAAGAAAAGACACTATTAGAATAGAACTTACGGTGGCATCTAGCTATTTCAGCAATAAAACGACGAGAAGTAGTTGGCAATCTAGTATTAAACTTAAAGGTATGCAGTCGAAGAACCAAGGAGACTAGCTCATTAAATCAACTACCTTGAGAAATTTTATCGAAAAACAGAGGGAAGACACATCACGACGGTAGGAAAGTTACTGAAGTATAGATGCCAGATCAGTAACAATAACATTACAGATCCTTCTTTTGTTTTTGTCGAGACTCTTTAGATAGATAGAGGGATCACCAGAACAGGTATAGAAACAATATTTGATATACAGACGAAGGGTAGATTTATGAATATGCAAGATGAATTCTGGTTGGAAGGATTGTCGGGTAGGATAAACTGATTTTTTTATAACTCATCCACACACTAAGGTATTTGAAGTGTTTAGTATTTTCTATTTCCACATTCTGACTTTTGTGAATGATTCAGAGTATATGCGAGAACTGATTTCATTCTAATTCTAGATTATTGTTTATGCTTGGAAGGTTTTATCCTAAGTCTTATTAATCGGGATAATTGTCACGTTTATTTTCGTACAAATCACTTGTGAAATGTATAAATCTGTGGCACCATGCATAATTAGAAAACTGAAAAGAGATATTCATAAATATATGATTTGTTTTTTCGGTTTGTTAACCATTTGATAATTATTTAGAGCTGAAAAATATTTCGGGGTTAGGAATAATTCTTTCTTTACATTCAGGCGATCTGGGAGAAAGAAAGAAAAGAAGAGGAAGAGGAAAGAAAAAAAAGAAAAATAAATAATACGAAACAAGGTCGTAAGCGAAAACACACACGCTCGACTGGCACATATCAGATGTCAAAAATATCAGGTCAAGCACCTGACCTACTTCAGTGTCCACGAAAAATGGAAGTTTGTTATCAATTGGTTGGAGAAACGAATTTTAGGGACAATAAAAAAAAATATTGATAAGTAACAAATGAAAAGGGTGTCATTGAGATGATAGTAAAAGTCTAAGGGGATGGGGAAGTGTATCTAAGGACATGAAAACAAAGCATTAATACAAAAAGCCAGACAATATCTAGAGTTGGAAAAAAAGCCACCCAGGGTGATGTCGCTTTTTTGAGATAATACAGATTTTTATTATCGGCCGGAGTAGAATGAAATATTTTGTTGCGTTCAGAGAAACGCCGACAGGTCTAAGAAATTCTTTTCTTAGATCGTATCCAATTAGCGGTAGGCTGTTTGACAAATACCGCGTGTGAAGGAAGCCGAGGGCATCATTTCAGTCACATACGAAAGGGACAGTTTAAGTTTTTGTTTTTTTAAGCAAGGTGTTCCCCCCCCCCAGAACAAAGCCACGGATTGTCCCCGCCCGATTAAAGACGTCACGAAGGAAGGAGGAAAGATACCGACCAGAGTCTCATTGGCCGAAGGCGGTCACATGATACATGAGGGAGGAGGAGAGACACCGACCAGGACCCCATTGGCCGAGAGCGGTCACATGATGTGCGAGGGAGGAGGAAAGATGCCCGACCAGGACCCCATTGGTCGAGAGCGGTCACCTGACATACGAAGGACCAGGGGAAGCGAGTATACGCCCCCCCAGAGGCACAGTAAGGAAGTAGGAGTGAAAGTGAGTTGCCGAGGGTGGAAAATCCCTAATCAGAAATAATACGTCTTTAGGATTATCAAGAAAACCCTGGCGCCGACAGACCCACCCCAGTTTTTGACTGCCTCAATAAAAGCGGGACCCCAACCGACAGAAATCAGTTGCAGTTGCGCCGCGGACGGCGAGGGAGTTTGAGCGCGGATGGCGGGCCCGGTTCATTCGCCCCTTTGCAGGCAAGAAAGGCCGGTCCGTTTGGCCTAAGAAGAGAAATTCGTCCAACCCAAGTCGAAGTGAATAAGCTCGTCCAACCGAAGCCGAAGAGAAGTAGTTAATTCGCGCACTGACGGCGGAGATGAGTGAACAATAATTGAAACTCTGAAGAGAAGAGTTGCAGCCACGGACGGCGAGAGAGATCAGCCATGAACGACAAGCAGTTTTTTGCGCCGCGGACGACGAGAGAGAGATCAGCCGTGAACGACAGGCAGAGATCAGCGCCCAGTGTTGAAACCAAACCACACCCCGAAATGCAAATTCCTAGAGAACAGGCAACTCGAAGCCTTAAAGTTGTATGGTAGAAGCTTGGTGCCACGGTCCACAGAACGGGTCGGGAGGTAGGAATAATCTTGTGTAACGAGCAAATAGATATAAAAAGTTGTTACCTTTTTCTTCAATATTTTTGACCTTGTGAGTTTTATTTTTCTTGTGTGTTATCACCCCCGTTGGACTCAGCTTGCATACGGCCCAATCCCTGTTTGATCCCGTCTGTCTAAGATCTAATCACAACGTGGGTAGGCAGACCGGAGATCAGTGCAGTTACCCTGGTAACCAGGCGTTGGAAGCGGGTTGGGAACGACGAGGCTGGTATTCATCTAACCAAAGGGTTAGAACGTCACACTTGGAGCAGCGAGGAGCGAACAGCTGGCGTCGTGAACGGGATCGAACGACACAGTCGACGCTGCGACCAGAGGGGACAACGTCACAAATCGATCTCATCTCTTAAGTTAAATAGTAGATTAGACTAGGCTCTTTAGATTTCATTGGCGAACAGTAAAAGAAGGACAATTCTGAATTCTAACCTTCGGCGCGTGTCTATCCCGAAGGTACTACGAAAAACTACAGCAACACCTAGCGTGGTGAGGCTGTGATTTTATTACACATGAGAATCTATTGGATTAATATACATGCAATATATATTTAGTATGTCCTGTCTGTATGGTTTAACGTCGACGGTTCAAGGGAGGTAACTATGCTATTTTTGTATTGGCGGCAACAAATGGCATTCTCATTGCAATGACGGTGATGAATTGTTTGGAACTGCTTAGAAAGTTTGTGTGAAAAGACACCGACACTTGCAGAAGGTAGACTAAAACAATGATGACTGGGAAAATATTTAAAAACTTACATGGGAAAAAGATAGTAAAAATCATAAGATCTATGAAAACGTGCCTTTAGACAATTATTGTTCTGTACAACTATCCGTTTTACTTCTTATTAACATTTGTCTTTTTGCCAAGTCTCGTATCCCACTTTTCAACGTCAATTAACACAAGCTAGTTACCTGGGTTTTCCGCTACGTGCTTGTCTCTTTTGCCTTCGATAGTCGATCCATTACATTCAGTTATGTGCTAATATCCTTGGGAAAGGTATGAATATTCGTCTTCGTTCAGTTATGGATAAGTAGAAGGACAGACCGGGTTTCTATAGCATTGGATGGCAACTGGTTTACCGCCGAAAGAAATAGGAACCTACGTCATTATGTATCTGAATGATCATGAGAAATTACTGTATTTTGGTACATGTTCGGATTGAATGAAGAGGTTATGACCTGTAGTGGTGATTAGAATGTATGGGGCCATGAATCGGAAGTATGGTGTTGTAATGTATAGCGGCTCGGATTGAGGAATCAGAGAGCCGAGTTCGAATTCCAGTTCAATCTATTACATTCAGTTATGTGTTAATATCCTTAAGAAAGGTATGAATCCTCGTCTTCTCCATCCAGCTATCGGTAAATAGCAGAACAGAGCGGGTTCTATAGGCCTGGACAGCAATTGGTCTACCGCCGAAAAAAATGGCAACCTACTGCGGAAAAAAAATCTACCTCGTCAGTCATGTATCGAAAAATACATGATCGTCTAAGCGTGTATTCCGCATGGCACATAACTGACTGAGTGTCAAATTCGGCAAGTCCTCCTTTGTCAGTATGTGTCAGAATGATTTGGGCTGTGTCTTTCTCATTGTGAATATAACTGTACCTTTTGCTTCCGTTTTTATTGAGATTTCTGCTCCGTGTATGGTATTCTCAACATCCTTCTGTAGAGGCACATTTCTGTTACTTCCAGCCTTCTTTTCATCATAAAGGAGATTGTTCAGCATTCACTACTATAAGAGTGAATAGATATGGCATAACAGTTCAGTAATCCTCGTTTTTAGCGAGATTTCGGCAAACTTGGATCTTCATGCCCGCAAATAAACGGAGTGGGAAAAAGAAGGTTTTTCTGCTGGTATTTTAACTATCTTCACCCTTCAGCCATATTGTTTTAAAAAAGCGATTATTAGAATTGTAATAAAACTTAAACAGATAATGAAATTCGTTTCATACATTTTTGTTGTTGAGAATCTACAAAAAAATTATTAAATACTATTTATTTCTTAGATTATTTATTTAAAAAAATGGTTTTGTATTTGCAACATTCTAAAAACTTAAAAACTTAAAATTAATGCAATGCAATATTTATCATTTAACATTTTATAAATAAATGTGAAAACAAATTTTATTCATAAATTCATAGACATTTTATTATTATTAAATAAATAATGTTAAACAATTATAGGGAAATCCTTATCATTTAGTTTTTAATAATGTTCGAATTGAGTGACAATTAACTGACGTTCGCCAACCATTCAAATAAACAATATAAAAAATAAATCTTATAAATAGAGAATCTAATGAATAATGTATATTATTTTTATTGTCAATTCTGAAGAACAAAGAAAATATATAAATTCACTTTCATCATATGTTTAGGTTTTATTACAATAATAATCGCTTTTTAAAACAATAAATATTGTCGGGGGTTGAAGGTAGTTAAAATAAAATCGGTGTCAATGGAAAAAAACTGTCCTTTTGACGCTTCCTTTTATTGCGAGCACAAAGGTCCATGTTTGCCGAAATTTCAATCTTCCTTAGCAGTTTGCTCAGGAATTGGATGTTTCTCTGACATGCCAATATGACTTCGGATTTCAGTGTCGCATGTCCCATCTTCTGTTAAAACACTTATAAGATATTAAAACTATTATACTTATTTAATGTTTGGCATCATTTTTAGTTGGCATCTTGTTTTTTTTCTCTTGCTAATTTTCTGTCTTCTTACAATTGATGATTAGTCTAGGAGGTTGTGTTCTGTTTCAGCCATCAACACAGTTATCTGCGTATCATATATTGTTAATATTTCTTCCACCGACAATAGATTCTTGGTCGGGTCTGCAGTCGCTGTAGCGATTAAATAAATCCTTTGGCATTAAACACTGTACTATAATAAGACAAATATTGCCGTAGATGGATATCACACTGAAAAGAAAAAAAATAGGTGATTTTTTTCCTTTTTTTTATACTGGGTTATATCCATCTCCGTATTTCATGATGGATCACCCAATATTTATGGGAACGTACCCCACGTTCTGGTGATCTTTCTATAATGACGTGGTTCTGTTTTGGGGATGAAAACTGAGCAAGAGGGTATCAGTTATATGTTATTATCTTCGTAGTTGATAAATAAGTTTAATAGTGACTGTTATCAATAATAATACAAAATGCGAGAATTAAAAGAAATCGTATTTAAAAGCAACATGGAAGGAGGTCATTCGCTAGTGCGATGTTTGTACCATCGGCTGCATCTTTTTGTTAGCGAGATGAATAAGAAGCGTGATGTTGGTGCGTATGAATTAAATTAGTTATTATTCACTGGAAATATCGGCATTATTTTGGGGATTGGAATCATTTGACATGCACACCCAGCGCTTTAAAAGCAACAAACAACCAAAACAAACGTCAATGAATCACGTGATGTCATTCATCCAATGAAAAGCATTGCAAGTCTTAACCATGGAAACCAATCGAAAAATACAATATTATTATTAGATTTTGTGCTTACGTTTAGAAAGTGTTTTTTTTTTTTTACAGGCATGAAAACAACAAAATATATTCAAATCATAGCGTGGTAACTGTGGATTCGTGTTCCATGAAGCACCACCTAATTATACTGTATGAGAAGACATCATGGAAACGCGTTGCTTTCAATGACTTGATTGAATAGTCAAGGTAATTTAGCAGGTGTTCGCGATAAGATTCAATTTATCCTAAATATTCAGAAGAAAAAAAAACAAACAAACCGCGCAATCAAATCCGATATGAAATTTGAACATGTTTCGTTTGCAGTTTTTCAGAATTAAAAATGATGCGTTTTAAATCGAGATGACAAAACATTTCCGCTTAAAACAGATATGCATGAAATAATGATAAATTAATTTTCCAAACATATACCTTTTTATAAAAATACGTTACGAAATTAAATGTATTATTATACCAAGGTTATCACTATTCTCTCTCTCTCTACTGCCCTTTCTCTCTCTCTCTCTACTGCCTTTTCTCTCTGTAGATGTACGGGTGATGTTATGCAGAGCGGCCACGGAATAAGGAAATGGAGAGCTGAGTTCGAATTTCAGTCGGGTGTGTTGCATTAACTTACGTGTAAATGTCCCCAGGTATGGATTAAATAGTAGGAAAATTATTGTTATTCTAAAAATTGTTAATGCAATTTTCACTCGCCAAAGACAAAAAAAATCGCATTCTAAAATTGGTTTCGGGTTTAAATAAACCAAAAATAGTTCATAAGCCAAAAAGTCAGTCAATAAAAATATCTATCTATCTATCTATCTATCTATCTATCTCAGTCTGTTTCTTTCTTTCTATTGAACTAGCTAGCTAGCTAGCTTACTTTCTCAATGTCTTTCTTTCTTTCTTTCTTTCTATCTACCTCTCTATCCATCTCAGTATCTATCTATCTATCTATCTATCTATCTATCTATCTATCTATCTATCTATCTATCTCAGTCTGTTTCTTTCTATCTATCTATATAACTATCATCATATTTAATAAGTTTTATTGTTCATTTTTCACCATTATTCATTCACTTCTGGTCTGTTTCATCGGTTTTCTTATCGTCACTATTTCCCCTTTATCCTCATTAGTCAAATTTTCTATTGTAAGAGGAATATTATAATCGTGTGCACAGTAATCCGCTTAAAAATCGACAAAAACTCTAAATCTCATATAGCGATTACCAATTGTCCATCTTTCTTTCATTCAATCAAAATCTTTTATTCCCATATCGCAATCCCTTGTTTCCACAACTCATTGATGCTTTAAAATAATTCTAGCGGAATAATACATAGTTTAGTAGTGACGTTGTGAGTTCTTACGTCATCTAACTGTGTCTTTTTACTACTGATAATCCGACGAAACAATGAATCCGACATCTCTCCCTCTTCTCTGTAACTCACTCAATGAGCCTTGTAAAAACTTTCGTGATAGTTCCGATTTGGAATGTTACCTGCCACCACGTATCTAGTCTCATATTCTGGGTAGGAAATGCTCACCTTTTTTTTAAGCGTTTCACCCCAAGCAAAGTGGGAAGCCACTAGCACACAAGGGGTTACAGAGAGTTGGAGCGAGAGCAAAGAGGAATTATAGAGGAAAGGATGACGAGAATGATAAGGGATAGATCAGGGCATCTGGAGACGTGGATTGATATTACATTTGAATAGTTGTAGATTATAGTTATCAGGGAAACAGAAAAAAAGGGGAGGGAGTTCCACAGGCGAGAAGTGCGAGACATGAAGCTATTGGAGTAGAAGAGACGCCTACATTTAACAGTTTCAACAGTGAAAGGGTGAGAGCCAGATGCCAGCCTAGTTGAACGCTTGAATTCATGAAATCTGGGAACCAGCGAAAGCAGCTCATCGGAGCAGTTACCGTGAAAGTATTTGAAAAAAAGGCAGGGGGAGGCGACTGCAGATGCCAGATCAGGGCCAATTACATTACATATCCGTCTCTGGATTTTATCAAGGACCTTGAGACAAACAGAAGGGGTCCCAGACCATATATGGCAGCAATATTCCATGAAAGGGCGAATGGTTGGTTTGTAGATTTGAAGGATCGACTCCGGCGAGAAACAATCTTCCTGGCGCGTCACAGGGAGTCGACTTTCCTTGCGGTGGACGAAGCTATTGACTCAATGTATTTGTCCCATCTCAAGTCAGCAGTCAATGTGAGACCGAGGCTATAGTTATATTCAGCAAAACATACAAAAAGACAGTTAATAAGTATATGTACGGTCTTGGAGATTTGTCCATTCTTAAAATTAGCATATTCCCAGGAAATTCAGAACTGTATCATGTTAGGTTGGTTAAACCGTTAACGCCGGTATCGCATTAATGGCAATTTATAACTTATACGGCGACAACTATACTTAATATCAGATTTCTATAAAACTTCAATTAATACCGGATTTTATTTTAATTATAAGGATCAATACAGGACTTTACGGTAGATATTAATTGCCTTTTTATTAAAGACATCTCAAGCATTTTTGGCTTATTTAATATCAAATATGAGGCTTACAGAACAAAAATTACAATGAACTATAGGTAGGAATGTATAATAGGGACAGTAGAAATATCCGGGACACACAGTGAGGAAGGAAGGATTGGAAAATATAACACTCACAGGCCATATTGAAGGAAAAAAAAAGGATGTGGCAATCAGGGAGTATCATATTTGGCGAGTTTGAGCGACCAGATTGCAAAACAAGGAAGCCGAAGAATCGGAAAGAGGTCAGAGGTACTCGGAGTAACAAGGAAAGGGACGTTGTAGAGAGCTATGATCGCCAATGCGCTGGAAGGATATGGAACGTAAGAGAAGAAAATGAAATTGAAGAAGAATCACGTATCATCAATTCCTTGTTGCTGCAGTGCCTTTGCAATATGAGAACGGAAGTTGTCATGCAGCAAAATTGGCGGTCGATTTATGTTCCTGTTTCTGATTTTAATACTACACAGTAACATTGTCCAGGTTTCGGCAATTCGTAATGAGAGATTTCATCTGAATCTCACGCAGTTCAGAGAATGCATTTTCTTCATGTTCGATATAGTTATTTCAAAGTGGTTATCTATCTAGCCAATATTCTCAACCCTCTTACATTTTTGCAAATACATCTATTTTCATCCACGATTTCTTGTAGAAAGATAAATAAACATTTTTGCGTAAAATGGAGAGAGACAGAGAGAGAAATAAAATAATGTTAAAACAGAGACCGATTTTCTTTTCTGTTTTCTTTTCTGTTTTTTCTCCTCAGCCTTTTTAAAGACCTATTACCTTTGACTCACTGCCCGATGAATAAAGAAATGAATAAAATTCTGATACTTTTATGATTTCACTGACAATTATATTAATGATAGACAACATTTTGCTTAAACAGAATATATTTAGAAATGCATTCTCTTTGTAGATAGGAGTAGGAATATTGAAAATGTGTATATATATATATATATATATATATATATATATATATATATATTCATTTCACTCAAATACATCAAAAAATTGAAAAGATAGCAGCCTTACAGTAACAGCAACAGTCGTCTAATAATATTAGATTGTGATTTGCTTTATCTTTCAGGAATATATGTCAAGGATGCTGCTACCTTGGAAATTGGTTAAGTAGTGTTTTTTTCTTTCTTAGCTCGAAATCGACTAAGTATGATAAATATAAATGCTAACATTAATTCATAACGACTAACTATCGATTTTCTTAATTTGCAATGCATTCCCAAAGTAAAAACTATTATATTTCTCTACTTAAGCTTTTCTTCGAAAACCTTGTATACTGTGAGTGTTGATTACTTAATATACTTACAGCTAATAGTCATATGCTTCCTGATGTTCAAGGATGTGCGGTTAATATAACTGATCGCGGCTTGGTGGGCCGAATTTGAATTCCAGTTAGCTTAATTACATTTACCTATGCGCAAATAACTATAGATTTGGTATGAATTAATCTCCTGCCCCTGTTCTGGGAAAATTAGTAGGGCTTGTAACGAATAATAAATTTTATTCTCTAAATATTTATTGCAGCTGCATTATTCACTCACATATATATATATATTATCACGATATTTGTATAAGAACGCACAATTGTAAAATTTAAATTCAATCTCAGCGTTGCGACAGCAGGCTCCAAAAACAATAACTCATTTCTAATAGCATTTTTCGGATTACAACAATACATATATTTTCGTTGTCCTCTTATTACTGAGAGAAAAAACAAGAACAACATCTATTCCATACCTGAAGATGTCTGTAAGAACAGACGAAAGCTTGTAAAAATAATAAGAACTCATGCAACAGAAATTTATAGAAACAAGGATCTTTTCATTCATAAACAGGTTCAGGGTTTTTTGTATATTATTTGAATTGTTCGCGACGATGGATTTCTCGCCAATTAAATCATTAACCTTTTGTATTTGTTTCTTGTATGAATAATTCATGAATATATATATATATATATATATATATATATATATATATATATATATATATATATATATATTCTTACAATCCATGAGTAGAGGTTTATCCATTGTTTCCAGTTTGAGTTTGCGGTTCTATCTAAAATCTCCTCATTCTCTTTCACTCTGATTTGGACCTTGCGTCTTAGTGGCATTTTAGCCTTGTTTGGGAGTGATTTTTTAAGCCTTTCACCTCTAGCAAGGCAGGAGTGCCACTAGGATGCAAGGGGTTACAGTGAGTGAAAGTAAGATTAAAGAGGGCTGTTTGAGGAAAGCATAAAGAGAAGGACGGGGATCAAGATCAAGGCATCGTAAGATGTCGATTGACATTACATTTAAATGCTTGAAGATTATAGCTATCAGGGAATCACTTAAGAGGAAGGGAGTTCCACTATCGGGAAGTGCGAGAGAAGAAGCTGTTAGAGTAGAAGAGGCGGTTGCCTTTAACTCTTGAGAGTGAAAATGTGGGACCAAGATGTCTACCTAGTAGTACGCTTAAATTCATGTAGTCGGGGCACCAGGGTAAAAAAAGCTCGTCAGAGCAGTTGCCATGAAAATATTTCTAGAAAAGACAGAGGAAAGCCACATCACGTCTGTGAGAACGTGACTGGATTCGAGATGACAGGTCAGGACCTATCGCACATTTGTCGAGAACCACGTGATGAAAAACGGGTGAACCACACCATTGTTGGCAACAGTATTCAAAATAAATTTCGACTATATAAAGGTAGATAAGATGTAAAGGAATTAATCAACCAATCTAATTCTCAATTCCTTCCCAATGTAAAATTCTTAAGACACCTGCTGACGGCCAATTCACGTTAAAAAAATTAGTTTCCATTCGTGAACCAAAGTTAAGCAGAAGTTAAAACAGGTCATAATTGAATTGGCGGGGCACTTTGTAATACTGTGTAGTGTAAGCAAATCTCTACAATCCGAACTATGTCTTGACTTTAGATGACACAAAAAGGGTTGATAAATCGTCAAAAATATCAATTAATCAATCTCACATCATAAGTATACAGAGGTAAACGAAGCCTTTGCAGTTGATCTCTCATCTGAGTTGCCTCTAAAAACACTATGGGCGAAAATGAATTGCAGATTTCAATATCACAACAAAACAAAACCAAAAAAAAAAGTTTATCGTTTGATTATCACCATTCTAACCCTGCGTTTTCCGGAGTCGAGATAGAACATTGCTCTTTTAAAGAGGCTTTCTATGGGGTCTCAATTTCAATCCAGAACTTGGTGCTCATATATACGATCCTTTGCTAAAGAGGTTGGAGAAACTTTTTGGTCATGTAATCCCTGCATAAATATATGACTCTCTTCGACATACTTTATTATTACAAGAGTATAATTAAACCAACAATGAAGTATTGCTGATATATATATGCCAACATGATGTTATTTTCTAGCTTTCAAAGTCATTTTGGTTACCAAGTTAGTCAGTTTAATAACTATGCTAAAAATGAATTATTTAGCTAAAATAATTGTAAAAGACCTGTGAAGGATAATGATTTTCTCATTCAAATTTCATCATAAACTACATCCAGCAGCAAGGCCTCTGATCAGGAGGTTTTGAGGAGTGTGAAACGACCTCTTCATTGCTGGTCTTCCCAGGCCCACACTGGTCCTGTGTGGTAGCACCTGTTAGGGCCCCAGCTATGGGCAAATAGTTAACACCCAAACAGAGGTCAAAACACTATGAAAGCGTAAAAATAGGTTTTAATACCAGTAATACATTTTTGAAAAAAAAATTATCAACAATACATTTTTGAAAATACAATTATCAGCAATAAATTTTTGAAAATAAAATTATCAACAATACATTTTTGAAAAAAAAAATTATCAGCAATACATTTTTGAAATAAAATTATCAACAATACATTTTTGAAAAAAAATTATCAGCAATACATATTTGAAAATAAATTATCAACAATACATTTTTGAAAAAAAATTATCAGCAATACATATTTGAAAATAAATTATCAACAATACATTTTTGAAAAAAAATTATTAGCAATACATATTTGAAAATAAATTATCAACAATACATTTTTGAAAAAAATTATCAGCAATACATATTTGAAAATAAATTATCAACAATACAATTTTGAAAAAAAATTATCAACGATACATTTGGAAAAAATATTATCAACAATACATTTTGGGAAAAAAAATATCAACATTACATTTTTGAAAAAAATTATCAACAATACATTTTTGAAAAAAAATTATTAGCAATAAAAATTTTATTGGCATTAAATAACTCATTGAGGTTGATATACCGTAAAACAAAACAAATCAAAGCAAATATATAAGTCACTTTACAGGTGGAAAGAAATAATTAACTATAAAACCAAACAAACCATCAATATTTTTCTAATGGGGAAATTAGGTCCAGTAATCCAGATCTTTTCAGTCAATGATAGATCACTTTCTCCTTTAGAACGATGGGCACATGAACATGAAAAACACATTATTAATCGCTATTATTCTCTAGCTATTATATATCTTTAGAATATTTCTTCTCAGTTACCAAATCTTTACTATCAGACAATGAAAACCGAGTTCGAATCTCACCATGGTTGATTTGTCAGGAAGGAGACTTCCTGATGTTATCGGACTAGAGGAGTCGATTCCAGCGTGCGGCACCTTTGGTAAGTGCCTGAAAAAACTTACAACCCGTTAACCGAATGCTTGTGAGTGAAATTGCGTAGACGGAACACTCGGGGGCCGTCAATAGCTGTGCTAGCACGAAGTCACAAGTCATCGTGACCGAGTTTTGAGTGTGCTGGTGTTGTTCAGATTGTTGATCATGCTAGATAATACGCTCTCTCCCAGAAACTGTAGCTAAGGTCATCTATACAACAGGGTATTTGCCGTCCTGGGTATGACGATAAACTACATCCGGCAGCAAGGTCTCTGAAGGAGGTTTTGAGGAGAGTGGAAGAACATATTACATGCTATTATTCCGAGTCTCCTGCTCGGCTATGAGCAAATAAATCTCAAATTGGGGTCAAATTAATGAGAGAATTTGCTTTTTTGGACCCGTTAATTGTTACTTTCTTTCATTTTATTTTTCTGTTGTAATTTCTTTGTTTGTTTGTTTGTTTTTTTCTTTCTTTCTTTCTTTCTTTCTTCCGATAGCGTTACTTCTATGCTTGCTACATTTTCACTATTTGTTTTTTTCTATTTGTCAATTGTTTCTTTCTTTCATTTTCATTTTGCGTCCTACTTTCTTTCCTTCTTTCTTTCTTGCGTTGGTCTATTTCGTTAAGAAGGTTAACTCTTGTTTCTACCGTCCTACGTATGACAATAAACTACGTCCGGCAGCAAAGCCACTGATCAGGAGGTTTTGAGGAGCGTAGAACCACCTCTTAAATGCTATTATTCCTAGCAAACCTGCTTGGAAATGGGAAAATAGTTAAATCCCAAACTGCGGTGAAATCAATGAAAGCATTTTCTCTATTTGCTTTCCTGAACACGTCATTTGTTACTTTCTTTCGTTTTATTTTTGTGTTACAATTTCTTTCTTTCTTTCTTTCTTTCTTTCTTTCTTTTTTGTTTGTTTGTTTCTTTGTTTGTTTCTTTGTTTTTTACTTTCTTTCTTTCTTTCTTCTTCAGATAATGTTCCTTCTATGCTTACTACATTTTCTTTATTTGCTTTTTTCTATTCGTCAATTGATTCTTTCTTTCGTTTTATTTTTTGCGTCCTAATTTCTTTCTTTCTTGAGTTGGTCCATTCATTAGCAGGGTTAAAAATTGTTTCTACCGTCCTAGGCATGACGATAAACTACATCCGGCAACAAGGTCACTGATCAGCTGGTTTTGAGGTGCATGGAAATAATGTTCCTTCTATGCTTACTACATTTTCTTTATTTGCTTTTTTCTATTCGTCAATTAATTCTTTCTTTCGTGTTATTTTTTGCGTCCTAATTTCTTTCTTTCTTTCTTTCTTTCTTTCTTTCTTGCTTTGGTCTATTCGTTAAGAAGGTTAACTTTTGTTTCTACCGTCCTGGATAAGACAATAAACTACGTCCGGCAGCAAAGCCGCTGATCAGGAGGTTTTGAGCAGCGTGGAACCACCTCTTAAATGCTATTATTCCTATCCACCCCCCACCCCCACGCCGCCCTGCACGGCTAGGGGCAAATACTTAAACCTCAATCAATGAAAATATAAAAGTTCATTTTGCTAGCAAAAATAACAGCAATAAATTTTCGCAGTTAAAAAAAATATATTACCAGCAATAAATTTTGGGAAAAGAAATTACAAATGCTCCGAAGAAAATTAAATGACCCATAAAGAGTTGATGTGCCGCTAAACAACCAAATAAACGACGTCAGAATATTTACAGGATATTAATTTCATATCCCGAAATTAAAAATAGATTCTCAAATACATGGAACACTCAGTATAGATCTTACTGCTATAATAGCATTTACCAAAACAAATTTCCTAAGTACCACAGCACAAAGTGACCATAGATATTTTCCAAGCTTATCATTATGGCCAGTATCCACTCGTGGACGGCAAAGGTTAGCGAATTTTTTTGTTCTAATTCACAAACGCCTTGAAAAGGCACTGGATATGAAAGAAGAAAGTCGTCCTATAATTTCATTTATTTTATATAGCATTGTTTCTACAAAAAGTTTAGTTTCTCACTAATGGTTCTTTAGCTCTATATTTTATAAGATTAAATCTGTATGGCACAAGGCTACAAGTGTCCAGTATGAATCGAACTCTTTAGCGTTTTAATAGTCTGCGTGTCAACGTTATTTAGTATTGAGTCTACAAAATTTCATTGTACATCAAATTTATAAGCTTGCAGAAGGCTTAATAGGAGGAGTTGGTAATGGGGAAGCCGTTCAGGCCAATCTTTGAGATATCGGCATTCTTGATGTTGCCTTATAGTTGTTCCCGAACACCAAACACTGGATACATTAAGAAGTACGTAAAAATCTCATGCGTAATAATCTGAATCATTGTGCAGGTTTTCACCTTGTTCATCAGCCTTTGTTTTATTTTTCATCAGATTTATTCGCAAAATTCCCATTTCTCTTCTTTATTTTTCCATTATACATCTGTTTGCCTTTTGGACAAGAAATCTTTTCATTTTATTTTTTAAATTTTCATTTTCATTGCACATTATTCCTCTTTATGGTTCTCTCTTTATTCTTTTTCCTTTTCATCATACGAAGATATTTAATTCCTAAGAAATTTCTCTCTTTCTCTCTTTTTCGTTCTCTCGTTTGTGTTTCTCGAACGGAATAGCCTGCAAACAGGCCTTGGGCCAGTGTCGTGTTTGCCGCATTCCTTATTTAGATGACGTTATCTAAAACAGCATGAAACAATAACGTAGTTGTCGATGCCTGACTTGATTATTGAAAACCAAGAACTAGCAAAACGAAGACACGGTTACGTTTTCAGAAAGAAGGGCTTCTCACTAAAAATGCCTTTCGAAATTCCTGTTCAATTGTATTGGAAATTTGAAGGCAATTTCTTCTCGCAGTGCCTTTTTTATTTTCTTTTTAAGAACGCTAGGAAATGATTGTGTCGCCTTTGTGTTGAAAGAATATAGTTTCTAAAACTGTCATAGTGTGCTTAAAAACTGTAAGTCATTTCCTAGCGTGATGCCAGTTTCTTTTAATGTAACAGAGATAGTGGACGGATTACAGTAAGATCAAGCAACGAAAATAATTTCATACTTTGCAAGTGAAATGTGCATTTGAGCATATTCTAGTGAAATATGAACTTAAGTTTCCGGTCTCGAACCTTTTCTTTCTAATATAATAAAATAATTTAAAATAAACACGGAATAAGCAGATTTTATTTTTTCAAAATAATACTTCGTAATATGTAATATGTTGGAGGCACGGTGGAGTAAATGGCAGGAATCGGAGACCCGAGTTCGATTTCCAGTCAAATCCATGTCGTTCACACACCCTTGGAAATGGTATGAATCCTCTTCTCCCCACACCTCAGCTATGGGTAAATAGCAGGTCAGACCGTGTTCTATAGCCTTGGATGACAACTGGTCTAACGCAGAAAGAAAATGTATCGAAATATAAATGATTGCCTAAGCGTGTATCATGTATGGAAAATAACTGAGTAAAGCAAATACCAAACACAAATTGGTATTTATACGAATCTGTAAAAAATGAAACATTAATTAGAGTTTTAAGTTTAGATTAAAAGATCAATTTAAAGGTTTCTGTAACTATGTTTGTTTGGAAAGAGAAATAAGATGCTGATAAGAGATGTTTAATTTCTTCAAATATATACGTTTAGAAATAAAGAAAGGACGGCAGTCAAGTAGCGTATGGTGTCTGTATCCTACGGTTTGTGAATAGTAGACCAGTTTTGAAGTCGCTGTAGTAACAAGTATATCATTGGACTCGGGGGAATATTCTACTATTGACCTTCTCAGTTGTCGGCACAATTTTTGTTGGTTTTTCGGATTAACCTCAAGTTTTCAGTTTTGAGTTATGGATTGAAAGCTAAATATAATGATTAGATTGGTTAATTATTCTGTCTCACCGATCAAATGGTTTATTTTGCGCAGAATCTGCTCAATTGATAATCTCTCATGTCAAACCGATTTTCTTTTTCGGGTCAACGCATTGGTGAATTGATAAAGCTTTTCCTTTCTTCTCTTGTTGTAAGCTAGGGAAGGTTACTGAAGAGAATAATCACACAAAGATTGGTAATGAACGATAATACTTAGGACACGAACAACACATATAAGATTTGCCAGCGGCGCGTAGAACTATTAGAACTGAGTCAAGTAAATGCCACAATGAATCTCCAACTTCTGGCTCATTGGTAATACATAGGAGGCACGGTGGAATAATAGATAGTGGCTCGGATTGAGGAATCGGAGAGCCGAGTTCGAATTCCAGACAAATTCATTACATTCACTTACGTGTTAATAACCTTGGGAAAGGTATGGATCTTCATCTTCCTCTCTAAATAGCAGAACAAACCGGGTTGTATAGCATTGGAAAAAATGGCAACCTAGCACAGGAAAAAAATATGCCTCGTTGGTAATACATAAGATGCACGGTGGAGTAATGGATAGCGTCTCCGATTGAGGAGTCGGAGAGTCGAGTTCGAATTCCAGTCAAATCTATTACATTCACTTACATGTTAAGACCCTTGGGAAAAGTATGAATCCTCTTCTTCTATTGTTAAATAGAATAGCAGAACAAATCGGGTTCTATAGCCTTTGATGATTACCGTAGAAAGAAATTGTAAATTACTACGGGAAAAAATTTGCCTCGTCAATCATTTATCGAATGATACATGATCGCCTAAGCGTGTATCACGCATGACTGAATATGTAATGAAATGAAATTCTCAATAAAACATGTCATGTTCCTTCACGACTTAAGCGGTTCTGTCTTTCCACATATTGCTTTTCTTTGTATCGGGGCAGTGTAGTTTTTTGCGAAATATATTGCTGTGGATTTCCCTACTCAGAAATTGGCTGCCATATGAGTTTAGCTTGTTATTTAACATACAGCTAAAAGAGAACCTACAATTCTTTTCCTGTGCTTATTCCTTTATTTATTTATTTTTGTTTTCAAAATTGACAAATCTCTTAAAAATATAGGCGATCATGGCCGAAGGCGTGTTCTTTTCTTTGTTTTCTATGAATTGCCATGTCTTTTGTGGGGGAAAAACTTAACAGGGGATTTCCGTTGCCTTCCCCAAATGTTAGAATTACTTGTATTCCTACTGCTCAGTGACTATCATCTAAGTATATAGGGCTAACTATTGAATCCCTGGGTGGGGAAAAGAAGACATAGATTCATGCCTCTGTTTGTACATGTTTTGGGTTTTATTTTTTACAAATAAAAAACAAATAAAAGGAGCATATTGTTTCTTTTCTTTTCTTCACTTATCTCCTCTACAGTCACTCTCTAACAGACGCGCCGTCGCCTCTCACTTTGTCTTTTTTACAAATACTTTCATGGTAATTGCTCCGGGAAGCTGGTTCCCAGACTTCATGAGTTCAAGCGCCCTACGAGGCTGGCATCCCGCTCTCACCCTTTCACTGTTGAAACTATTAAATGTAGCCCTCTCTTCTACTCCAATAGCTTCATATCTCGCACCTTTCGCCTGTGGAACTCCCTTCGCTATTCCTGTTTCCCTGAGAGCTATAATCTTCAACTATTCAAATGTAATGTCAATCGACTTCTCCAGTTGCCTTGATCTATCCACTATCCTTCTCCTCATCCTTTCCTCTATCACTCCTATCTGATCTTGCTCCAAATCTTCTGTAACCCCTTGCGGCCTAGTGGCTTCCCGCCTTGCTCGGGGTGAAATGCTTAAAAAATACATTGGCCATTATGATTCCACATATATTCATTTTTTTATTATCTGTGAGTTTCACTGCTTTCTTAGGAGAGATAGAAATGATTTTCTTGTTGTCTTTTCCATGGTTTTGAATTCAAAATTGAACTTTTCACAGATTGGGTTCCAACCAAGGCTAGAGAGTCTGTCTACCGTATTATTTAACATTACTGGAATTAGAAGAGATTGATTCATGTCTTTCCCAAAGTCACTTCTGTGAAAATGAATGCAACAGACAAATAACAGACAAATTTGGGATTTGAACTTTGTTGATTCCACGTATCTAACAAGATTGGTTTCCCTACGTACATATACTGAGTACAAGTGATAATATCTTATGTTTCGACATTGTTTGCTACAACACTGGACAATAAAACTGTCCTCTTTAGGCTAAGGCTACGTCATTTACCTTTTGTTTTTTAAGGAGTACATATCTTGCAGAAAACTTACGTTAATGTAAAATTCAGCAATGAAATAAAAGTACAATTTTATACATCCTTACCCAACTCTTGTTCTAAGATTTCCTTTAGACGGAGCAGTTTGGTTGTAAAATTATAGAGATCTTCTTTTAGGTATCGCTCCGTCCGAGTCATGTACGGTTTTGAATTCAGAGTTGTCCTCCTAGACTAATTGCCAACCACAGGTATAAAGTTCAGTCTGTCATACTTGTAGAATAACAATACACAACCACAGGTTTAAAGGAACAAATCCCCCCAAAGGCCACTACCCACACGCGATAGGGGGGGAAGGAGATGTAGAATAACAATACAATAAACAACACTTACCGGCGTAAGAGTCCCAGCTAGCGTCCAGCTGGCAGACAAAAATAAAGCAGGTTGTAACTTAATACAAACCCTGCAAACTAACTGAGAAATCAAGGTGGTATTTATATAGAAATACTTCCACTCAGGTACCAGCAGCCAATCACAGCCCAAGCAATGGACTATCCCACTTTAGCATAATGAGATGCTCCATTGCACCATAAATAGCTCTCTTTCTCAAGATTGAATTAGTATTCACTCAGTTTGCTCCACAACTGAGTGTTTAACTTGACCACGTGATTGTTTGAAAATACTATTTAACCATAGTTGGGGAGAGAAGAGATAGAGTCATACATTTAACGAACACATTTTACGCTCCGTCTGAATCTTCTTCAGGTGACTGAAACCCTTATTTTCCTTACTGACCACTGCAGTAGTCAGAACTCTTTAGGTCAAGTCACCACGAACTGGAATTCGAACTCGGCTCTCTGATTAAGAATTCCGAGCCATTATCCATTACCTCGCCTGCACATCCAAGCTTACAGCAATAGGTATTTACAAGCTGTCACCCGTCTAGGTAATGACCAGAGTCGACGTTGCTTAACTTCCGTGGTCTTACAGGAACAAGTATCTCAGTGTGAGGTGGCCGTAAACTAGATTCTTTTGGGTTGAAGAATTGAATCATCAAAGATTAAAGAACATATTTTTTCCCATGTGTGCTTGTAAACGGGCAGATATATCATATGTGAAAGTTTATGTGTTCCATCTGTTAAAATTATTAACGTCTGTAAATTTAAAAACCAGAAAGAATCAACCAAGGTTAAAAATGGTACATAGTAAAGAACAGCTTGATACAATTATATTTTGATTGCATGCCTATTATTAAAAGGTTATTTATTCAAAGGATAGACACGCGCACGGGAGGAATTCGGCAAAATTTGCGAAAAATAAAAGTCAATCGAAAATTCAACTATCAGCAGAGAATCGAAAGTTTCGTAAATGTTACTCAATTCGATTGCAAAAGATAAAATTCCATTTAAAAAAAAATTAAATGATACGTTTTAAAATATGCATGCTCCAAGGATTTTTTTTTTAGTCTAAAATTGTACACGGTATTTTTTTTTATATATTATTACCTGTTTTTATTTTCTGTACATATTGTGAAAATATCTTTCGAAAATCTTTCGCAAATTAAAAAAAAGAAAGAAAAAGTTTGATGGATGTTTTATAGACATTCAGATATAAATACCATACTAAATATATACGTCCACATGCAACATTTACAAACTTTCTGATATGCCATCTTTTTTACCTGTGGCACTCTTACAAGTCGTTGGCTATCATGGCTCTCCACAAAGTCACTGTCTAAATTTGTACCATTCTTTTTCTTTGGAATACTTTACTATGGCATCCATTTACGTAAAACTTTCAAGTACAGGGTGTTTCATTTAGACGGATTCTATATAAGGGTGTTTCATTAAGAATGATTAAAGTTCACAGTAAAGAAATCGGTGTTAATGTTGAAGATTTATTTATATCTCTATTGGATCATGTTATTTAAGTTATGGTAATTATGTGTGAAAAATAATATCGCCCAAATGACCGGCAAATGTGAAAGAAAAAAAAAATCATTAGACGCTTAAACTTAATTCACATTTAAATTTAATTCATATATATATATATATATATATATATATATATATATGTGGCCTGACGATTGCATCTAGCATGAATCAGACTGCCTCCTCTAAGTGTTGACTTCCTTTTATATATATATATATATATATATATATATATATATATATATATATATATATATATATAATTAAAATTGAAAATTACCAACATCCTCGTCCATGCGTCCATGCGCATGTCTGGTCGCACCAACTTAAGAAATTTACTTCGCTGAAGTCTTAAAGATGGGAATGCGTCTCACGAAAACTTTTTCCACTTTGTCATTAAATTGTCTCCACAACATATAAAGTGTGTTTGATTAAGACAGATTATATATAAGGGTGTTTCATTAAGACCGATCAAAGTCAGTAGTAAGTAAATCAGTGTTATTGGTGAAAATTTGTTTATTTCTCTATTGGAGCATGTCATTTAAGTCATGGTAATTATGTGTTAAAAGTAATATTCTCCAAATGTCCGCCAAATCTGAAAGAAAAAGAAAAAAAATAATTATTAGACGTTTAAACTTAATTCACATATAAAATCAATCCAAGTTATTGTAACAGACTTTATATTATACGCTGTGTTTTCTCATCATTTGCGATGGGCCCTATGAATGTTAACATCGCCAAGCCTTCTTTCCAATTGTCTGTTTCTTACTGTTATCAACAGTTCGTTTCCAACTCATAATCACCTTAGAACTTCCTTATTCACCCAGGACGTTTAAAACGCTTTTACCAACATTTGTTGGGGAAAGTAAAACGCAATTGCATCAAGGCATTTTTTATTACTCGTGACGAAACTGTTCAGTTTTCAATTTCATATTCTTCATTTTTGTTTCTTACGAGACAGAGAACCTTTGCAGTAAGACAATAATGAGAGAATTAGAAGTCTTAGCAAGATTCATTATTGGCGGACGTAATCTTAACAAAATTAGCCACGCAGATGACACCGGATTGATAGCAGAGATACTTTTTAAGCTAATATAATCCATGGATTTCTGGGGAAGAAAGCACGATGTTTTCTTTTTTGTCATTCCCTTCTCCACAGTTTGGAATTTATTATTTTTTACTTCTTTTAGATTGGTCATTCAAGTCTACAGTGCTCAGTTTGCTTTGAAATTTCACCCATAGTTGGAAGAAGAGATGTATTTCTCTATAGTCTTAGAACGAGTCTGAACGCAATATAGTCGGCTGGAATTTGAACTGGTACGTAGGCGAACCCTTCCTTTCCCTTGTAACTCTTAGAAATGTTTGTTTCTTCCTACTTCTAATCCCTGCTCTGTCAACCATTTACACAATATCGTTAGGTAGGTTATTCGCTTATTTACTATGTCCCTTTTGCATTCAATGTACTCTAAGAGCTTTTCCCTTAATAAGTCTTCTAGAAATTCTGTCTTTTTTTGATTCTAAGTAAAAGCATCCTTTACATGTTCTTTACTGTGCATGTTTTACTCGAGTCGCTGAAAAAGAATTTACTATTGTAGTTTATTGGTAGTACCCACAGAGTAGCGTGTGATCTCTCCTGTATTCAGCACCTCGGGATCTTTGTGAGTTTAGAATTGGGTTCCTGTTTTCTTTTCTTTATTTGTTTTCCTTTATAGTCATATATTATTGTTGTGTTTGCTTTACCAAGTGCCTCGAATCTTCGATTCAAGTGTTGGCGAATAAATGGCCGTTTGTAGTTCAAAGATGAACTAAATTTTTCTCTGTGTTCGTGACATGATTCAAGTTGATATTTGCCGAGTCCTTATTATGTTTGAATGTTATTTACAGAGGTTATACTCATGTAAATATTCATATAAAACGATGGTGAAAGTTAGACACATACGCACACGCCTCTCCGTGTCTTTTCGGCGTTAGACATTTTGAACAATGGTGTTTTTATATTCAAGTAAGTCGTTATTATTTAAAAATTGCATTGTTTGTACTATCGCCCTCATTTTTGTTGCCATATTTATCACAACGTTTCGGCCGATTACGCTCCGGCCTTCTTCAGGTGGTTGGAATGTCGAACCGAATCCTTCATTTCGCTCGCTGGAGTAGACTGTTCTAGTTGCACGGGACATGTCAAATGGATGTCAGTTATCGCCAATTAATTTCCCTCTCCAAGTCCTCCACAGCCTTAACCAAGTATTGAACTCACACTCTTTGGGTCCTGCCACTGGATCTAACTAACGCCTTTATCCACTATGCCATGTGTCCTTAAGGACATCTGTGTATGAATTTCTGGGATTTATAAACCTAATGTCTTTTTTACCCGTGCGAATATTGCAATTTTTGCTTTTATCATTCCATGTTTATTATCAGAGTTCACATTGCAATTTTTGTTGTTACTATTGCTTTTATCTGGTAATCCTTATTACTGGTTCCCATATTGTATTCATTTCTAAGTTTGGTCCTCTCAGGAGATTTTTGTGGCCTAGCATAGGTGCCGATTCCTTAAGTTTACGAATTTTCCAATGATGTTCTTTGTCTATGATTTCAACCAGATCTCACAGAGTCTGGCCCATCGGGCGAAATAAAGAGTTCAGTTCAGCATTCCAAGCAGCCGAGGAAAGCCGGAGCGTACAACGGCCGAAACATTCTGATAGATATGCCAACAAAGATGAGGACGATATCCGAACAATGTAAATATTGTATATAATACTTCATTTCAGAAATGTAGATAGATATTTAAAAACTGTTAATCAGTAAAAAGTTACAACAGAATTTAATGTAATATGTACCACAAATTCGTGGGAAAAATGGCGCCATTCATCGTGATTTACTAAGCGAAATTAGATTGGGCAAGAAGCCAAACATATGGAACACTCAGTGAGCATAGAACTCATTCGCAATTAATCCAGTGAGACAAGCCTGCCATACATTATATCACGTCGATGTACGCAAATGCTTTTCTAAGCGTAGATTTGGCACAAGGCCAGAAGTGTGAAGCTACCAATGAGGGTCGAACTCCCTACTCAATCGTAATTGATCTAGAGAGAGAAACTCGGCAACCCTTATACAACGTCGAATTTCCCAAATTGCTCCCTTTATACATTAAGTGAAGGCCTAAATATCTTTAATTTTTATATATCCGTGGATAGTATTGTGATAGTGGTACGTTTAGAAAACTGAAAGTTACTAATTCAGAGTTAACAAAAAAAAGAACTATTAATTGAAAAAGTCATAAGGCTCGAACAGCACAAGAGCAACATTTTAGGAATTTGAAAATCTATCAGGTACACGAATTCTGCTATCTGGCAAATGCGACAAAATGTCTCAATGAACACAGGAATTGCAAAAACAAAAGCTCTCCAGTAATTAAGCAAAGTATTAAGAGATAGAGTTTGGTTTGGTTTGGTTTGGTTTACTGCATATCAACCACAATTTGGTTTGGTTTCGTTTGTTTTACGGCATATCAACCACAATGGGTTATTTAATGCCGACAAAATTTCCTTTTTTTTTTAAAAAAATGTAGGCCTGGTAATATTTAAAAAAAAAATGTATAGTTTGGTTTGTTTTGTTTTGTGGCATATTAACCACAATAATGTTGCCAACATTTTTATTTCTAGAAATATTTTCTTTTTTCAAATATTTATTGCGGACACAATTTAAAAAAAAAAAAAAGTATTTCTGGTATTAAAATCTATTTTTACACTTTCATAATGTTTTGAGTCAGGTTTTGGGGTCATTTATTTGCCCATAGCTCGGACCCTAACAGGTGCTACCACCCCCCGGTCAGAGTGGACCTGGTAACACCATCAATTAAGAGATGGTTCCACGCCCCGCAAAACCTTCTGATCAGAGGCCTTGCTTTTGGACGTAGTTTATAATCTTACCCAGGACGCGGATGCAGTTTATCGCAATAGCCAGGACAATCAACCTCAATGGGTTATTTTATGCTGACAAGATATTTATTGCTGGTAATATTTTTTCGAAAAGTTTATTGCTATTTTTATACTTTCATAGTGTTTTGACCTTAGTTTAGGCGGGGTAGCTATTTACCCATAGCTGGGACCCTAACAGGTGCTACCACCCAGGGTCAGGGTTGAGCTGGGAACACCAGCAATTAAGAAGTGCTTCCGCGCTCCTCAAAACTGCCTGATCAGAGGCCTTGCTGTTGGATGTAGTTTATCGTCTTACCCAGGAAGCGGATGCAGTTTATCGTCTTACCCAGGACGCGGATGTTTTTTCGTCTTACCCAGGACGCTAAGAGATAGAGAAATATCGTAGAAATAACAAAAAAAAAAAGAAATACTGCTATATACTATTTAATCTATTATATAGCAGTGTATTCTGAGAAATTCCCACAGAGATGAAGAAGAGACTTGAGTCAAAAGGGATGTAGTTCTACAGACAAATACTAAGAATATGATGGACAGAACATGTGTGCAATTAGGAAGTCTGAATGAAAAAATGAAGGAGGAAATTTATACTTACAATCAGAAAGAGAGAGTTGAAATTTTGGGGATACATTGTAAGGAAAGTTTGGCTGGTAAATTGAATTCACATGGAATATATTGCTACAAGCGAAGCTGGAGGGAAGCGAGTACCCGGTTTAAAGAGTTTGTGTGGATAGATATTGGAACCAAGAGAAATACTGGTGGTAATATTCAGAAATTACTTAAGGCAACATAAGAAAGGAAGTTGTGGAGAGCCATCATCATTTAAGCATTTTGAAAATAAATTGATATTAAATGTTAGTTGTTTAGTTACGGTTTTCATTCGAATATACATACGCAAGTTCGGTTGTGTTTCAAAAGCTGAATTAAATATATATATAGAATAAAATGCAGCTTTCAAGAAGAAAATATCAGAGGAAAAAGTTACTTTGCTGAATTGGCTTACGTCAAAACGTGTGTGCCAAAACTTACCAATTCCAAAGGGGTGTACCAAAACCTGCCAATCAAAAACTGTTGAAGTAAAAGCTACCAAGAAAAAACAGATGTACCAAAACTTACCATTCAAAAACGGGTGTAACAAAATCTAACAATCTAAAAGGGATGTACTTATAGTTACTAATCAAAAACGGAAATATACTTCCGAACAATTGAGAGTCGTAGTGACTCCAGTTTATTACAGACTTTTGGCGGCACAAATGTTTGGATCCAAGTGGGTTCCCAGAATGCAGAAAGACACCATGAAGGAACATAGGGTGATCCTTGGTCACATGCTAAATTGCATTTTACATATATCAGTATCTGCAATGTAGTTGAGTCTCATGGCTACTTAAAGATCTTGTTCTTTTATGTTCCGTGTTCATTCAGGACATAGGCAATCACTTCCTCCACATCTTCCTGTCCCTTGTAGCTCTTAATAAGTTTTGTCTTTTTGTTATTTCTCCCAAACTCTGTTCAACATTGATTTACTCAAGCTCATGTTACGTGCCGCTTTCCTCTGTGAAAATTTTCCCTCTCTGTCCTGTGAGTATCAGATTTTCCAAGCCTTCCTTCCTCATTATATGCCCCAGAAATTTCAACTGCCCCTCCCTGATGTTAAGTGGGAGTTTCCTTTTTTTGGGTGTATTTTCACTAAAACCTCGTCGTTGCTCACATGTTCAGTCCTGGTATCCTCAGCCTCCTTCTGTAGAACCACATTTCTGTTGCTTCAAGCTTCTTCTTCGCCTTTGAGGAGATTGTCCAGCATTCGCTGACATACAGGAGGACATACATCATCGGGGTGGGAATACATGCCCTCATTAAAATGTAGTATGTCTAAATGTCAAGAGGGTGTATTTGTTAATGACTAGATTTAAGATACAGCGAATTTCTTTTTTTCGTTTTGCAATGTTTTAGCGTTTACTATAATTTTTATTTTTTACAATTAAGGAAGAACGTGTATTAAATGTTGAGCGGTCCTCGTACAACGATTGAGAAATATATGCTGATATATTTTTGTTTATTTTAGAATGGGTTTTGTTGATGTGCTACTAAATCTTTTTTTTTAATTCAAGGAAAAAGAAAGTCGATTCCCGATGTCGTCCTAGCCAAATAGTTTCACCCGAATCTATATATATATATATATATATATATATATATATATATATATATATATATCAGTCTACCAATCGACCGTGCGTCGGTTATTATTGCCACATCTGGTCTGCTGTTTCATTTTTAATACCTAGAAGCTCTTGAAAAAATCCGAAGAAGAATCGCCAAAACTATCAGTTCTGATCTGTCATCTCGTCTTTAATCACTTTCCCACTTCTGTAATGAAGAATTCCTGACATTTTCACGGTAATTGTTCTGATGAGCTTTTCTCAATTGTTACATAGATTTCACGAATTTAAGCGCAGTACTAGATTTCACTGTAGAAATTACTAGATGAAAACCGCACGTTCTATGGTAATAGTTTCTTCCTCCGCACGCTTCGCGTGTGTAACTCTCTTCCGTCTTCCTGCTTTACTGTCAACTACTGTCTTCAATTATTTAAATGCAATGTCAGTCGTCATCTTCTGTCTCATTGAATCCTGTTCTCTTATTGTTCTCTCTGTTTCTTTCGCTCCCAGTAACCCCTTGCAACCTAGAGGCTTTTATCGCCTTCCCTGAGGTCAATAGATGACAATTGAACACGTCTTACATTTGGTACAACCATTATGTCACCTTTGAGATTTAATGGGTCTTGGCAACTAGATTTTAATCCTGAGATAAGTGTATTTATTTTACTCCGTTTGTGTGGGAGTTTACTTCTTCAACTTGGAATTTTTTCCGAGTTCATCTCAAGCAATGCCGTAAAAATCACAGAGACGCAATGAGTTACGCTGTGTGGATAAATTAAAAACAGGAAAAAGGGGAAAGAACGGTGGAAGAGTAATCAAGAGGACAATAGACAGCGATTGACATTGCATTTAAATTTTTGCAGATTAAGGTTGGCTGGAAGTGATGGAGATCTGAATGGAGTTCCACAAACGGGATTTGCGAAAAAAAGAGATTTTTACCATGCAAGTTACGGTTACATCTATCCAGCTCGAGTGTAAATTGGTGAGACATCGACGCCAATCGAGTACTGCGCTTAAATTCGAAGTGTCTATAAATAATAACGAATAGCTCACCGGTACAATTAGCATTAAAGAATTTACTGAAAAGGCAAAGAAAGACAACCTTACAGCGGTGGGAAATTGACTGAAGCCAAGATGCGAGCTCAGCACCATTGATCAATCTTTGATTTTTATCAAGGCGCTCTAGTTACATAACAGGAGCACGGGCCATATATGGTAACAAAAACCCATTCTTATCTTTAACCGAACTACGTACTATGTATGAGTCTATGATTAGTACTGAATTTGAAATCCAGGCATTATTCTGGTCATCTTGTTATGATTTGTGTTCTATTATTTAATCTGTTGTAAGTAAAGAAGATCATGAATTAGTTTTTGATCGATTCTTATAGTGAAATTTAGAAGCTCAATATGTTAAATAGTTAAAATAGAATTTTGAAATATTTGCGTTCACATTAAAGTTTTTTGTTTGCATCTACAAATAAAGCCGTTGCAATTAAATAAGAGAAGAAATTAACTTTGATCGACACAACTCCGATGTTTTAAAAGGTAGGAACCTATAATGAAGACTAGATTGGAAGTTCTGAAACATTAATATTAACATATATTAACAATATTAATTAATATTGGATGGAGCTTCAAGTCTTGACATAGTTCAAAAGCGATTACGCGGCCCTATCTTTTCCCCACTGACGAAATGTTACAAGCCTGTCGCTACTATATCACTATTTGCATGACCTATATTCGTTATTTATACCAGTTTAAACATTTACAGCTAGAAATCGCCTTGTCCCGTACAAGGCTCTGAATCATTCACATTCCACTCGTATTAATTTAGCAAAAAAGAAACCCTGCAACACAAACTCCCAGAGGATGCTTCTCCGATTACTATGATCATAATCACTTTAAGTTGACATTATCTATTCGAAATATCTTCATAATCTGTAGTTACTTTCTCTTCTAACGCCCCTACAACCACCTCATTCAGTAATCTTCTTCCTTGAGTGGCTCTTGGGATTTATATTAGGTAAAAATGATATTTGTAAAAAGGGTATTTCTAAAATTCTGAGAGATTTTTTGCAATTTTTACTCATGCTTGTTAGTTTCTACTTCATCTTCTATATACCGTGTCCGTTTAGGACATTGGCAATCATGGCTCTCCACCATTTCCCTCCTTTTTTGCTCTTAACAAAGTTTGCATTTTTGTTAGCTCTCCTAAATCTTGTTTCGGCATCCATTTACTCAAGCTGGCGAGTTAGGTTATTCTTGTTTTCTCTGTCCATCTTATCTTCAGCCTGTTCTTGTGAGTATCAAATTTTCCAAGCCCTCTTTCCTCATTATGTGACATAGAAATTCCAAATGTATTCCTGGTGTTAAGTATAAGTGTTACTTTTGTTTCCATTTTCTCTAAAACTTCGACATGTTCGATCTATGGTATTCTCAGAATTCTTCTGCAAAACCATTTTTCTGGTGCTACAAGTCTTTTCTTCATCAGTGTAGAGATCTATTAAATCTACTAAATCCGTAACATTTAAAGAAGAAGAGGTATTAAGCATTGACCTATGTACATATCACGATTGAGAAGGTAAGAATATGTGTCATGGAGTAAATTTTTTAGACTTTTGAGTTCCTTTTGGGATTTTATCTTCCTATCAACCAAATACAGATATTTCATTTTGATCGGCCTTTGGAACAACCTTTCTTCCGTATGGTTTTGTGGGTAAAAAAGAAACATAGCCGACGAAGGATTAAATTTATTTCAATCAATAAAAAGCATTTTTTCATTCGTGGGTTACCGTTGGTACAGGATAATTATTTTCGTGTAATAATTAGGAAGATCTGATGTCGTCGACATACAAGTTTTGCTGCGCAAGTGCCGTAATCACCTCATGTTGCCGACGACTTACAGACCTATTTCGACGGTCAATTTTTTAGTTCCATGGGTTTAATTCTCACTTCTATCTTACTGAGAGAGCTTTGTATTCGACTAACTTACGCTTACTATATAATTATTTATGTTTATGTTTTATTATGCAGTCATTATTAGTTGAGTGAAGTTTGAAAATCTAAAAAAGTATAGAAAGGCCAAATGAATAGATGAAAAAAAAAAGAACATTAATGTCGAGGAAAGCAAAGATAGAGAATAGTGGTTAGAAAGGTTGTTAATATTTGCATTTTTATTTTATGTAAAACAATATGTCGGATAATGAAAAGGGACAGGAAGAAACGGTTGAAGCGAAAAACCACGCCTTACTTAAAAACAAAAGCAAAAATAAAAGAAAGAAAAAAAAAACAATCAGAAGATATTACCTTAT
>CAHIKZ030000134.1:217500-225000 GCA_903632075.3 Acanthosepion pharaonis
ACTACGGCAAACAATCGAACCATTGAACGAATAAATAGCATTAATTATCTTCCCAGACCAAAACAAACTATTAAATAAGCCCCTAAGCAAATCCTCCACAGATATGTTTTTACTACGTTAATAAAACATCAAAAAACGAAAAGAATAAATAATACAAAATCAAAATGAAAAACAAGTAAAATAAATGAACCCAAACAAATAAATAAACAAACAAGCCACTTCCGTAAAATAACCGCCAGAATAGATTACCCACAATGCACCACTGACCCATATATATATAAATAGCCGATGCAAAATCCAGCATTCGCGGCCTGACGATTTCGTCCATCATGAAACAGCCTGCCGCCTCTGAGTGTTGACTTCAATGTTCACTTTCATATATATATATATATATATATATATATATAATAGACTAACCACATGACATTACTTGCATTTATTAATAAATAGTCGCGTAAAAAACAAAACAAAAAAGACAACAAAAAATGAATATGGCTTGACGATTGCATATCAACATGAAACAGACTGTTGCTGCTGGGTGCTGACTTCAATCTCCACCCTTATATTTACATACGTTCGATCCCTGATATAAAGCTCACGTTAGGAACAGATGTTTTCAGCATTTTCTGTTTGAGAACCGATCTGCATATGGAGACTGAGTTGTATAGTGGTTCAAGCAATTCAAACATCGTTTTTTTATTTTCAGTGATCAAAATAAACTCCACTGCTTTTCGATTTTTAAGTAACTACTTCGATTAATGGGCTTTTTTACTATGTAGAAACACGACCGATCATCTCGACACTAATTGCTGAAAGTAGAGTCGTCCATCCGCTATGAATAGAACGGCTGTTCATAGAAAAAAGAATCGTTAAGTCGCAAGGCGTTACGTTTGAATCGTACGCATTGCCACACTGGACTACGGTATTCATTATTAGTGCATTATTAATCCATGTGACTAAAACTGGTCTTCAGTCAACTTTTTGTTCCAGTGTTTCTTTACAGTATTATTAACCAGAATTACGAGCATACTCCAAAGTTTATAACACTTTTTATCTTATTAATATTGGCATGTTGGTGGAACTCATTGTCGAGTATTGGGGTGCTCATTGACATTTCCTTTGAAAAGGATTTGTGCATGAAAGCCTTGGCAGCAAATTGTTTGAGGTGGCCCATGCGTCACCATTACATGGCACACACACTTCGCGTGACACCCTTGCGGCAAACCTGGGCTTGACAGGCAGGTTCATGATGACAGCTTATATCGGACTTCCGACGTTCTCTTACCGACTACCCACCGTGTGTCGGATCGTGCAGAATCTGGTTCCTTCCTGAAGCATTACCGCTATGGAGCTCCCGACGGTATTGCATTCAAGTACCTCAAAAACACGCTAGTTCCTCCACCACGACACGGTAATGGTCCACGGAGGATCATAACGTGTGTAGGTCATTATTTCTGAATTATAACCCAACCACATATAAATGAACTTATCCACAGGGAAGGACGTGATACATATTTTAGGTGAAAAAGTCATTTAAAATATCGTTAAAAAGCATACAAAAACGAATTGGCCAATAGTGCATCCTTGATAAATCATTCAAACTCCCGAAAGTTTAGCATTTTTTTATTTAGCAGAAATATGGTCAGGAACCTTTGCCAAATATCAGAGTTGCTTAAAAATGTTAGAGGTAAATATATAACATGCTAATTTTTATGTACATATAAATTTAGCCACCATATAAATCCACCATCTAAAGATTTATAAAAGTAAAGAAGTTGCCTTCGACGCCTCGGCATGAGTTTGATCAATACCAAAATAAGCTAGACTTTTTTAGGGTGTGTAGTTCTTTGCAACCCGTGGTATATATCTAACTCCATCACACGTATTTCGTTTTTTTTTTGTCTCTATCTTGTATCCATGCTTTCATTTATATGAATATGAACTTTTTCTTGTATACACAAACATATATATATATATATATATATATATATATATATATATATATATATATAATTGCACCTCTGTTCTTAAAGTCAATCATTTGCAAATCTAAAAAGCATGAAATGACTTGTGCAAGGAAGATGAAAAATCGCCTATTGCAGGAAATTAAAGAGAATTTGCAGAAAATGATGTATGGCGCTTGAAACGACAGAAATAAAGAGCAAATAAAAGAATTACGAACTCATTCAACCGACAAAAATTATTTGGGAGGGAAAAAAAAAAACATGAAATTTTCATTGTTCTTAATTTTTTTTTTTTTTTGCTGTTTAAGTCGAAAGTCAGAACAAGAATTTAGCTAGATCAAGAAACTACCAACCGAAAATTCTTCAATAACCAAAAAAATACCCGATCCACAATGCTTCGTTTATTTTTTTGTTTTGCTAAATTTTCACAAATACATGGCCCAAGAACAACTCAAGGTTACAGATGTTATCGTATTGCTGTAAGAAAGGGCAGATTCTGATCATATCTAAGATAAATAACGTTTATGGAAACATATAGTTTCAAAAAGCAACGGTTCTCCGGAAGAATCTAAAGGAATGGTTCTTTCTCCTTCGTAATGGAATAGAAAGGGAAAGACAATGATTCGACCCTGCCTATGCGGCATGGCGGGTCCTAGCTGCAAATGTTTGAAGTGAAGGAAGTTTTCGACAGAAACCGTGATAGAAAAGCGACTTGTGACTTTTCGTCTGTGGGAAAGAAGCTCTAGATTACAAAATGATCCATTCTCTAGTTTAGTTTTGCTAATTTAGATAAATATTCGAAAACTTTTTAGTCTTCATGATAAATTTTTCCGAGATATTAAACAATGATTATTTCTTGTTTATTTTGTTTTTATACTGTATCCCTTCAGGACGAAAGCGATTGTGTCTCTCCACAACATCCTATCTCTGTAGCTATGAGCAGTTCTTGTCTCCTTACATATCCCTCCCTGTTCTGCAATCCATATGCACAAGTTCCTTCGATAGGATACGTCAGTACAGAAACGATTATCGCTCTCCACAACTTCCTATCTTTCTAGCTCTGAGCAATGTTTGTCTCCTTAAT
Source organism: Acanthosepion pharaonis (assembly GCA_903632075.3). Lineage (NCBI taxonomy): Eukaryota > Metazoa > Mollusca > Cephalopoda > Sepiida > Sepiidae > Acanthosepion > Acanthosepion pharaonis. The sequence goes on from CAHIKZ030000134.1 coordinate 220,549, forward strand.
TATCCTTCCAAGTTCTTGTTCTGTCATCTATGTACACAAACTCATTAGGTAGCTTATTCCCTTCTTCCATCTATCCTCCTTGCAATCAATGTACATTGAGAGTCAAATATTCGTAACCATTTTGTCATTATGACTTTTTGTTTTTTAATAGAATTTGCCCCAAGTATGTCAGTAAACACACTAAGGGTTTACTGGATGTGAGAGAATTAGAAAACAGAAGAATGGTTTAAGAGCGAGAACAGTAGAATAACAAACAGGAATGCAGTATCAGTCTATATTTCTGAGATGAAGTAATTTGTACACTATTTACATTATTCGGGCTATTGTTCTCATTTTGTCGCCATATTTATTAACAACGTTTCGGCTGTTGTACCCTGCGGCCTTCATCAGTTGGTTGGAATGTCGAACTGAACTCTTTATTTCGCTCACTGGGGTAGACTATTCTAATTCCACGTGCCATGTTTAATGGATGTCAGTTGTCAGTTATCTCCTGTTAATTCCCCTCTCCAAGTTCTCCACTGCCTTAAACGGGTGTTGAAATCACACTCCATGGGTCCTGTCACTAGATCTAACTAACGCCTTTTTCCACTGTGCCATGTGTCCTTAAAGGGTTCAGTTCGACATTCCAACCACCTGAGGAAGGCCGGTGCGTACAACGGCCGAAACGTTGTAATAAATATGGCGACAAAGATGAGGACAATAGTCCGAATAATGTAAATAGGAAGACAGTAGATAATGATTGACGTTGTATTAATATTTTTGAAGATCATAGAAATTACAGTTATCTCTAGCCAATTCGATTGTAAACCAATGAGACCTTGCTGTCACTCTAGTACTACGATTAAATTCATAAAGTCTAGTTATTACAGCGAAGACCTCACCAGAAGAATTACCTTAAGATATAGGCGTAGGGGAAAAGTGGGAAAGTGACTGCATCTTAGATGCCAGAAGAGGGCCAATAATATTACGGATTCTTCTTTGGGTTTTATGAAGAATCTAAAACAGTAGGAGATTAATGTTGGCTAGAAAGCATGGAACCGTAAGAGAATTCAATTTATAAAAAAATAACTTGAGTATTTATTTGACTTCAGAAGTCTGATATCAAGAAAAAAAAATTTAATGAAAAAAAGTTTATAAATTTCAGCCCACAATAACGTTAACGATAAAGGCAAAATGTTTACCACTTGGAAATGGTTAATTTTAACATTGTCCATAATCTCTATTTAGTTTTATTCCAGATTAAACCTACCCATATTTGAGATCTGTCCCCTTCCTGACCTAGTTGTCGGATATCTACTGGTGCTAGAGATGAGTGGCCGATCCCGGGTGAAAAACCGGCAGTGAGAATGATTTTCAAGGCATACATTTATTCGCCAAATTCGTATACGACCAGAAATTATATTGCTGTTTCTGACTTAAATTTAGTTAACGCCAAGTAAATATACCTTATTTTTTTGAAAAAAATACAGTAACGTCGAGAAAAGAAGTATAGTAATTTTATTTAAAAACGGTAAATATCTACTATATGGATATCAAGTATATAGAATTTCAGTCACTCCTTTTCCAGACAAATCTTTTTCTTTCATATTTAATGTGACGAATAATTTGCGGGCATATATTCATATGAACTTTTGTTCTTGTTTTGCAACGAGCAACCTGACCCAATATTTTGTAAAATTATTTTGATACACCCAAAATATATATATATATATATATATATATATATATATATATATATATATATATATATATATATATGGGGATAGATAGATAGATAGATAGATAGATAGATAGATAAAGAAAGAAAGAAAGAATTAATTTTTTTGTGTTTATATATGTGTCCTTGCGTATGTTTCTGGGTGTGTAATAAAAAAGATTTAATAAATTTAGGGGAGGGTATACTTGTGTGTTTATTGTTTTATTTTGATCTTGGTCGGATGGGTGCTTTCCACATTCCTGGTCAGTTTGGTTGGCTTATGCATGGTGTGCGAACACCGTCCATATATTTTTGATGTTAGTCATTCTTGGTGGGGGTATAAAAGCCCTCATTTGTGCATTATAGCTGATGATGCCCTGATGATTCCTTAAAGGCATGATATTTATAGTAGTGATCGGACTGTGTTGAGAAATTTTTCTGTTCTGTATACACGGCAGGTTTTTCTTTAATGAAGTTCGAATTCCATTTTAGACATGCACAAATATTGTTGGGAAAGATTCAAATATCCTCATCTATGGGTGATTAGTATGACAGATTTGGCACTAAAGCCTTGGTTAGCAACTGGTCTACAAAAAAGAAATTGAATTCAGAACCTAAGGAATCTTGTTTGGAGAACTTGTGGCACCGGTACCAGGTATTCGGTCCTTCTGAAAAGTCTGATTGTTTCTGCATAAGTTTTTCTGAACTACTGAATCCACATACTTCGAAAACGACGGGCATCTCTATGTCATACATTCACACAAACACACACACCCACACACACACCGACACTCACAGACATATATATATATATATATATATATATATATATCTTACTGATGTCAAATCAGTTGGAATTCGATCCCGGCTTGAAGCAATCGGACGTCCAGCGACACTGAGGAGCTGTGATACGGCGAAAAACAGTCTGTCTGTAGATGACTATATATATATATATATATATATATATATATATATATATATATATATATATATATATATATATATATGGGTAGATATTGTGGATTTGAATCAATCCAAAAAAAAAAAAAAAGGCGAGAATGTTTTTTAAATATGAGGATTGAAAATATTTTTATTTTTGTGTTTTTTCAACTAAATTTTTCACAGCTTGTATGAGTTCTTGTGTTAATGCTCCTTCATTGTCGTTGTTTGTTAAGAAGAAAATAAATGCGTGTATTTGTGAGAAAAAAGGGGCAAGGGGGAATGTGAGGAGGTAAGTGTAAGTGTCACGTAGCTTTGTAAGGGAGACGGGTGAATGAGTTAGAGGCTCTCTTTGAAGCCACCGTCGGGAACTGATGTCGCATGTATACGTCTTTATCTCTTTATTAGTAGCCTGGTCTATAAACTTTGCTTATATTCTCTTCAAAGGTATCACGAATCACTTTTTTTTTTATTGTCGACGGGAACGCGGTCCGTTGGCTGAAAAAAAATGTTATTTATTTTCAAAGGGTTCATTTATTAACCGAAAGGATGCGCGAATCTCCCCACTCAGTAGACATTTTTTTTATTTGATGTTTGACAGTCATGGTGTTTATTTTCCGTCTCTGCTCGTATATATATATATATATATATATATATATATATATATATATATATATATATATATATATATATTAACCGATTTCGTTCTATGGGGAATTTTATCAAGGTCGATTTTGCGATTTTATTTCGTAAATATAATAAAATTAAAAATTAGAAATTAATAATTTCCGAATGCACCAAAGTCTTCTTAAAGGTTGCTGAGTAAGGAAAGAAAAAAAAATATGGTGGACGCTAAGTGATGTAATTTATTGCCTAATTAACGAAAGTGATATTTACTACTACTTTACTTCCCCAATATGATGTTTCCAATTTCTTTTGAAATTTTACTAACAACAGTTACTTCATTAAGAATTTAAGATTTTTATCTTTTCTGCTTGCCTGATGTTTGTTCATGATGGGTGAAGAGAATCCAACGACTTTGGTGAAGCCAGCGTTCAGCTGACAACTGATAACAGCTTAGAACTCCCAGAACGAAGTTATATCATTGGAGGAACTTTTGAAAACGTCAGAATTACTTATTTACCAAGAAGTCTAAAAGATATTTACTTGAAGTGAACGTGTGACATTTCAACACATACCTACATGAAAGCAAGTATCTGAAATTGATTTTAAAATCGAATTCCGTTTTCATTTTCCATATATAAAGAAGTGGGTTGCTGAGCAATATTTGAAATTAACAAGATACATTTGCGATGCAGTTGATATTTAATTCCAGCTCTGTAGGGGGCTTAAAGACAGACAGACAGATAAATAGATAGAATGAAAGATAGATAGAATGAAAGATAGATAGATAGATAGATAGTTGTAGCGAGATAGATAACAATACACTGAGATAAATGTAGCGAAATAGTAACAATAGACTGATATATATATATATATATATATATATATATATATATATATAGATAGATAGATAGATAGATAGATAAGAATAGACTGAGATGAGATAGATAGATAGATAGATAGATAGATAGATAGATAGATAGATGTAGCGAAATAGATGACAGTAGATTGATAGACAGATGTAGCGAGATAGATAATAACAGACTATATATATATATATATATATATATATATATATAGATAGATAGATGGATAGATAGATTTATGTAGGAAGATAGATAACAATAGACTGAGATAGATAGATAGATAGATAGATAGATAGATAGATAGATAGATAGATAGATAGATGGGCA
>CAHIKZ030000134.1:230000-237500 GCA_903632075.3 Acanthosepion pharaonis
TATATATATATATATTCGTCCGTTTCATTCTAGCTAGCTAGCTATCACAACCTGTTCAATCTATCTATCTATTTATCTATCTATCTGCCTGTTTCAATCTATCTTCTTTGCACCTATTCATGTATTTTAAATCTCTTTATTTATATATATATATATATATATATATATATATATATACTGGAAATGGATCATACTCAATAGGTGAAAAATTCAACTTGAAAAACTGAAAATAATTACAACGCATCTAAATGCAAATAAGAGACTTATCAAAATAAATCATTCCACCTTAAATAAATCAACAATTTACTCTATTATCATTGTTTGGACTGTTGTCCTCATCTATATTGCCATTTTTCACGACGTTTCGGCCACTGTACGCTACTGGCTCCTTCAGGTGATTTTAGTTGGAAATTCGAGTCGCACCCTTTATTTTCTCCTCTGTGGTAGATTGTCCTGACATTAGATATCTCAGTTTTGAGGTAATTCCCCTTGGTAAAGGATTACACAACCAACGCGTTTGTTCACTGGGTCATGTGTTTTGGGGACAGTGAAGAAATTTTGAGGAACTATAAACGTAATGTCAGAGTAACTATATTTTTATCAGTGGTCAAATAACAATTTTTGTTATTGTTGTGTTTCTCTTGTTTCTCTATTACTGTTTCCCATATTGGATTCATGCCTCTGTTCGACTGTTTTAGGAAATATAAGCCGATTTAAATCAACAATGGTTTGCGGTAATTGTTAACATCAACTTATTTTTCTTATTAGAATATTGAAAAAAAAATAGCACATTAAACAATATGGATAAAAATAGTGATATTTATATAGTTTTCTTTTTTTAGACTTAGCATGAGCAAAACATATTCAGGGATTTGGATGAAAAAAAAAAAGCAGACCCTTAAATTCGCTTAAATTTTTCATCCTTAAATAATCAGTTATAGTTTTATTTGTAAGTAGATGTAGGTACAAAAATATAACTATTGCTAAGATAGCAAAGAAAAAGCACTGGCCATAGCCCCTAATCAGGTTTAGCCACAAGTCGTCGTGCGTTACGGGGGCAGGAGGCACGGTGGAGTAATGGATAGCGGCTGAGGAATCGAAGTGCCGAGTTCGAATTCCAGTCGAATCCATTGCATTCACTTAAGTGATAACACCCTTGGGAAAGGTGGGAATCCTCTTTCTTCTCCCTCCAGCTATGGGTAAATAGCAGGACAGACCTTGGATGGCAACTGGTCTAGGAGAAGGAAAACTCTGAATTCAAACCTGCTCTTAGAGGAGGGTGAATGGAGTCTCTATGAGCCTTGGTTGGCAATCCATTTAGTGATGGTGTCACGATAAAAACACCCTTGATGGCCCTAGCGAAGCATCAAAAATTCAGCTACTTGACAAGATTATGAACTACATCAATCAAAGTATTGGTGAGTTCAATCTCGGCTGAGGCCGCAAGATGATGACGGGGGTAGTATACGCCGACTCTGTGAAGATCTAAAAAAACAGCAAGTGTTTTAATGTTTTCCCGAATAATGTGCTCAAGATGCCTTATTTATGCTCTGTAGATTTGCAATGGGCACTGTTTTGTAAAAAAAAAAAATATTAATAAGAACACCGGATTATATAACTCACTGAACTTTCTCTTCATTATAATATATATATATATATATATATATATATATATATATATATATATATAGATATAGATAGATAGATAATATTAGTGGTAAATATACATACATATGCAAAATATATAAATACCCATAAATGTATATTTTTTGAATAAAAATTCCAAGAGTAAGAATCCAGGTAGAACTCAATGTCCAAGACAGAGTAAGGATATAATAAAAAGGCTTAAACACTAATATTCTATGGTCATACGATTCCAATGGAATAAATTATGACATGGAATATTAGTGTCCTTTTATTATACATATATATATATATATATATATATATATATATATATATATATATATATATATATATATATATATGCATGTATGTATGTATACTCAGTATTTAGGAAACACCTGGTATTTCTAAGCAGTCAACCATCTAGGTACTGACTAGGCCCGATGATGCTTAACTTCGCTGAACCCGTTAACTTCATGGAGCATCCATGGACGCGTCTTCTCTCCTTGAATTCAGAACGCCACAAATTTAACTCACGTTGAATGTGCGCAAAACATGATTAAGGAATGAAAATCAAGCAAGACAAAAGTAAAAAAATACCCGAATGTCTTTCTTCTTTTTCTCCTTATCTCATTCTCCGATGAATCTTTAATAAAAATGAAACATATTAGATTGATAAATTTTCATTACTTGTTCCTTATCTTATCTTTCCGCACACACACACACACACACACACACACACACACACACACATATATATATATATATATATATGTCTATACATGTAAAATTTTCAGATAGAGTATATCTGTAAATGGACAATACAAATAAAGACAAAAGGAAATCTTATCTTAGCTGACGAGTTTCAGTCTCTGATAAAGTTACTCATTTTTCCTATATATATATATATATATTTTTTTTTTTTTGTAACATACAACGTGTGTTAGCACGTGCGATACCCTGTCTTCATCAGCTGCCGACCAGGGGTGATATCACGGTTTCGGTGGCTATAGCGGGACCGCCACCCCTGGCGCCACCAGCAGCGTTTGCCACCAGGCAGGGTATGAAGATAAGCTAATTGATCGTTCCTTTAAGTAAATTCTATCCGTAATGACAGTTTCCTGAACGCGTTTGCCGTTATTGACGCGCTCGTAAAAATCGTTATAGACGACCACGCAAATATTTCACTTGCGCATGTTAGGTCGTGATGTTGCGTGCATTTTAGTTGTTTGTTTTGATCCCGACCAAATCCAACTTGACGCGTGTTGAACAGTTTTTGAAATATATATATATATATATATTTATATATATATATATATATATATATATATATATACAATTATTTATTTAGAAATTATAACATAAATATGTTATAAAATCACTACAGTACAGAGTAGAGCGAATATAATTATTTGGCTATTTGAATTTATTCAGTATACACCAATCATATACTTGTATATATATATATATATATATATATATATATATATATATATATATATATATATATATATATATCAGTCAGTTATGTACCATGCGTAGGCGATCATGTATCTTTCGATGCATGACTGACGAGGCAGATTTTTTTACCGCAGTATGTTGACATTTCATTCCGCAGTAGACTAGTTGCCATCCAAAGCTATAGAACCCGGTCTGTCCTGTCCTGATTCATACCTTTCCCAAGTGTATTAGCACGTTAGTGAATATAATGGATTCGACTGGACTTCGAACTTGATTCTTCAATCCGAGTCGCTATCCATTACTCCACCGTGCGTCCCATATATATATATATATATATATATATATATATATATATATATATATATATATATATATACGTGTGTGTGTGTGTGTGTGTGTGTGTGTGTATGTGTGTGTGAAAAGTGTATATAAATATAAATAAATATATATATATGTATAATTATTTATATATTATATATATGGTACTTATTAGAAAGCGCTCAATATCAGAGATAGAGCTAACATATTTGGTTTGTCTGACGATCGCTAAAGCGTGAAATCCAGAGTCACAAACTCACATCTATCCAATTAAATAATATATATATATATATATATATATATATATATATATATATATATATATATATATATATATATATATATAATTAGAAATCAGTGGATTCCGTTACATTGGATAAAACCTTTTGTTTTCTTCAGATGATTTCGCTCAATTGCTTCCCTATAGCTTTATTTTTTTTAAATAAAAAAAAAAATTATGAAGGCTATATTTTTAAAATGAATAAGCGCACGACATAAAGCGTGGTTGAAGCTGAGGAGCAGGTGGAGGAGGAGGAGAAGCAGGAGGAGGAGGGGAAATCAAGTGTATTGGAAATGCATCGGTAGTGGTGTACATGAAATATATATATACGTTCTTTTTATTCCACTTCAAATGAAAAGTATTTCTCTCTCAAATGAATACCATTTGTCAACGAGCTTAATACAATGCTGAAGATATATTCATAAAGAAATATACAACGTGATAAATACTGTGTAATATTCAAAACACAATTGTGTACACCTAAAATCCCATATAAAATCTACCTAAGGCACCTCGAGGTGGTGTAATGGTTAGCAAGCTTGTCACGCTAGAACAATTACAACTGAGTCGTGAGTTCGATCCTCACTGGGCGCCCCATACTTTCGGCCTTGTGCCACATCGAAGGTACGCTTAGAAAATCTATCTATCTATCCCACTTCAAAGGAAAATTATTACTCTTTCAAATGAATGTCATTTGTCAACTAGCTTAATACAATGATGATGAAATATAAATAATTATACAACGTTAGAAATACTGTGCAATATTCGACACAACTGTGTAAACCTAAAATCCCATATAAAATCTACGTAACTTGCTAACTTGGAAATTTTCTATCTATCTATGTAGCTACCTAGTTTTAGTTTCATATCATTACAGCTAAGACTGGTCATGCTGCACCCAAGGAGTAAAATAGTCTTCATCCTCTCTGTATTCCAATTGTAAGGAGGAAGTTTCCACTCGGTTTATCCAAAGAACTGTTGTTTGTGGAACATATTTCATCGTACATGCTTCCCTGATATCTGTAATCCTAACCTTTTCAAGTAAAGAATCATTAAATATTTATCCTCCATCTGATCATCATACTCATTTTCTGTTTTTGTGTCTTACGAGCCATTCGTTAAGCAAGGCTTCTATTAAGTGAACGTTTGCAAAAAATGATAATAATAGGAATAATAATAATAATAATAAGAAGAAGAAGAAGAAGAAGAAGAAGAAAAAGACGGTGAAGAAGAAAATGAAGAACATCAACAACAACAAAAAAGAAATCAGAATAAACAGAAAGTAACTTGAAGCTAGCCTTGTTTAAATGGGGAGGTGCTAACTGGTTGAGGGATCATCAGTCATCATGCTAAATTTAAAGTTTTGGCGTATGCCACAAGAAGTCAGGATTTTATGGTTGTTTGCCTGTCAAAGCCAATGATAAAATATTTTACGCAAATAGTGTACACTTGTGCTTCTCTTGTCAAAGAGCTCGTTCCGTGGGCTGTAAAGTCGGCTAATGCATTCGACTGGCCAAAACGAATCGGCCATATGAGGTTACGTCCTCTTGAATTTCCTGGCTAAAAGGACGTAGGTCATGTTCTCTAAGGTCGGCTTTGCATCCGGACGTCCAAGAAGGTAATTTTAGTTGAGTTATTCTGAACGACAGTCAATGGCTCCAGTCAGAAAGTTGCATCCACTTGTTCCGTCTCGACATAAACTTTTTCCAGACCCGCTTCTTTAACGCCCACGCACACTCATACGCACACACACACACACACACACACACACACACACAGAGAGAGAGAGAGAGAGAGAGAGAGATACACAAAACACGCACAGGCACACACAGACACAAGTACAAATACACACATAAAGATAAACGCAAAAAACATGCACAGAGATACACACACACACAACACGCACAGGCACACACAGACACAAGTACAAATACACACATAAAGATAAACGCAAAAAACATGCACAGAGATACACACACACACACACACACAACACGCACAGGCACACACAGACAAGTACAAATACACACATAAAGATAAACGCAAAAACACGCAAAGAGATACACACACACACAACATGCACAGGCACACACAGATATAAGTACAAATACACACATAAAGATAAACGCAAAAACACGCACAGAGATACACACACACACACACAGCAGGCACAGGCACACACAGATACAAGTAAAAATACACACATAAAGATAAACGCCCGCATAAGTATACACGGACATAGAGGCAAATGCACCCAAATACGCAGGCTAAAAAGAAGACACACACGATGAAAAAAAAGTATAAACTCAAACACATACAAAAACTCACAATAAATTACACACAAATATGGTTACAAGCAGACACACACGGGAAACACGCCTACGTACGATATAGGCCAAATGTTTGACGACACACTCTGGATTTAGTAATATATTTCAGAGGTTCTAAGGATTAATTAACTACTGAGCTTGTATATGAAAACCATTTATGTATGGCTTTTAATATCTTTAGACAGAGGATTATGAAATATTTTAAATCCGTCATTTACCGTTAGTAAGTAATTTCTGCACGGCTTCTTTTAAATTAAGAGTTTTAGCTTTTACATTTGGACTAATATCCACATCTTTGTTTTTATTATCACCTGATCGCCTTCTGTCTGAATTTCTGGGATGAAGAGTTACCATTAATGTCTTCATCTTTGTTGTTAATATCATCCGATTTTGGAATGAGAAGTTATTATATTATTTACAGTCGGACTAATCTCCATATCTTTGTTATTATTATTATTACAAAGTTTTTTTTTTTTTTTGTCGTTGGTTCTCCGGCCTTTTCAGGTGTCTTTCGACCCGTTTAAATTTCAAGGAATTTTGAAAATTTTCTTTATTTAATCTACGGTGGTTGATATTTCTCTTTGGCTGTCTATGTTTAACGATGTATTGTCATTTTGTTTATTTTAAATGGCACAGTTATTGCTGGCTCCGTTTCCAATGAGTCTAAGTGTGTCCTGCGTACCGTCGGAAGTGAAATCACGGTTACGAAGTCGTTCTTGACCCAACACAAAAATAACAGTAAAATTAATTATACATATACACGAGAATAAAAACTGTCACGGGAATTGACGGGACCGGCACGAGACAGCGTTAGGCTGGAAAATCAATCTTCGTCAAACAAGACGTACTAATTTCAGGCTCGTTCCAACCAAACAGATAAGTACAAAATTAATATTGTTTCTGGTACCCAGACTTTTGAAAGTAAATATATGTAAACCTTGTATTAATAATTTCGAAGTTTTGTCTATTTATTTTAAGAAAATTCCTTTCATATCGTCTGGTAAGCTTAATAACATTATCACTGAAAGCCAAAAAAAAAAAAAAATCACCATATTGATACAGGTTTTTTAATCCTATCTAAGCTTTCGGCTTACATAAGTCATCATCAGAGATGACAAGTACATTACAATAAATTAAACAATACACGGACATAGCAACAATGATAGTCTGTTTTGTTTGCATGGAAGATTTCCAATCAACGACAAACTCGTGCATACGAGCCACTGGAAGCGAAAATCGCACCGCGACCCATGACATCACACATGACCACGCAAGAGTGAAAACGAGAAATGTTAAGTATGGAAGCCGTTGGTATAAACCAATGCTTTCTGTTATCAATTATAGGCATTTAAGTATATATTTAAGAGTTTTCATAGTTTATTTTGTTCAGGTTCAGTTTCAACTGTTTTATGTATATGGTTTCAAGAATTTTTAGTTTTGTTTATTGTTTTCATGTTTAAGTTTACACAATTCCGTAAAATCTTT
>CAHIKZ030000134.1:242500-297500 GCA_903632075.3 Acanthosepion pharaonis
AATAAACTTCAATTAAGTTAAATTATTTGGGACGTTGTTTTAAAAAAACATCAAAATCTGTGGTTTAGAAAAGACTTTTATCGTTAGCGAAGATTCACTGACCGTCTTTGTTGCTGCTGTTCGTAGTTCGTTTGAAGTCGCCGACTGACCATATCTTCCGTTGCTATTGGAGAATATTCCTTTGAAGTCACCGTTTGATCTCATCTGCTGTTGCTATTGGAGATGGTGCCTTTGAAGTCGCTGACTGACCATATCTTCTGTTGCTATTGGAGTTGATTCCTTTGAAGTCGCCGACTGGCCATATCTGCTGTTGCTATTGGAGATGATTCCTTTGAAGTCGCCGACTGACCATATCTTCTGTTGCTATTGGAGATGATTCCTTTGAAGTCTCCGACTGACCATATCTGCTGTTGCTATTTGAGATGATTTCTTTGAATCGCCGCCTGACCATGCCAGCTGTTGTTGTTGGAGATGACTCCTTCAGAGTCGCTTCTTTCAGCACGCAATGAATCGGGGGACTCTTTAGGCTTTGCCTTGTAGACAGCCGCATCTCTGCTCTCTGGAAATCGAAATCTCTAGAATTTTATAATAAACTCTTCCCGAAAGTAGGCTCGAGACAATAGGGTTTTAGTTTTCTTTGACTGGTGAAAAATTTTACAAGTGATATTAATTTCTAACCAATAGAGACTTTGATTTAAACGGTGTGTGTTGTATTGCGTGATCTGTTTGGCATGCTTATAAAATTGTTTGCTGGATAGAAAATGGTATGTATGTTGGTATGTAATATTTACCGACCTCCCTACGAAGTAGGATGTGGCACAAGGCCGAATTTCATGTGGGGAAATCTGAGCCCATAGGCTCGGCCAAAAATTCCTCATAGGCCCCTGCATAAACGGAGTCAGGTCTGTTCACTACCTCGTATATATATATATATATATATATATATATATATATATATAACGTAGGTTATATGTATACTGTTTATATAAGGGATATATATATATATATATATATATATATATATATATAATTTATGAAAACTAGGTAATCCGTATGGGCAAACCCAAGGAGGATAAAATCCAGAGAGCTCAATGTAAATCCAGAGCAAATAATTTAAATAAAAAACAGACTACTTTAAGGTTCCATGTAATAAATTATTTCATCACAGCCCTTTTAAAGGACTGCGGATCATCAGACTTTACTTCGAAAGGTTGAAACAAAAAATACAAACACACACACACACACACGCACACACACACACACCCATTTGAACATTGTCGCTATTTTTCAATCCATGATTCTTTCTAAGTACAAATGTCCTTTTAGACTCCACTATGTTTAAAACTTACTAATTCTTCCCGTAGATCTTATAACATTATTCCATTATTCTGTAATAATAAATCTATTTTGACGCAAATATCATCATATATATATATATATATATATATATATATATATATATATATATATATATATATATATATATATATGTGTGTGTGTGTGTGTGTCTGTGATATTTAAATTGTTGTACCTGTTTATTTTCGCTATCTCTAATTTGTAATTTCCATGTTGGACTGACCCTTTTGCTAGCCTCCATACAACTCAAATTACGTAAAAAATGAAAAGCCAGGCGGTCGAACTCTGTTTAAAAATAATCATCGTCTCTTTGCAACAGTCATAAGTACAAAAATACGAGCCTATCGTGACGTAAGCCGTCCGACTAATGGAAAGTAGTCGTTTTCCTCTCAAATATAACGTCATTTTAATGCGTTCCATTTATCGATGTCTGCTTGTCGATCAAAACATAATTGAGTTTTCCTCGGGGGTTAATCGTTGGCGCTTGAGTTCACGTAAGACAGGGATTTCGAATAATAATTTTTCTTTCAATTTCTCAAGGTAGACATGAGTTCAACTTTCTAAAAATACTTCAATATGTTCCCATATTTGTAAAATCTGCTATACACATGTTGCATATCTATCGATCTATCTCGTCTGTTTCTATCTATTTATCTCAACCTGTTTCTTTTTTATATCTATCTATCTATCTATCTATCTATCTATCTATCTATCAGAGCTCATTCAATATCTATCTATCTATCTATCTATCTATCTATCTATTCATCTATCTATCTATCTATCTATCTATCGTAGTCTGTGCGTATTTATCTATCTCAACTTGTTCTATCTATCTATTCCTGTCAATGTGTATATATGTATGTGTATATATGTACGTATTTTTTAAAAATAAATTTACGACAAACAAGGCGATAATGACATTGCGACGCAAGGAGTTACTGGGAGTGAAAGAGAATTAAATTTTAGAAGTAACTGGAAAAAGAATCCTAAATAGGAAGCAAAGGATAAACATCTACTCCTATTCAAAAGATATCAGTATCTATCTATCTATCTATCTATCTATCTATCTATCTATCTATCTATCTATCTATCTCAACCTGTTCAATATCTATCTTTCTCAGACTTTTCAATATCGATCTATCCATTCCTGTTCAGTATCTATCTATCTATCTATCAAGTTTTCATTAAATGCCTAATAATTATGACTACTATCTTCATTTTTGTTATTTAATTCCTTACGTTTCGGTCGACTTACATTCGTAGACACAGCATTCCATTTTTTATATATAGTTTTTATTACTTAATATTAGGCGACTTAATTTTAGTTGTAAATGTATTCGAAATTACTAGACAATTTTTGTTGACCGATCAATAAGCAAGTGGAATTTGAATATAAAGTTTGAAGTTTTCCTCATGAGATAAACACCTGAGGATGGCCGGAAAGCCTACCGAGCAATCTTAACGAATAAAACAGAAAAATAAAGAATGCTATGAGAAAGAAAAAAAATAACAATTAGATAAAAGTTTTCAAGATTAGAGCAAAACTAAATTGTTGCTTTTCCGTCTGTGTATGTCAATATATTACAAAAAAAAAAAGGAAAAAGAAAGAAAAAAAACAAATAATTCAATAAACGTTTTTTTGTATTTTTTTTTCTTACATTTTTTCTGTTAGGGTTAATTAAATTGCTTTAATCTTTCTTTTTTCTTTCTTTTTTTCTTTCTTCTTTCTGTTAGGGTTAATTAAATTTAAAAAAATTAGTGACTAAGTCTCAAGTGAGTGTAAGATTTACTTGTAAATTACGACGACCTGTCAACAAAAGTATTGCGGTCGTTCGACTTAAAAGTTCTCTTTATTTCGAGGCCGACGTTACGATGTTTAGATTGACTATCCTTTGCTCTCAATCTGTCTCATATAGCTTTCATTGTTTTAAGTAATTTCTCTCATTGACTGGTCATGGCTGAAAAAAAAAATCTGTAAATAAAGACATCACAAGTGAATTGGTAAAACATAACGAAACAAAAAAATGCAATTAAAAGCTTATTCGAAATTAAATTGTCCTTTACATCAATTTTTTTTTAATTTGATTCCGCTGTTCTTCGTAAATATATTTATATGTTTTTTTCTCTGATCTATTTTTGTTTTGTCTGCGAATCAATGGTTCCATTGTTTAGAAAATAATGTCCAATAATATTTCTATTGGGACAAGGAAACAAAAGAATTTTTGTCGAATAAAAAAGAAAAAAGAAAAAGAAAAACAAAGATGTCTTCTTGAGTTTGACTTTAGTTTTCAATCTGAGAATTCTTCTTTTAAATCTGTTTATATCTCAGGAGTTTAAATTACGGACTTAGTCAGGCAAAAGGCCGCAGTTGTGTTGGCGCCAAATGAAAATCAAACTTAAAATACAGTAATTATTTACAGCTGTATTAGTTTCCAAAGCTTTGATGAATTTCCTGATCTGTGACGGCATTTAGTAGATTATTGTATGCTTAACAGTTTTGTTAACCCTAAGTATCTTATCCAGGAATAACTTGACTATCAACATTTGAGGAATGCCCCGGACAGATTTTATCTTCCAGCGAATTTCTCCATAACAAAGTAATTTTCTACTTGCTAGTTAGTTGTGACTTCTTCAGCATAAATACTACACATTTCTGTAGACGTCCCCGTATCCTTATTACTTTACATGAACATAACGTAATATGATGGAAATGCATTTTCAATCCCTCGATTTGTTGCAATGAGGAATTATAGGCGTATCCATAACGAGTTCGAGACTGCATTCGTCATATTAAGATTAAATTACTTATGACTTATATATATATATATATATATATATATATATATATATATATATATATATATATATATATATATATAAGCAAGTGTAAATGGATAAAATCCGACAGAATGTAGAAATTTTGAAAAACAAACAAAAATCTGAAAATGTAGTTTAAAAATTGTCTTCGTTTAACGTAGTCGGTTTAATAACCATTTTCAAGACAAAATACAGGAATTTTTAAAGTTAATCACGAACTTTTGGAATACGTTATGGGAGCGTCGCAAATGTAAAACGGAAAACTGATTTTTTAAAATTTTCAGTTATCTGTTTTAATATTTGGATAAGATTTTTGTGTTTTTATGTCCATCGTTTTCGCCATATTGAACTGAATTTTATTTTAATGAATTTTGTCGTTTGAAAATGGTTTATTAAAACCGAAACGTCTGACGTCGACGTCGACAATTTTTTTCATTTTAACTACATTTATGGATTTTGTTTGTTTTTCAAAATTTCTACATATATATATATATATATATAGATTTTGGATAGATGTGAAACTCACATCTATCCAACCAAATATGTTAGCTCTATCTCTGATATTGAGCGCTTTCTAATAAGTACCGCGCATATAATATATAAATAGTTATACATATATATATTTATTTATATACACTTTTTCACACACACACACACACACACACACACACACACACACACACACACACATATATATATATATATATATATATATATATATATATATTCAGTAGTAGAAGCTCTGACTAACACCAAATCAGTTGGGTCTCGATTCGGACTTGAGGCACTCGGTGGTCTAGTCGCGCTGAAGAGCTGCGAAACAGCACTGTCTCTTTAAAATATATTTTCAATTTAGCACTGTTGAATGACAAGCTAGTTCTAAAAACAACGGTCAAATTGTCACCTGTATAAATGTGAAGGTCTTCAGTAAAATGAATAGAGCACTATGGCAGCTTGGCGTTTGCAAAATATCTGCAAGATTTGTCCGACTCGTCCACTCGTGAAAAGATGGCTCAGTGGTAGAAGCTCTGACTACCAACAAACCGGTTGTGTTTCGATCTGGATTTGAGGCATTGCGCAACAGTAGGGTCTGCGAGTTATATATATATATGTATATATATATATATATATATATATATATAAAAATAAAGGGGAGATGTTATAATTGTTCCATCGAGAGAAACATTTATATTTCGGAGAGAAGCCGCATATGTTCATGGTTATCATGTGAATCGTTTAATTATATTTTATTTCCCATATTTTTGCTACACGTGTTTCCGTCTTGCGACATTCATCAGGCAAAGAGCGGTTATTTCCACATTTTATTAAAAGAAATCAATTTTGCTTAAAAAGAATTTAATTTTCCTTATGTTTAACCATTGTCGTATTTTATTGTCGATTTCTGTTGGACTTGTGGAGAAAATATTCTTCTGCTTAAGGTGTAATAAAACAATAAAGATTGATGGAGAAAGGGTTCAGGAAGGGGGTCTTTGTTCCTATCTTTTTGTGACCCCTGTATCTATTTAACACTATTTCCATTTTTGTGCATTGTGTGTGCGGGTGTGATTTTGCTAGTATGTGCATACATATTCCTTCTCCATTCATATATATTATTTAATTATAAGGAATTAGTATATATATATATATATATATATATATATATATATATATATATGTACAAACACTTCCTATGTTGTGTAGGATTCGTGTGTGCGCTTGTGGTTTGTCTAATCTGTTTGCTTTTGTCAGTATGTGTATATATATTCGTTCTCCATAGATATTTGTGTGTGTAGTCCGACTAGTTTATTCTGACCATTATGTGTGTATGCTGTGTGTTTCTGTGTCTGGGGTTATATATATATATATATATATATATATATATATATATATATATATATATATATATATATACTTTATGACTTACTTATAATAGATACATACATATATAGAATCAAGAAAGAGACTTCGTCGATTGGTGTTGATCGCCAGCTATATTTACATCGTGTAACTAATTATTAACGAGGTGACAATTTTCCATTTTGTACAATATATACACGTTCGAATTTAACGAAATTTTCACAGAATTATTGCAATAGCCATATGCGCGTACCTTGTTACAAGTGTAAAGTTCTGCAAAAATACACCGAAACTATGGTCATTTACCTAATTTACTCAAATCATAACTGTTCCAAATTATTAGGCAGGTGTAATTAAAACTCATGTAAACCAGAAAATACCGCTTTAATTGCTTAATTTACACTATATTTCCTGAACACGGTCAGCACATTTGGCTGTGTTCATAGTTAATGTTACTGAGAGTTGGCTTTTCTTTTTTTACTATTAGTGCTTCCTTCATGTTTAATATTTTTTTTACATTCTAATTGTTCAAAGTAGAGGACAATAATGATACAAAAAACCTCGGTGCATTCCAGTAAGATACATTTAATCATACAACGGTTCGAAGTTTTATTTAGCATTTGGCAACTTTGCTGTTGCACGATTTGGACAATTTTGCTCTTATACTCGTTATATATATATATATCATACTTATTATAAAACCCAGGTTGTGTGTGTGTGTCTGTCTGTACGTTTATATATTGGATCTACATTTTTCAACCGATTTCAACAAAACTTCACAGGACTACGTAAAATTACCTTGCGGTGTTTCTGACAGCGCCAAAAATTGGAAAAACACAATTGTTTTTGCACGAAATCAATTTGAAAACACGATTAAGAGGCATTACTGAAAGGGGGACAACTCATATCGAGTTATACTTATTAATATCGAGTTATCGAGTTATACTTATAAAACCCAGGTTGGTTGTTTGTGTGTGTGTATGTGTTCCTTTTCAACCGAATTCAACAAAACTTCCCTTTTTGGGGGCAGGCAGTGTTTCTTATTGTCTTACACATTTTTTTCTCTATTCTTACATTCAGAATGCTTTAAAAATTCCATTTACAAGACAATTGTTTATAATAAAATTCTATTCAATCGATAGACTCATAACGATTGAAAACAATGTTTTTGTTTGAGTTTGGGTTTGAAAAAAAAAAAAAAAAAACTAATTAAGACATGCGTGTCCGTCAACCTTAAACAATAATCTTTGTCAATTTTATTTTTCAGTCTTTATGATGGCCGATACTTGATCTATCTCTTACTGTCACATCCCCGGGCAACGCCGGGCTCTACTGCTCGTATATATATATATATATATATATATATATATATATATATATAGATAGATAGATAGATACAGATCGATACATTGATAGATTGTGGAGAAACATGTTAGCAAGGTTGCAAGATTGTAATTATTATGTGATGCAAGGAGGTCAGCTTTGCTCGAGAAGCAACCTCACTTTAATAGAGAAGCCTCGTAATAGAATAAATGCAAAATCCGCCGCTGACTTCTCTACGATTCCGTCCCCAACTCAAACTCACATTTTTTTCTCCACATCCGGGTGTATCTGCTCAGAAACACTCTTTCCTAAATCCTCTTCTCCAATTCTTTGAATTCCATTTTCTGTTTCCATTCGAACAGAAATGAGCAAAAAAATATATAACAGTAAGTTACTATATTTTGTTTGCGCAATTTTCTCTTTTTACTCATCATTCTTTCGCATATAAATCTTTTAATGTATCTATTTACATGGACGTATTTTAGGTCCGTAGAGTTAATGCAGTCTTATCGTGAATGATAAAAAGTAATATGAATGTCAAATGAAGTGTTTTAGCGTCAAGGACAACACTGTATGCTCCAAACATTAAAGGACCTAGCTAAGAGTTGAATTGTCGACATAAGTTCCAACTTTTCTCTTGACCACTTATCGGTTTTTGGGGTTCATTTTGATTTTACTTTCAAAATCTATCACGATTTATTATCTGCAATTATTACGTCTCGTACATATGATCTTTCTTTTTGCTGTTCCCTGTGAAGCTTCTCTTGCAATCATCTACCTTTATAAGAGTCTGATCAGACCAAATATGAAGTACTCCTGCCATATATTGGCAGAGGTTTCCCAGTTTTCATTTTTCAATCTCGATAGAGTTCAAATGCGTCTCTACGTCTTTGTCACTGACAGATCACATTCCACCCTGCAACCTCTTGCAACATTTCAAGTTTCTCGCTGCTCCACTGCTATTACCATCGAAAGGGTTCAGACACATTAGATTCTTTAGTTCCACCAGTTCTAACCCCTACGATTAAGACTTACTATGACACGCCCATTGCAGCGATCAGCCACATTCCATTCATATTCTGTTGGTGAGATGCAAGTTCCATTCTAGCATCTTCTTCCCACGAGCCGCTGCTTTCTGGAACCGACCTCAAGACGATGCTCCCCCGATCAATATAATCTTAATCTGTTCAAGCCCAGCATTAACCGTTATCTTCCTTATGCACATAATCTGTGCCTCTTATTTTTTAACTCTCTATCTCGAACTATTGTCCTAATCTTTGTCGCCATATTTATCACAACGTTTCGGCTGTTGTACGCTCCGGCCTTCTTCCGGTGGTTGGAATGTCAAAATGAACCCTTTATTTCGCTCACTGGGGTAGACTGTTCTAGTTCCCCGTGGCATGTCAAATAGATGTCAGTTATCTCCTGTTAATTCCCTTCTCAAAGTTCTCCGCAGCCTTAACCAGGTATTGAACTCACACTCTTTTGATCCCGTCACTGGATCTAACTAACGCTTTTATCCACTGTATCCACACCTTTACTTCTACCTCGAGTAGCTCTCATGCTTTTTATTGGATGAACATCATTGTAAAATGAATATAATTTGAATTTTTTTCTTTTTTTGTTTTTACGGCGTAATATCCTTAGGGCTTTATTTAAATTCGAAACTCATTACAGATCGTAATAAAAATGTTTTAATAACGATTTTTTTTCAGATACATGTCCTACTATTTAACCAGTAGTGGGGGGGTAATGAGAATGTTTTTCTTTCAAGGACGTGAATGTAACGAACTCGACTCAAACTCTAATTTGGCTCTGTGATTTTTCATCCCGAGCAGCTATCAGTTCACTAGTCAAACATGTCTTCATGTAAATAAGTATATGTCAGACAGAACAAGATATAAACCCCATACTTCTGGTGTCCACGCATTCTGTTCTTGTTGGGAGTCTTCTCAAAGCTCTTCTTATCTAAACTTTTTTGTCATTTGCTGCCAAATTGAAAATTAATTTATTTTCAGCGATGACACTGATATTCATACATTTTAGAAATATTTACTTTTTCGTCAAAAAGATAATGACATAACCATGTCACAAAATTGGACATATTCACGCATGGTAGTAAACAACTGGCTATATGTTATGGGACCTTACCCATAATAACATATTGGACTATTCCATACGTAATAAATACTGCGCTTCAAGAGGGAGCGGGGAGTTCAGTCTGAATTCTGGAGTGAAGTCCGTCAGGAGTCTGTTAGTCAGTTAGTCGAGTCAGAGGTAGTCCGAAACAGAGTCGCGTTCAGACAATTACTACAAGATATTGGAATAGTGATACTGGTCAAGACTACATTGTTCTCCCTACTAAACCTGATTGTTCGTACTAACACTTTTCTACCTCTCTGTATATATTCCTGTTTGTAATATGTCTGTTTCATTCCATAACTGTGTTCGAGTTCTTCTTTATTGGTTCTACCTTGGACTATCACCGTGGTACAAGGAACCGGACCATAACAGTATCTCTTTAAAAAATAGCACTAATTTTCATTCCAGACTATGCTGCAGTATTGTGAAAATATTTAGGAATGGTATTCGCTTATATTTTAAAATATGGCTAAATTCCAGTTGCTCCTTCTCGGACTAACTATCTTGTTTAACATGAAGTGGAAAGACTACTGAATCCATTGTTAGGTCAGTGTTACAACTTGTCGAATGTCTTTTAGATATCTAAAGCCACCGGCCTAACATCGCCATTCTTACCTGATAGATTCCGTAATATCCGTTAACACGTCGGCGGTGTACCTGAAGTAACGAAAGCTATATAGCCAATCCAATAGAGGTTTATGTTAAGTAAGATGATTAACCAATTCATCGTTGATTAGAGAATTTGGTAATTTACCAAAATGGGGTAAAAGACTAAAAGCTCGATAATTCAAGGGGTCTGAATATTCATCAGAGGTCTGTATCGGTAGATTCGTCTGGGACACGATATTTGATATTATAAATGGCCATAGGATTTTCTAAGAAAAAAATTATACTCTGGTTCACTTACTCCTTCCACGATTACGTCTGAAGTCGAGTGACTTTCTAGCTAGTCTAAGACGTTGATGATTCCTTTATTCTCACGTATTGTTATTCCAAATTTATGTCTTTTTTTTTCTTCAGACCAGTCCAATAGAAATCGTTTATTAAATTTGAAATGGAATCCATACAAAGATGACATACGTCTTGCATTTAAACAATACCAACTGTCTCTTTGCATTGCTGGAACATGAGATTTATCCTGAAATTATCTGAACCTGTTTGGATATTGTTGGATCTATTAATATCTGCTGCAAATAATAAACATACATACGCCATGTTGTGTATGTTTATCGTCCAACTCATATCATGACAACGCATTTTTATGCGCGACTCAAAAATATTTGTTAATTAGTTATATTATCATTTAAAAATAGTAGTAACATTAATAGTAATTAATTATCAATAGTAATATTACGATTTAAAAAAATTATAATACAATTAAAAGAAAAAATGTATTATTATTATTATTATTATTATTTGCGTATGTTATGTTTCCTGCTTTGTATCCTGTAGAGTGGGGTCCAATCTATGGTCGTTAAGCCCTACAGGAGAATTGTCATTTAATTGATAGCACTTTTCTTAGTATAAGGGATGTTTCTAGAAGAGCGATCTTCTGGTAAACTTGTATGTTCTTGTTACCCGGGACACTATTAGTAAAATTGTCCATTCCTTTTCTCAGGAGGCCCAGAGCTTCGATGACTATTGGTACAGTCACAGTCTTCATTCTCCACATTCTGCTAATCTTGATCTCCATGTATTTGGACAATTTCTCGATAATTTTCCTCCAGGTGTTTCTCTCAGATGCTACTGCTATGCCAATAAGCATACAGGTCCTGAATTTCTTGTCTTTTATGATAATATCAGATGGCTTTTATATCCCTGTCAGTTTGAATTAGCATATCTCAGAGGATAGTGACATTGTAACAGGTCCTATCTCCGTAGCCGGGTCTGGGTGGTGTTCATACCAGTTTCTTTCAGTTTTCTTCCCGTAGAAGTTGCAGATTTTCCAGTGCAGATATTGGCCCACTCTGTCATGTCGGGTTTTATATTCAGTGGGTGCCAACACCGTACAACCTGATACAAGATGATCAATCGTTTCTGGATATTTATCACAGAATCTGCATTTTGGGCTGACACAATATTTTAGTATATGTGCTTGATAATTCCTAGTTAGCAAGCATTGGTCCTGCGCAGCAAGGATAAAACCTTCAGTTTCCGCTTTCAACCCTGCACTACGTAGCCACTGATGGGTACGGGTTTTGTCTATGTCAGCTTGTTTGGTACGGGCAGAGTATTGGCCATGAAGCGGTTTATCTTGCCATCGCTTCTGTAACTGGTCGGTTGCATTCGTCTTTGCTGTCTTTTCTTTTTTAGGTATTTTGCAGTTTCAGCCGGTGTATTGTGCTGTAGTAGCATCTCTACGCCCATTTGAAACTCCATTTTGAATTTATTATTATTATTATTATTATTATTATATCAACAGTTGAAGCTTACTTTTTCGTTCCTTCTTTGAGATGTGTTTGGCAGCCATGCGACAGGTCAGTAAAAAGCAGTATTATCTCATAATGCTTTATTTACAAGTCACGTTTGCCAAAAATTAAAAAAAAAATGAATTTTGCAGTAAGGGAATAAGACGCTGAATGTTCAAGCGGTCTTGAAGATGGCCTCGATTTCGTTTGATTGGCAAGTGGTATTATGGGATTGAAATCGTTAAAGAGTGTCATTTTTCCAACTTAAAGCGCTATTCTAAATAATGATAGCCATATTTAGTTTCGTATTAATGACAGTGAGTACCGCTTCGTTTTAGTTTCCTAATGAACAGCGTTTTCATTATTTTATATTTGTTTAATGTGATCTAAAAAAAGAGAAATAAATTGATATAAGATTAGACATTTCAAGTCGGGGCTTATAAAATTGGAAAAAAGATTTAGACGCTATTTTAAGAGGATATATATTTCAGTCAGCATTAATATTTGTGAAATTGGATTCCAGGAATGACTGAGATGAAACGATTCTTAGAGTTCATAGATGGTGATATTTTAATCTGATTTGTGCGGCTATTTTTATTTATTTATTTTGTAATTATTGGATACGATGGAAATGCGTAATAATTCCAAATTCTGGAATAGTTTTGGCAGGAAAAAAATAAAGAAATGAACCAAAATGCAGTGTAAAAATAAATAGCCAATATTCATGACTTTGCAGTAAAAATGAAATGAAAAAAAAAAATGCTGTTATTTAGTCTCCACCCCCACGCCATTCTGGCACGATATGACTGAAAGCCGGTGTAATCCTGTGATCTCAAGCGTGTGCACATGGACCAAGTCAAAAATTTGCCTAGTCCCCGCAGCTAACGAAACGCTGGTGCTGATATTCCACCAAGCCTCTTACTTTGCTGCAATGAGCGAAGTGCTGCACCTAGGTTGGAATTTCAGGTATCGGGCACCCCTCATTTATTTCTTATGTTCTGTCCGAAAACAGATAAAATGTGCACTATTTACATTATTCGAACTATTGTCCTCATTCTTGTTACCATATTTTTCCCAACGTTTCGGCCGTTGTACGCTCCGGCCTTCTTCAGGTGGTTGGAATGTCGAACTGAAGCCTTTATTTCGCTCCCAGGGGTGGACAGTTCTAGTTCCACATGCCATGTCTAATGGATGTCAGTTATCAGTTATCTCCTGTTAATTCCCATCTCCAAGTTCTCCACTGCTTTAACCAGGCATTGAACTTACAATGTCACTGGATCTAACTGACGTGCTTAAGGATACATGGCTCAGTGAGTGAAATAAAGTTTTCAGTTCGACATTCCAACCACCTGAGGAAGGCCGGAGCGTACAACAGCCGAAACGTTGGGATAAATAAGACAACAAAGATGAGGACAATAGTCCGAATAATGTAAATAGTGTACATAATACCTCATCTCAGGAATATAGAAAAATACTTCTTTAATCTTCCATTTTTTTAAAAAAAAGGTTTACCTTCAAAATCTCATTTGACTGGAGGGATAGGAAAAGATTTGGGATTCAGTTACCAAAAAAGTTGATTTTCCATAGCCTAATATGTCGAGTATTTTCCAATTATCTTCACATAGAAGGGTAGGTCTATTTTGGAATCATGATACAGCACTCAATCTCAGAAATATAGACAGATAAAATATAGTTTGTCATCTGAAGGCAGATACTACACTTGGTATTTACTTGCTGCCCCACGGTAGCAGGATGTGACACAAAGTCAGTTTAATGCAGGGTGCCTGATTACGTGCTGCCAGGCGAGCTGAAAAAATAAACCAGTCGGTTGCGCTGGCATCGATATTCCTACAAATACCCACACTTTAGGAAGTACTGCCGGGGACAGTTGTTCTCCGGAACCGGACACGTCGCAATTTTTTTTTTCTCACTTGTACTCTGTCTGAATAAAAAAAGACACAATTGAGTAGCGCTCTGTCTAAAGACAGAAATACATGTGTTTTTGCGTTCGAATACAGGTTCTACACTTTGATCACAACTCCAAGTTCCCAGCACCAACAGTGAAACTATATCCACCATAATTTTGTTATAACATAATTAAAAGTAACTCTTTTGCGTGACATTCATTACGTCATAGTTCATGAATTTTCTTTTCAGTTTGTTCTTTTATGTAATATGAAGCGATATAATTTTTGTAACGACAGTAACGATAACTGTTCAGCCAATGAATAGCTAATGTGTTTTATAACAGGATTCATTATCGGCGGCCACAATCTCAACAACATAAGATATGCAGATGACCCTCTGTTGATAGCAGACACAGAAGGATCAGAACCACATGCAAAATTACAAAATGCAGATACCAAAATCAGACAAGTACATCAATTTGAATACCTAAAAAGTGCTTTAACAAAGGGCGAAACGTCGACATTAAAATCTGGAGGAGTATGCGATAGGAAAAGATGCTTTTCAAAAGCAAAGCAAACTATTAAGAAACAGCAATTTTTCGTTAGATACAAATACTTTACTATTACGAAACATCAGTCCTATATAGCATTGAATGCTGGACAATCTCTTCACAGATGAAAACGAAGTCGAATAGATTATTCGTTAATGTCGAACTTTCCGTCTTGAGCAGAGAGGAACCCGGACGAGGTTTTGCCGAAGGGCAAAGATTCGTTCGAGGAGGTGGACAGGTCCTGAACCCGTTTATACGGGTTCTAAGGGAATATTTTTGGCCGAGCCTACGGGATCAGAGAACCCACCGTTAACTCGGCCTTGTGCCAGATACATCCCTTTTGGGGTGGGGGGTTAAATAAAACAAGAAAGCAACATAACAAAACAGAAAGGAGGCCGAGAATACCACGAGCCGAACATATAAGCAACAACGAACATTCAGAGAAAATGTAAACAAAAACGAAACTTATACAAGAGACAGTTGAAATTTCTGCGACACATAATGATGAAAGAGGTTTGGAAAAATTGACACTCACAGGACAGATTGAAGGGAAGAGAAACAAGAAAAGGACGCATAATCTACTTAACGAGTTTGTGTAAATGTATTATAGAACAGGTTTTAGGAGAGGTAATCATAAAGCAACGTTTAAAATAAAAGAGCTACAACAACGAAGGAAATTGTGGAGAGCCACGATCGCCAACGTGCGGAAGGCCACGGCACATAGAAGTATATATGGAAACTGTTAAATTCACCATTACCCTTAAAATCAGTCATCCATTTACACATACACTTTAAGTGGGTTACTCGTTGTTTCCAGTTGGTTTACTTGCTTTTATAATATCCCGTGGGTGTTAAATTCTCTCCGCCTTCTTTTCTTATTTATGGCCCAGAAATTTAAAATATTTCTGATTGGAAATATGGTTTTCGTTGTTATTTTCCTTAGTCTTTCCTCTTTGTTCGTAGATTCAGCCCATTTCATTCTTATCATTCACTGGTAGCGACATATCAAGCTTCTTCTTCAGCTATGGAAAGGTTTGATAACATTCGGTGTTATACAGAGGATTAGATATTATATCGCAGTTCGACATTGTTTTCTTTGTCTGTAATGATATTTTTTCTGTTTTTATACTTTGATTAGTTTCGTTATTTGTGTACTGCCGTAAAATCCCCGGAAAAGGGTTACTGGCATAAAATGAAATAACGGTTTCAGTTCTAAAGACGTCTGAAGAAGCCCGTAGAGAATAGCAGCCGAAACGCCACGACTGCAACAACAACGATGAAGATTTTAGTACGAATGTCAGTAATCACAACGTCTTATCCCACATATTCAGACGGAAATATCTGACCATGGTTTAAACTATTGTTGTACTTTAAACTTTGTGAATTTCCTTGAGGACACATGGCACAGTGGATAAAGGCGTTGGTTAGATCCAGTGACAGGACCCAAAGAAGGTGAGTTCAATACCCGGTTAAGGCAGTGGAGAACTTGGAGAGGGAAAATTAGCATAACTGATAGCTGACATCCATCAAACATGGCACGTGGAACTAGAACAGTCTACCCCAGTGATCGAAATAAAGGGTTCAGTTCGAAATTCCAACCACCTGAAAATGTCGGAGCGTACAACGGCCGAAACGTTGTGACAAATATGGCGACAAAGATGAGGACAATAGTCCGACTAATGTAAATACTGTACATAATACCTCATCTGAGAAATACAATTAGAATATTTGAAAGTCTCCAATAGCTTGCATTTAACCACAATAGATAACCATTTCTGCAAATCATCAGTAAGGCTGACTCTAGACTCCAGGAGAGCAACACACTGCGCCTTCTTGGTCAGACGTTTTCCAATGACTTGAAATTGAGCGACTACATTGAATCAATAGCTGCATCTACTGCAAGGAATATTGGGTCACTGTGTCGTGCCAAAAAACTTTTCTCATCACAACGCATCTTGCATATTTACAAATCTATCATTCGTCCGTGCACTGAATATTGCTGCCATATCTGGGCTGGTTTTCCTGCTGAATATCTTGAGATTCTTGATAAAATACAAAGAAGGATCTGTAATGTAATCGATCCTGATCAGGCATCTCGATTTTAGTCAGTTTCTAACCGACATGACATGGCTTCCTTCTGTCTTTTCTACAAATATTTTACGTCAACTGGTGCACCGATTATATGCATTTAATCGGGTTACTAGACTAGGCCCCACCATTTTGTTTTTGAACTAGTTAAATGTAACCGTCACTTCTAACCAAACAGTTTCGTTTGTCGCACTTACCGCCTGTGGAACCTCTTTCCGTTGACTTCCTTCCCTGATAACTACAATCTTCAAAAATGTAAAAGTAACGTCAATCGCCATTTTCCGTCTTCTTGAATCCCTTTAATCTTTTGTCCTTTCCTCAAGCCTCTATATACATAGTCTTCTCTTTCACTTTCACAACTTGCAACCCCCTCCCTCTTAGTGGCAACCTCACCCCAATTGGGGTGAAATGATTACAAAGAGGTTCCTTGTTTTAGATGATTAGTAATCAACTATACAAAATACAACATATTGTTGAAATATTGCGACAAATTAAACTTCAGTTAAGAGGTCTATGTTTCGATCATTATTATCAGCATTCCTTATCTACATATATATAGCAGGTTGGTAGGAGACACCGGATGAATTTTTTAATACTAAAATTCAACCAAAGCATTACTCTACAGGTAAGGTGATACTGTTAAAATTAGCGCTATATAATAATTACCGTTGTGTATTTATTTGTTTATGACTTTCGTGTCACGTTCAATAACAAATTCTATCAATAAGTCAATAGTTCAATCATTTTCTTACGTTAGTGTCTATTTACCAACCCGAGTGTTTCCGCATGGAAAGCTCTACATAGCGCTGAGCAGAACAAAAAATAAAATAAAATATTTTTTAAATAAGCATCGAAAATAAAGACACCGAAGGCAATCTTCTTAGAAAAAAAAACCTTCACAAGAAACGATGTGATAAGCGAATTAATTGACTAAACAATTTATCAGTAGCGTCTGCTGAATTTGGGAGTTCTGAAATGACTTCTGATATCTGCAACGTATGAATCGCGGTGTTTTTTCGATTTTCGCAGTTTGATATCAAAAGTAAAGACAACCATGGAAATATTTTTAAAAACGTATTATTACAGGAAACGAAATAATAAGGGAACTAACTGTGTAAACACTTCAGAAGCGTCTGCTGTGAATTCTGAATATTCGTTATGCAATATAACGAAATACATCCAATCTTTATGTCAATTATCTAAGAAGTGCAAAATACCAAATCTTTGTAAGAAACGTAGTAGTAATGTAAGACATCAAGCAAAAGGTTAACCTCAGCCTCAGTTGTAAATTTTGGATGTTCGTTTTATTGAATCAGTATAAGCTCTTTCAAAACTTTTGTAGAAGTAAAGTAAACTCGTTGTTTCATGCTTAGAATTCGGTATACGCTTCCTTCTAATGTCTACTTCAACTCTATACATCTAACGTCTCCACGTAAACAATTAAATTTTATTTTTATTTTCTCAATAGGAGTAGATAGGTTCGGCTATTTTCCGTTTCACAATCCGAGTTTTTAAGAAGGAGCAGAAGTCTATACCTTGTTTCCTGTTTAACACTGGGCTTCCGGTTCCTTAAAATATCTACATCAAGTTTATACTTCTAACGTCTCCGCCTAAACTCTCAAATTATATTTACTATGTATTTCATCCTCAATAGGAGTAGACAGTTTCGACTATCGTCCAGTACACTCACCTCCCACTCTTTTTAAGCAGGGTTGGAGATTTATCCCTTGTTTCCTGTTTAATATTGAGCTTCCGCTTCCTTAAAATATCAATATCAACTTTATACTTCTAACGTCTCCGCTTAAAGTCTCAAATTATATTTACTATGTATTTTATCCTCAATTGGAGTAGATAGGTTCGCCTATGCATTAACCTTGTTTCCTGTTACGGATTGGGTTTCCGATTCCTTCAAAAGTCTTTTCATTGTCTCTCACTCCCAGTAGACACCTTGCGTCTTTGTGGTATTATTACCTTGCTTGGGGGTGAATTGATTTAAAAAAAAATCACTATTAAAGCTTTCTGGTAAGTGCTAAGGATAAATTAGACATGTGATATGTTAGAAAGTAATTATTTTCTAGTAAATGTTCGCTCAATACAATTCGTAGAAGTCACAAAATATAGACTGTTGATGAATGAGGTCGTTTTATAGATGTAAAAAAAAAGTAAGGGCAAATTATCAGTGTAGGATAGATAACAGTTGACTGTCGATTTGAAGTTCTTAAAATTGTAAGGATCGTGAAAACATCTCGGGGGTCTGTTCCGAATCATATAGACCTTCGGGATGAAGATGTCTGAGGGAAACCTTATCAATGAAATGCGAAGGGAATAATGGTGTGCAAACAAAGAGGATAGATAACAACAAATCTCCTAAGTGTCACAATAAAGATTACCGGGTAATTCTTTGTCTGACGCTTCGATTATGTATTTAGAGATTCTTGACAAAGTACAAAGAAGAATCTGCAATGTTATTTGTCCTGATCTGACATCTCGGCTTCTGTGAATCTCCCACCGCTGTAACGTAGCTTTTCCCTGCCTTTTCCACGATTTTTGTGGTATTTGTTCTGAGGTGCTTTCCCCTTTGCTACTTAGAATTTATGTTTTACCGGAGTACTACATTAGCAGCATGGTCGCATCATTTTACAGTTGAAATGACTCGATATAACCGCAGTAACAGCTACTTTTCTCGTACTACTTGATTCTTATTTTCTTTTTCATTTTTTCAAACTCACTAACCCCTTTTAAAATGAAGACAATCCTTCAGACATATGGCACCCCCACCCGTTATAATAACTGCCATAATGATGCTATACAAAAATACTAAATCTTTGATTATATCCCCAGATAGATACACTAGCCTTTTCGACATCAAAGTAGGGGTCCTTCAGGGTGACACTATTGCACCTTTTCTCTTTGTTATGACCCTTGACTATGTATTGAGAACTTCCCTCGACAAATATCATCATCTAGGTTTTATTTATCACCAAGTTGGTATCTTGTAAAACCGTTAACAGATATTGACTATGAAGATGACCAACCTATCATTGCAGACTCCACTTCCCATGGCACAGTTCTCCAACATCATCTAGAACATGCTGCTAATGATGTTGGACTCATGTCAGTGCCTCTAAAACGCATGATGAGAGCTATACTTAACATTGTTTGGAAACAACATCCAAATAAATTATAGCTCTATGAACCCATCCCTGATATTTTTACAATCTTACTCGAACGCACAATGCGCTTTGCAATACACTACTGGCAAGCAAATCAAGAACACGCGAATGATCTGCTGCTCTGGACACCATGGAGAATGACGGTTTGGTTGCCCAGCAGCCACCTACATTGACGATTTATTTCATGACAGAATTACATCCTAATGACCTTTCGATCTTGACGCAGGACCCTGATGGTTTGCGTGATAGGCTCATGATTTGCCGTGTTAGCTCAATGGAATAAATAATAATTAGAATAAAAATAATGCCCTTATTTCTTAGTGGCTTTAATGCTTGGAGTAAAACCATTATAAATGTTCATAGTAACAAAAGGAAGTTTTGAATCAAGCAGTCATTAGGGAAGAAGATGTTGTGAACGGGTTCCTCTCATTGGTCATTTGATATTATGTAGATTTTCATCCAACAGAGACGTAGTGAATAATCTTATTTGCTTTAATTTCTTTAACATATATTTGTAGATTTATAATAAAGAAGGCATTTTTTTTTGTGCAGTGATTTTTATTAATTTACCCTTCTTCATGCGAACGATTATTCTCTTTATCTGAACGTCTTCACCGTAATGTTCCTTTAACTTTGATTCGTTGTTATAAACATTGGAACTTACTGATTCATTTCCCCTGTAGAATCAGGAACCGATTCGGGTTTTATTTTTTGTTTGCTTTTTTTTTTTCTTTCTGATTTCGTTTTTCTTTATCGTTTCTTTAATTTTGTTTTGGTTCCTTCTTATTTAATTTTTTTGTGATTCCTTCGATTACAATATTCTACGTTAATTCTCTTGTTTTTTGTATTGTTTTTTTTTGTGGGTGGGGAGTTCTGTCGTTTATTCGGTCATGTAGTGGTTAATTTGATTCTTGATCCAATCAGATAATCTGTTTTTCTATCCTTTTATATTTGATAAATTTTTTGGCATTATTTTTATTATTCCTCACTATTTTTTTCTTTCATTCCTTCTTTTTTCTTTCTTTCTTTACTCATCCAATAATTCCTTCTTTCTTCGTCTTTGGACACATCAGACGTACACTGCTTCTTTTTATTCATTTACTCATTTATTTATTCATTCATTCATTTATTCTTTCTTTCTTTCTTTCTTTCTTTCTTTCTTTCTTTCTTTGATTCCTTAGTTACTTCTACTTTTCTTCTTAAGGCGATGGAGATGTGCTTCTACAGAAGGATGCTAAGGATATCACAGACCGAGCAACGATTAGGTCTTAGATAGGATGCAAAAAAGAGGGAGGCTTTTACTTCACATCAGGAAGAAACAGATGAAGTTTCTGAGACACATAATGAGGAAGGAGGGCCTGGATAATCTGATACTAACGGGTAGAATAGAGGGAAAGAGAGACAAGTGAAAACAACGCATGACATACCTAATGGACAGCATGCTCAATAGGTATGTCAACCGGATGAGAGAACGTGGTCTGGGGGAAGAAGTAGAAGAAATAAACTTGTTGAGAGCTGTAAGGGATAGAGGGAGGTGGAGAGCCATGATCGCCTACGTCCTGAAAAGACATAAAAAGAAAGAAGTATTTCTTTCTTTGCTCTTGTCAACTTTTCATTCTTTTTTTTTTAGTTTTCTTATATTTTCTTTCTTTCTTTTTCATTTTTCCTTTTGTTTTTCTTTCTTTGTTTTCGTGAGTTGATAATAACTACATTATACTATTCTTACCTAACTTCTCTTTCTTTCTTTCTTTCTTTTTGTCAATTTTAATCTCATTCTTTCATTATTACGTCTTTCATTGCTTCATTTTTCTTCTTTCGTTTACACGCCTTTTCTTCCGTTTCTTCAACAATCTTTTTCCATCTTTCTTTTTATTCACTTCAATACAGTGTCTTTTTTTATTTATTTTTCTTTTCCCTATTTTCATTTTACTTTAAATTATTTTCTGTTTTTCTATATTTTATGCATTTTTGTATATTCTTCAAAACATTTTCTTTCAATCTTTCTTTCTTTTTTCTCTCTTTCTTTTTTCTTTCTTTTTGCATTTTTCTTTCTTTCTTTCTTTATATTGCATTTCTGTATATTCTTCAAAGCATTTTCTTTCTTTTTTTTTTTCTCTTTTTTTTTCTTTCTTTTTTTTTTTTTTTTTTTCTTTCTTTATATTGCATTTCTGTATATTCTTCAAAGCATTTTCTTTCTTTCTTTTTTCTCTCTTTCTTTTTTCTTTCTTTTTGCATTTTTCTTTCTTTCTTTCTTTATATTGCATTTCTGTATATTCTTCAAAGCATTTTCTTTCTTTCTTTTTTCTCTCTTTCTTTTTTCTTTCTTTTTGCATTTTTCTTTCTTTCTTTCTTTATATTGCATTTCTCTATATTCTTCAAAGCATTTTCTTTCTTTCTATTTTCTTTGTTTCTGTCTTTTTTATATCTTCTTTCTTTCTTTCGTTCTTTCTTTCTTTCTTTCTTTCTTTCTTTCTTTCTTTCTTTCCGTTGCCTTCCTGTATACCCTTCAAGGCATTTTTCTTCCTTACTTTATTTTATCTTTCTCTATTTTCTTTAAACATTTTATCTTTCTTTTTTGCTTTGGTCTACTTTTTCTTTCTTTGTTTCTTCACTTTCTTCAAAACATTTTCTTTCTTTATTTTGTGCTAATGTCTAACTTATCTTCTTTTTTATAGTTTCATTATAACATTCATTTCTTTCGTTTTTCTATTAAATTTCACTTCTCAAATGTTGTAAGGTCAAAGTTTAATCTTTCTGGCCTTGGGCCTTTCAGAGGCAGATGGCTGTTAAAAGAAAAAAAAAAAGCAAAAACAAACGTAACTTGTGAGCAAAGAAACACAGCAGGATCAGGTAAGAATTATTTGTCCATCGAATATACGTTCGTATTTCCCTTTCCTTTTAGATATTTTAAACACTGCAATCGAAAACAAGTCTCTGTCAGTTTTAGCCTTCGTTTTAAATTCCTACAAGAAATATTTCTTTGAAATAAGATAAATTTGTTAAGTTTGAAACGTGGAATAATCGATTATCTCAACGGTGCCGACAAGATAAGACAATATCAATTTACTCTTGAATACGCAATTGAAGGGCAGGTTGGAATAACTTGGTAGATTGGAAAATTCATTCAAAATTAGTTTGTCTTTGGGCCAAAACCAAAACGAGAGTGGATGTGGTAATAAACAAAGAAAATTGGTAAAAAAAAAAAAAGGTAGATAAAATCAGCGAGGTGCTTGAAACAACTGGGAAAATGTGACGCTGAGATCCAAAGACGCACTGGGAGAGTGAAGGAAGCCCGCCAAAAGCTAAGCAAATTATTAAAGAGCAGAACAATTTCGTTAAAAACAAAGAAAGGAGTACAGAACAGTTACGTAATTTCAGTCCTCTTATTGTGATTTTTTAATGGAAAGCTGTTGTAACTGATCTATCAAAACAAGCTTGCTAACTACTACAATATATATAAGTATACAGGGGCATGTCGAGGTGGTTTAATGGCTAGCAAGCTTGTCACGCTAGAACTGTTACAGCTGAGTAGTGAGTTCAATCCTGACTGGGTACCCCATGCTTTTGGCCTTGCGCCACATCTAAGCTGTGCTTTGAGTTGAACTTGGGCAACACATCCCTGAAATTAGGCCAGTGTTGATTTTTTTTTTATTCTTTAGTTTTTCTCTTTTCTTTCCCAGTAAACTTAGCTAGGGTGTGTTAGCACATTGGCCCCTTTTATTTCTGTCCCTATTTTTTCTTTAGTTTAATTCCCCATCACCTCCCTGGTTAGGTGGTCAGTGATGTCAGTTCTCTGGTGGATGCGGGGAGCTTTTCGTTTTTCGCCTGTGTGTTTTTCCTTTTTGTTGTCGTGTCTGAATGAGTGTGTGTCTGTGTGAGTGCTAGGGATGAATAAATGTTCATATATATATATATATATATATATATATATATATATATATATATATATATTATAGTTCCGCATTAATTTCGTTCAGTTAACAGATGTTTCTGTCACATTTAAGGATTGTTGGGGGTTTTATTACTAACATGATTTTGTTTAGTTTATTGTAAATAGATTATATTCACATTGTTCATACTCATTGGAGATTTTTAACGTGTTTTATCCCCCCTTACAGACGATGATTTGTACATATGGGGACTATTTAGGATTTTCATTGAAACAATGTGGTATTATGGTGGGTGTAGTAAGAAAGGTTAGTAAGAGTGGGTTGTTTTGGTGTTAGGAATATTGTTTGTATGCTTGGGTCAGTGTTTACGGCTAGCTAAATTTGGGTGTTGGGGTAGAGACAAAGCTTATATAAGTATAAAAGTGGACACTTAGGACAACACCAATGCACATGTGTATGTTGTGCTTTCGCTCGACTATTTACATATGCTGGTTATATCCAGAGCATACCCCAAACCAGACCATACCCGTATTTATTCTAAGCTAAGGAGTTGTATACCTTTATAACTGGAGTATAAGTTACGCTGGGCCTGTTTATACTCTAGTATGCTCTATGTTGGCCATTCTTTGGGTAGGAGTATACTTTTAGTTGGTGTATACTCAGGGCTGTGTTATACACTGGGTTGGGGGATAGCTTGGGTTGGGGTATGCTCTTGGTTGGGTTATAGTCTGGATTCGGGTATACTCTGGGTAGGGGTCACAAATTGGGTGCTTAAAATAAAGCCACCAAAAAGAACTCCAACCGCACGAACGGGTGGAATATTTTAGAAATCATCTACAAAAGTTAATGGCGAATAGAGGCTGATAATTGAAGGATGCCATTTTTAAAACTAAGTGAATAAAGCGTGTAAGCCTTTATTTAAACAACAGTGAAATATTGTTATTAATAGCAGTTGGCTTGGGGTTTATTTCAACCTCTAAAGTGTGTGAGGTAATTCTGATGTAGACTGTTTTACTTATCTATGAATGCCTAGCTTTTCATATTAATACCAAACACGGACGCGCAAAATAAAAGGGGGGTAAATCTAAATTAATCTTCCCATATAAATTCCAATATCACTGATTATTGACAATAATCTATCACAGGGAGAAAGGAGTCATATATTGCGAAGTAAGGAGATGTAACCAATTTTATATCCGGAGGTAAAAAACAGGCTCAGCATAACTTCTACTCCAGTTATAAAGGTGTACAACTTCTTAGCTTAGAATAAATCCGGGTATGCTCTATGTTGTGGGGTACACTGGGTTGGGGTATGCTCTGCGTTGGCCATGCTAACTTACTGGTATACAATTTCTTGTTTTCATAATGGCGGTCAGCTAATATGAGAAAACACTACTTTATCTAATACTGGACGGTTTGCTTGCCTTTCTTCATTATCATTTCAGCTTTATAAAAAAAAAGCGGAAATCATTCCAAAAGTATTGCATTCCTTCGAGTCCGTCTAAATTGAACTTTCCCCCAGATAACACTCTCTACTTCCGTTATTCCTTCACCCAAGAAATTTTTTCACTCAACGTTCTTTCTTTTTATAAATATCAGTCAGCCGAAGGTGTAAGATACATTATGAACTTATCGGTTTAGCACCTCAGATTAACACCTTCCAAGAATATATCCGGATATAGCTTAGCCTAATCGAAAATAATCCCGCCGAGAGAAGATTGGGGAAAGCCTATTTCATCCTTCGACTTATAAAATAGCTTTGTCTAAACTATATATTCACCTCATCCAATTTATATCACCTTTTACTTGTATCAGCAACTATTTTTTTTAGCTAGAAATTATCTGATGGCTTATGTGTCCAAACTGGTAATGATGACTTCATCTTTTGTTGACCATTAGAATATACGAGGTACTTCTGCATCTGTATTTCTTCGCTGCTTTTTCCTGACACCAGTTAAACTTGTGAACTTAAGTTTCTGTCATATTCTTAACCAAATTCTTATTAATCATTTATCGTTGCGCAGTTTTGCCACTCAGTTTGGCCAGAAATAAATAAGTTATCTCAAAACCACTGGAGACGTTTAAACAAAGAGAAACAATTTTAACGATTTTTTTTTATTAAAACTAATCTTTGAGCTTTGATGTTCACAAATGAAATATTTTTGAAAACAGAAGAAAACAACGAATAACACAGAAAAAAGATTAAAAACTGATTCGTCTTTTGAAACTAAAGTTCAACAATTAGTACAATATGAAAACCAAACTTATGATTAGATGCCGCGGTGCTCAAAATTTGTATTTACAAACGTTTGCTTGTGTTTGCGAAAATTCGTTACTTAAACAATTTCTAGTGGAAGACCGCATGCAAATACCGATATTATATCACAGATCCTCCTCTAACTTATTTATTTTTCTTTCTTATCTTTGTTTGATTCTTTGCATTGTCAGCCATATTAGAATACACTGGTTACACCAATGCTACTAAAAAATGGTTTAACGTTTAGGATTGATTTATCTATGTGGGATTTGACTCGATTCAAAAACAATCAATGTTTACTTTTTTAGAATCTTGGTCATAGCGAAAACCGGACTATATTCTAAGTCAAGTTTAAAAAAGGATATAGGCCTAACTTTTTGATCCCACAGTAAAAAGGATCTAATCCTACCATGTTGTCTCTAGGGCAAACACGATATATATCTATCATTTTAAATCTGGTGTAAAATGGACCTATGCCTACTTTTTTTATTCTCGTGTAAAATGGACCTATGCCTACTTTTTATATTCTCGTGTAAAATGGGCCTATGCCTACTTTTTTTTTATTCTCGTGTAAAATGCACCTATGTCTACTTTTTTCATTCTCCTCTAAACTGGACCCATTTCTACCATTTTGACGCTAGTGCAAACACGACATATAACTACCTTTTTTTATTCTCGTATCAAATAGTCCTATGCCTACCTTTGTTATTCCTGTGTAAACTGGACCTAATTCTACGATTTTCTCCCTAGTGCAAACAATATATATATATATATATACACACACATATATATATATATATATATATATATATATATATATATATATATTGTGTTTGCACTAGAGAGAAAATAGTTTAATATATATATATATATATATATATATATATATATATGTATTACAGAAAAAAAGCCAAAAATTACCTTAACATTGATATAGCCTATTTCAAACCGTTCTTCACACGGCTATCGTCAGTCTCTAAGTACTTGTCTCGGAGCGTAGTTCTAAATTTATTTTAAAGTCAGTCTTCCTCTAGTCGGCGCCTTGTTAATGAGAGTGGGTTGTGTTAGCGATTGTCGGGGGCGTAAGGTGTCTTATCCCGTGGGAAGCGGTTTGGGTTTGAACTTTTTGTTTGTAATTTAATATCAGTTCCTACTATATGGTGTTTCTACTAACGGCCCTGTAGTTTTGTATTACTAAGCGATGGGGTATTTAAATTTAGGTCCATTAAGATTGATGAAAGTTAGTTGAGTTATAGATTTATTGATCGAGGTTAATACCAGTGCACCAAGTGGAATAACGCGTGCTGTCACACGCCCATACATGCGTCCATATCTTTATACTTACATATATGTGTATATTTACATGATCATGCATACATGCCACTTCACGTACACATATATCCCACAGATATGCGACTGTATTCTTCTGTAATTTAAAATTTATTCGTATGTCTACATTTCGTAATTAGTAACTTTTAAAATTTTAGTAACTATTAAATCAATGGAGAGAACTAATTATATACCAGTAGATCGATTACCTGTACTATATATATATATATATATATATATATATATATATATATATATATATATATATATATATATATATATATATATATATATAAAGTGAACATTGATGTCAACACTCAGAGGCGACAGGATGTTTCATGCTGGACGTAATCGTTAGGCCTCGAGTCTGAGAATTGCGTCTAGCATGAAACAGCCTCTGAGTGTTGACTTTAATTTTCACTTTTATATTTACATACGCTCTATCTCTGATATTGAGCACTTTATCTCATAAATATAGCACACCTTAAAATATTTCTTCATATATATTTATATATACCTTTTTTTATTTTCGTGTAAAATTGACTTATGCCTACCTTTTTTATTCTCGTGCAAAATGGACTATGCCTACCTTTTTTACTCGTGTAAAATGAACTTTTTTTATTCTCATCTAAACTGAACCTATTTCTACCATTTTGAATCTAAAGCAAACACTATATATATATCTACCTGTATTATTCTCGTGTATAATGGAACTATGCCAACCTATATTTTTCTCATTTAAAATCGACCTATGCCGACCTTTTTATTCTTGTGCAAACTGGATCTATTTCTACCATTTTAACTCTACACCAATGTCTACTATTTTAGCACTAGTGTTAAAAAATGGCGTATGCCTACC
Source organism: Acanthosepion pharaonis (assembly GCA_903632075.3). Classification (NCBI taxonomy): domain Eukaryota; kingdom Metazoa; phylum Mollusca; class Cephalopoda; order Sepiida; family Sepiidae; genus Acanthosepion; species Acanthosepion pharaonis. The sequence goes on from CAHIKZ030000134.1 coordinate 270,458, forward strand.
TTATTATTCGCATATAAACTGAATCTGTATCTACTATTTTGATTCTAGTGCAATAGGGAACTCTGTTTAATATTTTATCTCAAGGGTAAAATGGACCTATGGTTACCTTTTTTTAGTGTTAACTGGACCCGTGTTTAATATTTTGACTCTAGTGAAAACCAGATCTATGTCTACAATTTGACTATAGGGAAATCAGGAATTATATCTAACATTTTGATGCAAGTGAAAATGGACTTATGCCTACATATTTTAAGTTAACCTGGACCTATATCAACCATTTTGACTAGTGGAAACACAAATCATTTGTATCATTTTGTGACTAGCGCAAACTGGAACTATGTGTACCATTTTTCAGTATAATGAAAATGCATTTATATTTTGACTCAAGTGTAAATCGGACCGATGACTACTATTGTAATTCTTGTACAAACAAGGCACATGTTTATCTTTTTTTTTTCCAGTGTAAACATGGAGTAATGTATAATATTTTGTGTAAAGTGTAAGAAGAGCGTGTCTACTTTTTGACTTATGTAAAACCGGACATACAGATGTAAACCGTACCTCTGATTGCCAAATTGATTTTACTGCAAACAGTATTTAGTTTTAACTTTTTCTTTTAATTTTAGTCCAAACCGGGACAGTGTATACATTGTCACTCAACTGTAAACCGGGCAGCAAAGTAGCTTTTTTATTCTAGAGAAGAATGAACATTTGTTTCTCTTTTAGCTCAATTGTAAACGAGAAGAATATCTAAAATTTTATCTTTTGTAAATTCCATGTTCTTCTGCCAATTATTTCCTTTCTCAGTGTTTTACACGTTTTTTTTTGTAAAAAATGATTGATTCACTTATTTTTAGGATTATCAACCCTTTATTGGTTATTTAAAGCCAGAAAATATATTTAGATTGTAAAAAAATATTTTTAGAGTTAATAATAGTCTAGAGATAAAATTATTACTAATTAACCCATTGCTGTGGAGAGAAGAGGCGGATTTTATACTTTTTTCACGGGCAACAGTGAATATGAGGAAGGCAAGAGGAATTGGAAATCGGTTCTCCGATTAACAGATCCCGAGCCATTATCCACATCACCCTCAGATCCTAGCTTACAGCGCCTATATTCCTAAGAGGTCACCCCTCTCGGTACTGACAAGACTCGGCGTTGTTTAACTTTGGTTATCGTACGAGAACCGGTGTTTCAACGCGATGTGGCCGTAAGAACTTGTAAAAAATGACAAGGATTTAATACTAATAATCCCTGGATGAAAAAGGAAAATTTTAAGCTTTCTTAATAACATATGAACTTGTTGAGTGCTGCAAGGGATAGAAGGATGTGGAGAGCCATGTTTGCCTATGTCCTGAAAGGACACGGCTAATAGAAAAAATGAAGGAAACTAAGAGAAAAAAATGCATATTAATTGTAAGAAAAATGAATGTTTAGGGGTCAGCAAAAGAGACAGCCCACGATGTGTGCTGCGTTAATGGGGATGTCAAAATCATGCAGGGATTGAAATATTACTATCTGAGAATTCTAGTGAGAGATTACGAAAGATGTGACATAAGAATGGCGAAAATTGCCTTCTAGAAACTGAGCAAAGTCGGAAAAAAACTTAGGAAGATATCGTTTAGATAAGCAAAAAAAGGTTGAACACTTGAAATTTTGCGCACAGAAGCAATGGAGAATTAAAACTACAGAGATGTTTTCTCTCAACAAATGCTAAGAATACGATGCACAGAAAATATGAGCAATGACGTTTTAAAAGATGCAAAAACTAATACATTTAAACAGCAAAAAAGGGGGTTGGAATTTCTCAGATACATAACGAGGAAAAGGCCCTGAAGAATTTGACACTCAAAGAACCTTCTTCTTCTTCTTCTTCTTCTTATTATTATTATTAGAAGAAGCATATACAGATAGAAGATAGTATATATATATAGTCGACTCTCCCGTCGAGTTCGACGTATGAGGGTCAAGCAGATCAGTTCCCAGGAAACCGACAGCCAGACAACGGCACATGAGATTTGATTATAATGGTGAAGGTTTCGTGCAGGACCATCCACACTTTTAGAAGGGCCGAGTTCAGAGACCTGGTGCACTAAGTGCCAGAAGGTCCCCAAACGACCCTCCGCAGGTTTTCAATTCAGAGTTGTCCTTCTCCTAGACCAGTTGCCATCCAAAGCTATAGAACCCAGTCTGTCCATAGCTGGAGGGAGAAGAAGAGGATTCACACCTTTCCTAAGGATATTAGCACGTAAGTGAATGTAATGGATTCGACTATACATATATATATATATATATATATATATATATATATAGAGAGAGAGAGAGAGAGAGAGAGAGAGAGAGAGAGAGAGAGAAGAAGATAAAAAAAAATTATTGTGGCAAGCCATGATCGTCCACGCCCGGAAGGTTTGGCCCATAAAAAAAGAGTCTAGCTGCAGTCCAAGCAGAAAAAAAAGTCTTGTCTATCATTTAAAAGTCCCACAATCCTGGAGGAATAAATTGGCTTGAATAAAACATTTAAAAAAAAACATAATTGAAAAATAGTGCTGTTAAATTCGATGGTGAAGTATGAATTCAAAGAAAACCCATGAATAAGAATAAATAATCTAAATAAAATAAAATAGCCTGGTATAGAGCTAAATGAATTTTCATTATATTCGATAAGGGAATCGGATGCTTCAGTGAGACCTGAGACGTACTTGATAAAATATTGTTATAAGACAGTATTACTCTTTTAATCAATTAGGTTTATTCTCATGGATAGGGATCTCGGTAAACCGTCGTCATGCCAAGACATTTCTTTAGATTAAAGGCAACCCTCATATTAGTTAACACATATACGGTAAAGGGTTCGTTACAGAGAATGTAATTATAGATATGCAAGAGGTACAAGAAGAAAAAATATATAAGAAAGATAAAATCAATGAGCCATATTAAACATTGTAATCGACTGATTTGTTTATTTAACGGCATATCAAATCCTTTATGGGTCATTTAATGCCCTAACTTAATTTTCTTGTGAAATTTGAAGTAATAGAAATATGATATACGTTATTCTGCTTTCGCAGTTGAATACATGGTAGATGATACTCAGCTTTTATGTATATAGATGTTTGTGTAGACATAATTACTAGAGGGGGTGATATGTGTGTGTTTATGTTGTAGTTTTGTTGAAGTGATATTTTGGAATACAATTTGATTTAAGAAATTGTAGGATATTATATAAAGTAATGTCTTGAAAGTGTTCTCTCATACTGCTTGTGAGGTTAGTTGATTTTGCTTGGTAGTCTATCAACCTCTATGCGTTATTTATTACCAAAAATTCCAGATATTTTGTACGTAAAGTCATACTTTCAACTACAGATATTTTATACATAATTTTATACTTTCAAGATAAACATATGTTTAGATATATATTTTGTAGACCATAAAATGTATTGCTGGTAATTTTGCTATAAAAACGTATTTTTATATTTTAGTATTTTAGAAAAATCACATGGTAGAGATAAACACTTAGTTGTGGAGCAAGCTAAGTGAATAATAATCCAACCTTTAGAAAGAGAGCTATTTATGTTGCCATGGAGCATCTCATTGTGCTAAAGTGGGATAGTCCATTGCTTGGGCTGTGATTGGCTGCTTTATTTTTGTCTGTCAGCTGGACGATAGCTGGGACCTTTACACCGGTAAGTGCTGTTTATTATTGTTATTCTACAGCATTGATTGTCATTTTCCTATGAAGATTCATTGTTCGTCATTTTATTATAAAAATGTACTGTTTATTTTTGTTTGGATGTTCACTATTTGCCCATAGCTGGGACCCTAACAAGTGCTCCTACGCCAGGTCATGTGAATCTGGGAACAACAAAGATTAAGAGGTGGTTCGGCGCTTCTCAAAACCGCCAATCTCCTGATCAGAGGCCCTGCTGCCGGATGTAGTTTATCGTTATACCCAGGACATATTAGACAGTAAATTACAAAGTCGAATCATTGAAGCAAAAAAAAAAAAAAATTGGAAAGAACAAGATATATGCCCTGATAGAGACGATATAAGTATATATGATAAGCATAATTTTATTATCATGGAGCTAACGGTCATCGCAGGCTGAGGTCATTGGTTTCTGCTTAATCACCGTAAACTGTAATGAATCCGATCATGAGTTAGATAGGTGTCAGCTGAAGAACACCGTTACGAGTAATAAATCAATTTTCAATAAGCATCTTTCAACATTTTCGCTGATTAATTTGGTTGATTTAACGACATGTCAAACCGTATTGGGTTATTCAATATCAAATGTAAGTAATATAATACAAAGATCGCCATGAATTAATAGACTAGTAGAAATAGGTCACTTCAGACATACGGAAAATTTATATCACATTCAAAAACTTGATATCGGATCAAGAATTTAAAAATAAATGCAGTTTACATTTAGGTTAAAATAGAAATATAGCTCTGGTCTGTTCTCGGATTAAATGTCAGAAATATATGCAGTTTACATTTGAGCTAAAATAAAAAAAAATAGCTCTGGTCTATTCTCGGATCAAAAGTTAGAGACATATGCAGTTTATATTTGAGTTAAAATAGAAAAATAGTTTTGGTCTATTCTCGGATCAGATGTTAGAAATATATGCAGTTTACATTTGAGTCAAAATAATATAAAAAAAGCTCTGGTTTATTCTCGGATCAGATGTTAGAAATATATGCAGTTTACATTTGAGTCAAAATAAAAAAAAAGCTCTGGTCTTTTCTCGGATCAGATGTTAGAAATGTATGCAGTTTACATTTGAGTCAAAAAATAAAAAAAAAAGCTCTGGTTTATTCTCGGATCAGATGTTAGAAATATATGCAGTTTACATTTGAGTCAAAATAAAAAAAAAGCTCTGGTCTTTTCTCGGATCAGATGTTAGAAATGTATGCAGTTTACATTTGAGTCAAAATAATAAAAAAAAGCTCTGGTTTATTCTCGGATCAGATGTTAGAAATATATGCAGTTTACATTTGAGTCAAAATAAAAAAAAAGCTCTGGTCTATTCTCGGATCAGATGTTAGAAATGTATGCAGTTTACATTTGAGTCAAAATAATAAAAAAAAAGCTCTGGTCTATTCTCGGATCAGATGTTAGAAATATATGCAGTTTACATCTGAGTCAAAATAAAAATAGCTCTAGTCTATTCTCGGATCAGATGTTAGAAATATATGCAGTTTACATTTGAGTCAAAATAAAAAAAAAGCTCTGGTCTATTCTCGGATCAGATATTAGAAATATATGCAGTTTACATTTGAGTTAAAATAAAAAAAAATGGCTCTAGTCTATTCTCGGATCAAAAGTTAGAAACATATGCAGTTTATATTTGAGTTAAAATAGAAAAATAGTTTTGGTCTATTCTCAGATCATATGTTAGAAATATATGCAGTTTATATTACAGTCAAAATAAAAAAAAAGCTCTGGTCTATTCTCGGATCAGATGTTAGAAATATATGCTGTTTACATTTGAGTCAAAATAAAAAGTAGATCTGGTCTATTCTCGGATCGGATGTTAGAAATATATACAGTTTACATTTGACTTAAAACATAGAAATAGCTTTGGGTTATTCTCGGATCAAGAAGTTAGACATATATGTAGTTTATATGTGTACGACAAAAAGTTCATAGGCAGACTATGAATAGGTAATGACAGAGCTGTGAAATCTTGCATGCATTCATTTCAAGTCTTCTTATTAATAACTGCATTGTTATTCCCGGATAAATTCATATCTAGCTGTTCAAAGGCCTCAAAAATAACTAATTGCGACTTCCTGAAAATAGACAAAAATGTGATTGAATGTCTGGCCATCCTGAAACTACCAACTCTGATGAAAACATTGTGTTCATCATATGATGATGGATAAACAACTATAAATCAAATAGTCAATGCGATTAGCATATCTCGTGAGGGACTTGAGAGAGATCCTGCACAATGAACTTGGCATGACGAAGGTTTCTGATTGGTGGGTGGCACGTCTTCTGACACCCGATCAAAATCGCTCCAGGCTGATCACATCACGGGAAAATCTGACGTCGTTTCATTTGATTTGAAGGTGATGGCTTCAGCTTTTCGTGATGTAAAAAAAGCATTGTGTTTATCGACTATATTCAAAAGGGTCACACCATCAACGGAGAATACTCTAATAACTTGCTAAGGCAATTACGAAAGACTGACAGGAAAAAACATCCAGGAAAAAATGACGAAATTGGACTTCATAAATAAGGACAATACTACAGAACACAAGTCCATGCTTTTAATGGCTACTGAAAGTGGCTTTGAACTTGTGGAACATCCCTCCTATTCTAATGGTCGTACAATCATATGTCCCACGACATGAAAAAATATTTGTCTGCGGTCCAGTATCGCAGTAGAGAACAGCCTTCTTTGAACTGTCAGATATCAGTTTACCTGGAATGAAATAATGCAGTTATTGATAAGGAGCGTTGAAATTAATGCATGCAAGATTTCACAGTTCTAGTGCTACTTCTTTAGAGTCAGCCTATGAACTTTTCAGCCCACTATTGTATATATGAGTCAAAAGATAGACATAGGTCTGGTTTTTACTTGGATCAAGAAATAAGAATGTTAAAGTCAAATTGTAGATAGATTCCTTATTCATACTAAAATAAAAAGCCAGATATACTTGCTTTAGTCAACATAAAGAATTACAATTTATACGTTTCCAAAATATGCGTTTGATATTTCAAAAGTTGACAGAGTTCAGTTTGATACTAAGGTAAAAATGTAATTATATGATTTTTTGACGTTTGTATTAAAAGGTAAACAATTTTACTTTTTATACTAGGTTAAAAACGGCAAACATTTGTACAATTTATATTCGAGTTAAAATGTAGACAGATGTCTGGTTTGAATGTGTATTAAATGTAGACATTGACACGGTTTAAACTAGGCTAGAAAAGTTACACATTCTCTCTTTTGACATTTCAGTCAAGGCATAAAAATGTTGGTCCGAATTACACTCGAGTATAAAATGTTGGCACACGTCTTGATTACAGGGCTGAAGGAATATATTCCTTAGTCCCACAAGTCCAATTGTTACAACTAGGAACTGTCATGTCACAAACACAGACCCGACTTATCCTCAATCTCTTGGTTTCCATTGGAGTTATATTCGCACAGCTACTTTTTTCGCATGATCCGTTGTTTTGTGGAAAAGAATTGTTGTGGATTCCGAGATAAAATTTGGTCTCCAATGAATGACAAACGCGGGAATGAAATATAACAAATAAATGTATTTACACAATAATACAATGGGTAATACGGTTAGTAGATCCAGAAACGTGGTTAGTAGCAATAATAATATATATATATATACAGTCTGGTAAATTCAGTCTCGAAGTAGGACTTCCTTAGAATCTACGTGCTTGTAACTGTGACTTCTACAAGCGGTTACCTCACACTATTACTCTACCTCCAACTCAATCACAATCTCTAATCTCTGACTGTCTGTCTAACTCTGGGTATTTAACGGCAGCAGTACAAATACATACTGGTCGAGTCCACTTGTATGAAAAAGGGGTGGACCCCATAACAAGAATCTCGAGAGAATGCTTTACCGATCACTATGATCTTAACCTCTTCACGTATAAGGTCAAAGCTTATCTTATTTCAACGACCTCATTCAGTAAGGCTCAAGTTTTCAGTAACAACAACAATTAAAAAAATAGTTAGGAAATACAGATCTGTCTACACTTGGGTCAAAAATGTAAACTTACATCAGGTTTTGTATTAGAGTCAGCATTTGAAATAAATCAGATATTTTCAGTTTATATCGGAGCCGACAAGCATTCATCTGAAATGCGTCTTCTTTTGGCGAGCTCGTTGCTAATTGTAAACAATATAGTCAGCATATTACTAAGCCCCAGCGAGAGATGAATATATTTTTATAGCTGACTCTATGGGTAAAAAAACAGGTATCACTGCTAATGGTAGAACCGGTAAGACAGTTAAATGTAATTTTTTTTTTACTCAAGTGTTCCCATGTTAACATTTTTCACCGTTGTTAATCTTCGTATAAATTAAATGAAAAAAACTATGTGAAAATATTTTTGTCGTGTGAAGTAAAAACAGTCAGACAAAACGCAGGTGGAGATATAGAATGAAAGTGAAAGAAAAAAACTAGGTATAGGGTCGGGGGATTGAGAAAAAGATAAAAGATGAAAGGGTATCAAGGCAACAGAAAATTGTAGTTATCATATAACATTGTTACATAAAACTTTTTCGTAATGTGTGAGCAGTACTTGTAAGCACATTTTTTTTTATTTCTTTAAGGCATAGACTGCCAGGAATTCCATCAATATCTATCGCAACCTTTTCTAATCAATCCAAGGGCTCCAACTATCCATTGGAATTTTCGATATCAACATGTGCCTCATTTTGAGATTTCACCTTCAAGATCCTTCTATTTTGGTAGTTTTTGAGGATCTTCAAAGATACATTACAATCTGCAGAGATTGCCATGCCAATAAAAAAGCACAACTGTTCTTGCAGTCTTTGCTTACGATGTCTGGGCGATTATCTTTCATTGTTCTGTCTGTGTGTATTTTAAAGACCCATAAAATTGTTAAAATCGTATCCCTTTAACCGAGTTTGGGTGATATTCATGCTAGTTTCTTTCCCGTAAAAATGGCATATTTTCCAATGTAGATATAAGCCCACTTCATCATGACGAGTTTTATATACAGTTTTTTCTGAATATTTATCACAGTATCTGCATTTGAGCTCAACATAATTTTTCGTTACGTGTGTGTGATAATTTCTAGTTAGCAAGAATTAGTCCTGTGCAGCCAGAATAAATCCTTCGGTTTCAGCTTTTAAACATGCACTAGGCAACCATTAATGGATACGAGGTTTGTCTACATAAACTTGTTTGGTACAGACTGCGTATTGATCAAGAAGTCTCTTATCGAGCCATCGTTTCTATATTTGGTACATTGCATTTTATTTGCTTCCTTTTTGCAGAAGGTTCTTCTTCTTCTTCTTCTTCTTCTTCTTCTTATTATTATTATTTTATTTCCTTTGATTTCGGATGTGTACTCATTTCTTTCCGTGTCCCGCCCAGGGACCTAAGGTTAGAAATGGCATAAGACGTTTTCCAGTGAAAAAAAAATTACATAGACAAAGCCCTTCGTAAGGTGTAGGCTTTACTCGTGAGAACAATTTTTTGTATTTCTTTAAGGCATGGGTTTCCAGGAATCCTTTCAATTAGTCTATTGGAATCATTTCCAAACAATCCGAGGTCTCCAAGAGGGATTTTTGATGTTTGAGTTATTATTGTTATTATTGTTGTTGTTGTTAAAGTTGTTGTTGTTGCTTTTCTTTAATAAAACATGTCGGAAATAAGTCACTTATAAAAATATATATTATTCTGAATAAGATTATTATTATTATTGTTTTTCTTTAATAAAACATGTCGATAAGAAGTCACTTCTAAAATATATATTATTCTAAATGAGATTATTATTATTATTATTATTATTAAATTAAGTAACTTCTTACTTTGACTTTCTCGAGATAATAGTGGAAGATGACTATCTCTATTCACCCTTAAATTTGCGATTACAGCCAAAACGTTTCAGAGCAGATAATCAGAAACTTGAATTAAAAAAAAAAGTTTATAACTCCTCGTGCTTATCAGTGTTACTGGTGGTGGTGGTTGTGTTGGTGGGAGTTGTGGGAGACATATCGACAAATGTAAATTATGTTTTTTTAGATAAATCATGTCGGTAACAAGTCATTTACAATGTTGATAACCCTGTTCACAGCCCGAGAGCCACACGTGGTAGAGGGTTACAGACACCCCTCTAAGTAAGGTGATAATTTCACTAAAACACAAGGGGTCACCCAAAATGAAAGAGCAGAAAGAGGCTTTAGAAGGAACCGCAAACCTTATCTTAGACACGAAACGGGAGATATACTTCTAATATACCTATTCAAAATCCCAGGGAGAAGTGTGAAACAGGCGACAGGCGAACCTATCTACTTTTATTGTGGTAAGTAAGTAAGTAATAAACATAATTTACAGTTTTAGGCGGAGACGTTAAAATATAGATTTGAAGTAAACTTTAGCTGGGACCGGAAACAAAATTCTAAAAGAAACACAAGAGATAAAATTTAAATCCTGTTCAAAAAACAGGGAGAGGTGTGAACCGGACGATAGGCAAACGTATCTCCGCCTATTAGGCAAAATACAATTCTAAACAACATTATTATTATTATTATTATTATTATTATTATTATTATTATTATTATTATTTTAAATCAGAACAAAAAAGCTTAATTCATGGGACATCGAATGTTGGCACACTAAATCGATGTGGCCACTTCAAAAATATAAAGCGGGAAATCAAGAGCTTAAATGTCAATATTTTAGGCGTATGCAAAACGAGGTGGGCAAACAATGGAGATTTCGTCAGTGACAAACACTGGGTCAGATATTCAGGCGGAGAGAACAATGAAAGAGGAGTAGGACTGATGTTAGACCAATCACGAATAAATGTGCTCTGGGACACTGCCAGCTATTGTAAAAATTGTCGTTAAACTGAAAGGGAAGCCTACACATCATAGTTGCATATGTACCGAAAACACAAGGTACAGAATAAGAAATAGAAAAGTTTCACTGTAAGCTAGACAATGCTAAAGCTCAATGCAAATAGCAAGAATTTGTAATCATCATGGCAGACCTGAATACTGAAGTAGGCTATAGTGCAGGGGGAATGATCAGGTAGTAGCCATACCTGGTTTCAAGCATCCCCAACACATATGGACATGGAGGTAAAACAATAAACCAAATCGACAATTTAATTTTCAAAAAGAGATTCGAGTATGCAGTTTTACACTGCAAAACATGCCCAAGAGCCGACTGCGGGGGCGACCACCTCACAATGATATATAAACTTAGAGTGAAATTACGAAAATTGACGAAGACCAAGATAGAAGCCAAACTGCACTACGGCTCTTAAATGACCCGAATGTGAAGGAAAAGTATATATAAGGGTTAAACTGAGAATGGAAACTCAAAGGGGGACACATGAGGAGAAGCTTTGGTAAAACCATCCATCGGGGACATCCGAAAGAAAATTAGACAAAGAGAAGAAAGAATGGATGACAGATGAAAATTCTCGAGATGATAGAAAAGGTGGAAAAAAACAAACAAACAAACAAACAAAAAAAAAAAACAATGCCAAGATATGAACAGAATACAGATCTCTGAACAAAGAAATCAAGGACGATTACAGACTAAAGTGGAATGGCTCGACGAAGAATACGCAGAAATAAAAAGAATGAGGATTACAGATAAAGCAGTTATGCATAGCAAAAAGAGAACTAACAGGACAAAAGACATGTTTGTCAACAAGATGCATAAAATCCAAGGAATACGAGAAAGGAAAAAAATGCTTCAGCGATGGAACGAATATAACAGAACAGAACTACTTGCAATAAACTGAAATATCCAAAGACTATAAATATTAAAATCTGCAGTATAATCAACACTGACCAAACTGAAACCTTTGTTGTTCGAAAGACAAGAGCTCCCTAAGTAGGTTAAATAACAAGAAGAGAACCACTTTAGTTCTTGGGCAAGATAGCCTACAGAGTTTTCCTTCGAGACCGGTTGCCATCCAAAGCTACAGAACCCAGCGTGTCCTGCTATTTTACACATAGCCAGTGGGAGAAGAAAAAGATTCATAGCTTTTCTAAAGGTTCAAAATATTCATACCTTTTCCATAATTTTTCAATGAATGCTCTTTGTCACTTTCGAAAGTCTCATTGTAGTAGAGACTTTGTAATCGCAGATACAACTATAGTACGCCGTTGAACAATGCTGGTGTCAGACGCCTTTGAATATAACTCGCACTAATAATACTTGCTCGAGAATACTCGCTCGAATAGTTATCCGTAGTGATCAGTATAGATAAATAGTATAGTGAATAGAGTAAAGAATAGCGATCCGTATAGTCAAAGAGGATAGAACAGAAATAGCGATCCGTATAGTAATAGAGGATAGAGGAGAAATAACGATCAATTAGACGTCGCGCGACTTCCTACATATATGCGCTTCGCCCATGGTCACGTGATCCACTTAATTCGATAATGGGATTGCCTGTGTTTGCTCACTGGCGATCTATGTTTAAACTCAATTGTCGGCAGCGACACCTTATTCCTAATTAAATCTAATGGATCCGACTGAAGTTCGAAGTCGATTCTCCGATACCTCAATCTATTACTCCACTGTGCCGTCCAAACAAAACAGCAGGAAAAAACGGAATTGTAATAAAGATACTAGCAACCAAAGATGATTTCGGCACTGAGAGGATTAAAGAAATCCTAAATTAAACAACATTGATGGTATACCAGAAGACATTAGTATAAGGATGTTCCCAGATGTCCCCAGATTCATGATACCTAAGGTTTAAATTTATTTTTCGAAATTAAAATATCTTACTTGAAGCATTCGTTTTAGCGTTTTTCAAAGATAAAAGAACAAATTAACTATACCCAGTAAACCAAATACTTTGGTGTATTTATATTGATTTGAAGAGAGTTCATTTTATTTGTTTTCAGTAAAATCTAGAATAGTTGATATTTTTGAGACATTTGTAAACAAAAGTTAAATTCTCCGTTTCATAAATCTTGCAAAAATAAAATATACTTTTTTCAAAAGTTATTTGAGAAAAAATTAATTAATCTAATTTGAAACAAACAGTACTTACTTTTTAGCAGAAAAACGTCGTAGAAAATAAGAAAATCATTTCTTAAACACGGTGCCTTGTTTGTCAGGTGTTGATCGATAGTATTGACAGCTGAGGTCAGGAGAAGTCATCGGACGGATGAACAGAAATGACATAAATTTGTGAATTCTAAGTGAAGTTATTTAACCAGTACTTTTTCAAATTTACAAATATTTTAAGCAATCTAATAGTTATTTTATTGATTTTTACATACTTTTACTTTATAGCCTTATGTTTGAAGATTTTTTCTGAAAAAATTATCATAAAATTTAAAAAAGTATAAAAATAAATTTAAAATTTCATAACTAAGATAATATAAAAATTACTATAACATAAATAGTAGTGTTGCCTATAATTATTACGTATATGTCTTATGGAATTTTGTGTTATTTTTTTATTAATAAATTTTATATTATCTCAGTTATGAAATTTTAAACAATTCTTAAAATACATGAGTTTTTAATGATAATGTCATGTATGAACATCCGTATATAAAAAGGTATGTTTATACACATACGGAAACAATTTAAATTCTTTTAAAAATACTTTAATGTAATACTTATTTCCTAAAAGATATATTGAAAATTGAAAATGAATTTTGATAGATTTAACAAATTTCTAAATTATTGTAATTTAAATTGTAAAAAAACAAAACAATTCTTGTGAAAATTCATTTTTCATCGGATTTTTTTTCCTTCAGCCAATAGTCTTAACATATTTTATTCATAAAAGCAATTAAAATATTCCTAATTAAATGATGTCTTTGTTTCATTGGGTATTTTAAAATTCAGAGCTAATTTTCAGTAACTGGTTGTTCTATTTTACACAAAATAAAATGATGATTTAAATTCTTCAAAGATTTCTACATTTAACTCATAAATTCAATAAAAGTTACACCTTTGAATTCCTCTAGTTTTCATAAAATTGAGTAAGTGCTGTGTAAAAGATGTAAAAACGTTTTTAACAAGACTTTCTAAAAAACGTTTCTGAAATAATTTAATTAATTTCGGAATAAGTTCTGAAACTTTCATTAAAATTCGACAATTATTTGATTTTTACAAGAATTTTCAAATCAATGTATCTTTCGCTAAAAAAAAGAAAAAGAAAAAAACGACGTTAAATTTCGCTGTTTTATTTTATACTTCGCAAGATTTTTCAGCGAAATTTCGAATTTTCTAAAAAGGATAAAAATTTACTAAAATAGTCATAAAAAACATTTTAGACTTTCCTTTTAATAGTAACGTAATGGTTTTGACGATAAAAGCTAGTTTTCTGAAGTTTGTATCATTTATTCATCATAGTAGGTCATTTTTAGTGAAATACGTGACCATCACTAACTTAGTAGATTACTTTTCATAGAACTACCTAAGAAGCCAGATGTAAATGAATGTGAAATCGATCGAACAGTCAGCCTAATGAACCATATAAAAAAAAATATCATCAAAATTCTGATGATTAGAGCACACGGTAGAATTAAACTGGAAATAGGACAAGAAAAGTGCGGGTTCGTTAAAGACACCTGAAGAAGAAAGGCGATATTTACGCTTTGAATGATATCAGAAAGAGCAATAGAAATGCAGAAGGATGTTTACTTGTGTTTGATAGATTATGCAAAAAGCTTTGGACAAACATTTTTTTTTTATTCTTTCAGCCCAAGCAAGGCAATAAAGTCACTAAAACGCACAAGGTTACTGAGTGGTAGAAAATATGAGAAAGACTACTAATAAGGAGAGAGAATAATAAAGAAATAAAAATTTTAAAGACAGAAGATAACGATTGATATTGCGTTTAAATTTTTGAAGATCAAAGTTGACCGGGAAGCAAGAAGCTGGAAGAGAGTTCTAGAAGAGTGCGATAGAAGAAACTGTTAGCAAAAAACATACGATTACATCTAGCGATTTCATCTGTAAACTGATGAAACCTATCTGCCAATCTAGTACTGCGCTTAAATCCATAACGTTTAGGTACCGTATAAAAAAAAAGTCATCAGAACAATTAGAATAAAAGTATTTCTAAAAAAAGGCACGGTGAAGCTACGTCACGGCGGTGGGAAACGGATTGAAGCCGAGATGCCAGGTCAGAATCAAAACATTGCTGATTCTTCATTGAAATTTATCAAGAATTTCTAAATATATATCAGGAGCACCAGAACAGAGGTGGCATCAATATTCAAAGTAAGGACGAATTTAAAATACACCTGAAATATTTTACGAAATATATTAGCATGTTAAAAGCGGAAAAACATTCAAGTACACCATTTTAAATATCTCGTAAGTGCTTTAACAGTGTTTGGAAAGTGCAACATCGAAATCCTCAGGCGCATTCGAATGACGAAAGCTGCATTTGAAAGTGTAACCAAAGTACTAAAAGTAGAAAAAAAAAAATCGGTAGAAACAAAGTAAAGAGAGCTGAATTGTTATGTAATACTAATCAATATGAGGCTAAATGCTGGGAAATGCCCTTAAAAATGAAGAAGAGACTTGGTGACAATCGAAATGTTCTTCTGGAGAAGAATGTTGAGAATACCATGGACGAAGCATGTAAGAAAAGAAGAAGTCTTAAGGAAAATGGAAACAAGAAAAGGGGCTTATATATTCACAATGAGGAAAGCAGCTGGCATGTTTTATAATGAGAAAACATGACCTGGAGAATTTAACACTCTCAGGACATATCGAAGGTAAAAGTGATAGGGGAAGTCAGTAAGCCACCCACCTGATAGGTTTGTGTCAATAGATCTGGAAGCGATGAGAATAAAGAAAAATGCTAGGTAGGATGGTAAAAAAAAAGAAAAAGAAAAAAAAAGTTAAGATGGATAAGAAGTTGTGGAGAGTAATGATTATCAACGCCCTGAGGGGATACAGGATAGTAGTATTAGTAGTAGTAGTAGTAGTAGTAGAAGAAGAAGAAGAAGAAGAAGAAGAAGAAGAAGAAGAAGATACATTATATGGATTAAAATTTGGATTACCAACGTATGAATTGTTGGCTACTAACTCAGATCGTCAGTCTATACCTATTAGCGGACATATCTTGAAATCTAATTAAATAACTCATTATCAACCATAATTAATTTTTGACTAGTTTCCCTTCCATCGTAATTTAGGTTTCTTTTCATATCTATTTTATTTTTATTTCATTTCTTCTATGCGGTTGCTACTCTCCATAATTTCCTGTCCTTTCTAGCTTCATACTACATTTGTTTGTTTTTTTTTTATCTGTTCTAAACCTTGCTTTTAAGTATTGTGGGGCTCTCTCCTTTTTACATAAGATGGACTCGTCCAAAGTATACTTATACTGACAGAGAGAATATCTGCTGTTGAGTTACGTTGAGATACAGTCTCGACGTCTGTCGAACTCTCTGCTTTGGCAGAGAGGAACCTGGACGAAGCTTTGCCGAAGGGCAAGGTTTCGTCCCGGGAGGTAGACAGGCCCTGAACCCGTCTAGGCGGGTTCAAAGGAGATATTTTTGGCCGAGCCTACGGGTTCTTAGAAACCCACTTTAAACTCGGCCTTGTGCCACATATATTCCTCGTGTGTGGGATATTAAATACCGAGATACGTTGAGACAGGTTGAGAGATACGGAGACAGACACAGGATGTTCTCAGAGAGTTATACAAGAGTCCAGAGAGAGAGAGAGAGAGAGAGAGAGAGAGACAGAGAGACAGAGACAGAGACAGAGAGAGAGAGAGAGAGAGATGATTACGGTTTTACTTACAGAGACTTGTACATATACTTTTCTACTAACCCGCATTCCTGGACTACTAATCTTCACTTCAAGTCTGTATTCTTACGTTTAATACACTTATTTTTCTATCTCAATTACTGATGTTGTTTATTTATTCGTGCAGGATTCCATTCACGGAATCCACAACATTAAGTGTTAAGAGAGAAGAGAGAGATAGACAGCTATGAACAGACAAGAATAAATAGATGTGCCAAAATTGGGATGGAAAGACAAAAAGAGTGATATATAGACGATTATCTCGCTAGATAACATTATTTTTGAGAAATGATTAATTAACTATTCTCGTTGTTAATTATTTACTCATTGAGTTCGATCTACGTTTGCTATTCCGATTCTGTTTAGTGTCACGTTTTCCAAGAACCCCTTCCCCATTAAGTATCCCAGAAACCTAAACTGCTTCTTCTTCATCTGAATTATTTATAGTTTTCTTTTTATTTTCATTCTCTCCAAAACCTCGTTGTTGCTCACATCTTCAGACCATGGCATCCTCGGCATCTTTCTGTAGAACCACATCATTTTTTCTTTGTGTTTTAATACTCTGCTTAGCTTTTAGAATGCATCTTTCGTCATCCCAACTGTAGTTCTCCAAACATCAGTTTGAACTAGATATGATGTCGTGAAAATTGCACTCATCCTTATAAGCATACAAACAGTTACAAAGGGTGTTCAGATGTTCTCGAGTCGTTGAAGAAGTCATTCTCCTGCGAAAAAAAAGAAAAAAAAAGAAAAGAAAACTGATATTTGGTCAGACTCAGAATACATTTTTTTGGAATTGTCATATACACAGCAAATAATTTTCTTGTCTGTGTATGGACAAAGCAATACAAATCTACATTCTGAATACAGCCATCCTGTCTCAAGATGACTGTTGTGTCAAATCTGACAATAAGAGGCTTATGTAATGCTTTGTCATGAAGCAAAACTTGCTTCAATGACGTCAGACAGTTCACTGTCATGCGCAGTGAAGGATGGCCGGAAGGACGTACTTCCGGCTAACGCAACGGACATAAGAGGTTTTAATCCAAGCAAGCCATTTCGGCTAAAAGCGTTCACCCAGACCCAGATTATTAAGAGACATAAAAAGATGAAGAAAGCCTCTAACACAATAAATGGTTAGAAATGGTAAAGACAGAAAAATAAATGCGGGAACTATGACAGCGATAAAAAAAAGATGAACATAAATAGACACGTGTCAAAAAAATAAAATACGCTTCCTCTATAGACCATTAGAAAGATTTGTTTAACCTTGGCACGAGTCCTCAACAAAGGAGCGATACTAAAGATCAAACTCATTGTAATAGTTCAGAGACTAGTTTATTAAAAATTGTTCAAAATTAATTTATCAAACACACACGCATTCCCCTCCAATTTGTTTTTGAAAAGCGGGCAAACTGGAGAAACATCTGCTACCGAGGTATAATTAACTTTGAAAAGAATCGTCTAAACCATCTGAGAGAATTAAGGATTAACACTAAATCTCGGATTAATACATCAGCCCATATGAAGGTTAACCCTTCAGTATGTCCCTCGTGTGGATAATGCTTGCAAATCCCGTGCAAGTTTGTCGTTTCATACGAAACATAAAATAAAAAACTGAACTGACAATCATACGTCAAAAACATTTGGGATAATCAAATATATATATATATATATATATATATATATATATATATATATATATATATATATATAGAATTGGTGTATACGGAATAAATTCCATTAATCAACAAATACTGTTTTTAAAAGAGTGCTCAAAACAGACTAGAGCAAATATAATTATCTATTCGAAAATTATAACATAAAAATGTTATACAATCACTACAAAAATAGCCATTTTGTTTCAAAACTTCTGGTGTCTTCTCAAGTGATTGTGTTGAATGTTCTACATTCACCCACACGCACACACACATATCTAGATAGATAGATAGATAGATAGAGAGAGAGAGAGAGAGAGATAAATAGATAGATAGATAGGTATAATGTAAGGGACTAACAAACACACACACGCATATATATATATAGATCAATATTCAAACGTATATTCTTAAATATAACAGACAAGGAATGTCTATTATGTTTGATCACGAGCCGTTCGTGGCTTTAGTTTCGGTAGAAATCAGACAAAAATTCTTCAAATTTTCTCCCGAAACTAAAGCCACTATACGTATACGAAGCTTAGAGTGGCTCACGATCAAACATAATAGACATTCATGACCGGAGAAGAAGTCTCTTATATCCGAGTTTCTCTTATATCCGGGTTGGGTCTAATTTATATACATTAACACAGGCTCTAATTTGGGACCAGACAAATCTCTCTTATATCCGGGTTTCTCTTATATCCGGGTTACACTGTATTAGGAAAATGGGCAAACTTGGAGATTTTTACCCACTAGAAAACGGATTTTCAAAAGTATTGTTTTTCCATTCACGCCCCTATTATTTTAACTACCTTCACAGCTCGGTAATGTTTATTATTTTAAAATGCATAGAATTATATTAAAACCTAAACCAATGAAAATTATACATATTTTTCTTCAATAGAACTGACAACGAAAATAAAAAAAAACATTATTGATTATTTATTTTCAATATTTATGAAGTAAATTGGTTATTTACACTATTAATTTATGACATTGTTTATTTATACAATGTATTTATTATATTACTTATTTGAATATTCACCAAAGTAATTGTCTATTGATTCCTTTGTAATATGGTATATAATAATACTTTCTTTATCGTTGGTTGACATATTTTAATATATCAGTAAATGTTTATAAATTTATGAATACAAAATTGTTTTTGATCTATTTCTTTATAAATTGCAAAATAGAAATATTGCATTAGTTGTAACTGAATTAGTTTTTAGGATGTAAATATAAAATCATTCTTGTATATAAACTATCTACAAAAAATAGTGGTTAACATTTTTTTGTAAATTCTCAAGAACAAAACAATGCATAAATTCACTTTCATCATATTTAGGGTTTATTACAATTCCAATAATAGGACGTTGCGGATATTAAATTTAAATTTAATTTTTGTTTTTAGATATATATTTTGAATATATGACGCGTTCGGAGGAGGAAAGGCGTATTCCACAAATAATTGAAAATTGTTTTTTTCGCTGCAAATAATTAATTATCTGATATCCAAATATTTTACAAAACATAGATCTAATTACACAATATTTCAAGTTCAATTTAGGTTTATAGTTCATAACCCTGCAATGAAATGAGGTAACATAAACCATAGATTTGTCTGTGATTTTATTGTTACATATTTACAGTGAAATCATTAAGGGTTTTTTTTGTCAAAAGCATTTTATTTTTGGTCGTATATTAATCTAAAATATTCCTTTTTACAGGTATTTTTTAATGGAATAAGATCATAATAGATTTCAGAATTTCGTTATTGCCCATCAAAATAGCTGGAAGAAACTGATCTAATAGCAAAAATGGAAAACATAGGCAACAAAGCGTAATGGGAATATCTCCAGTTTGTAGAACTTAGGAGACTTAGTATTGTAGCCAAAGTATTCTAAAATGCTGCCAATAACAAAAGAGAAAATGAAAAATACCTAACAAGTTGAATATAGCATCAAACTTTTTATTTTTTGCATTTATTTGTTATGTAACTAAATACAAAATGGTCAACAATGTTTCTGTAAATCTTAAAAAGTAGTTCTTGTAATAAATTTGTAATAAATATTAATATTGTTATTATTTTACTTAAGTGTAAGGTAGTCCTACATTTGCAATTTCTTACGGCTAAACATGAAAAAAAAAGAAAAAAATGTTGAACCTTGAAGCGCTTATTGCCCCAAAATCATCAAATGTTAAATACTTCTCTTTTCCGCGTCAGAATTAATTAATTTTCTCTTGCTTTTTGTTTTTATTACATTTATTATGAAATGCCCTACATTGTAAAAATAGACGATATGCCAAGAAAAGGGAAAGTTTATAAGAACTAGGTCATTAATTTACTGTGGATGTTCTAGAGATTAGAGCACTTTCTATACACTTTTTTTCCTAGAATTGTTTCTCTTTTAATTAAAGTAGCATTTTTGTTAAATCTAAATTAGCTCAAACTTATTCGTGGGCAGCTTATGCATGGTATTCCCAAGGAGAAAAAAAAAGTGTTTTTTTCAAAATTTTACTTAGGCTGTCCCAGTCATTGCTCGTCTCCAAGGGACGATACCATCTTCGATGTTTTATCTCTTCAAGTGACAGATCAGTCCAACAATGGAGTATTGTTGACACATATAGACTGGGGCTATCCGTTCCTCATTTTCTATCCTTGGATGATCTCAATGTTGTTTCCGTGGACTTGGAGCTCAACAGGCTTTTTTCTTACAGACGAACTATCTTGCTAATCTCTGTCTACTTCCATGATGAATGTTCAGCTTCATTCGTTTGTAGCACTAATTCAGGCCATTATCGCTAGAGCAGACCTTCCTGTATGCATACAGTTGAATCACACTTTATTCACTCTGTATTTTATTAGTAAGTCAGAGTTTCCACATTTTTTCTTCAAAAACGCTACTTTGTGTGACATACTCCCGAGTGGATACTTCGCCGGGCGCTATAATCAACCACTACAAGCATAAGGCCAATCGTTATCTTTTCTATATACCCTGACGATCATCATTCAGGTACCTTCATATTACATATCTCATAAAGTACCTTTTACATCGACTGGCTTCTGAGCCTTATACCGAGGGAACATTAGTGAAATAAAATCTACCAAATTCAATTTAGTCTATAGTCTCATAAATAAAAAATGATTTATTTTATACAAACTAATATTTAATTAGAAGCAAAATCACATTCTGTATCAGTGTACGAAAATCACTGATTAATATTGGCGGGACAGATCGAATGGTATGCAGTGGAAAATTGAGATCAATAATAAATCCTTGACAGGATGACTTTATTGATACACTAACATTTATTGATACACTAACATATTGACGAATTGCCTGTGTTTTGGCCAAATTTTCTGATATTTAAAACGGGCTAAATAAAAATGTTATATATTTTTATTTAAGAAATTATATTTAGTGGTCAGATTCTATTTAACGTTTTTCTAATTGTGTAATTACATTAAAATTATATAAGTATATAAAAAAGTATTCGAAGGCACGGGTAAAATAGTTGTTATTAATGAAGAAGAAGAAGAAGAAGAAGAAGAAGAAGAAGAAGAAGAAGAAGAAGAAAGAGCCAAATGCAGGTAATGGAAGACGCGAGAAAAAAAATTGTTGATAATAATAATAATAATAATAATAATAATAATAATAATAATAATAATGATGATGAAGAAGAAGAATTTTCAAATTGAATATCCCGAGAAATTGAAGGGCAAAATATAGAAAAAGAAGAAGAAGAAGGGCAAAATGCATGAAAGAAGAAGACGAAAGACCGAAAAAACCACCAGAAGAAGAAAAAAAAAAAAAAGAGAGAAAAAAGTGCCCACCCACTAAAAACGAACCCAGAATGAAGAAGACATAAAATATAAAAAAAAAAAAAAACTGATGATTCTGTCATTTCTATCGATAGTTATTTTGTGTGTTACTTTTTCCTACCTTATTTCGTTGCTTGTGAAAATGAACAGATAAAAACGTCACCAAACTGAAAAGTTGCCTTCGACTCTGAGTTGAATATGATCATTATTTCTTCTGAGTTGATCTATGATCTGCTGTGTGGCGATATGCAGTGGGTTGGGATATAAAAAAAAACAGTACAAAGGAAAAACAGTAAGAATAAAATACATGCGTGCTTACGTCGAAATACAGAACATTTATTTTCGATGTTTTGCAATATGGTTCCAAAGAAAACTGGCCAACGTATAATAAATGAGAGATTAGGATCATATAGGCACGTTCATGCAAGGTCCATGTAAAATACATCATGTAAATCGGAAAAATTCAACAAAAATACAGGAAGGCGTGAAGCATGACAGAAATGGCCTCCCATAGGAAAAAAAGACATACAGTAAGGAGACAATGAAAGAGAGGGAGTAGACAGTAAGAAAATCAGAGAGAAATAGAGAGAAAAAGAGAGAAAAAAAGAGAGAAAAACACAAGAAGGAAGAAATAGAGCGAGAGATGCTGGGAAACTCACATGCAAATCATATGAACATATTTACAAACATTAAAAGAAATGTGCGTAAAGCATTTTCCTGAAGATAAAAAAAGAAGATAAACATGCGTTAATAACAGCATACTGGATGATGTCAAGGTTGACAATGCGTATAACAGCGCTGTAAGGTTATAAATGTCAGACTACAAATTATTTTCCTTTTGTTCAATTGTTCAGTGGGCAAATCTATTCCTCTGTTTAAACCTCATGGCATGTTAATAAGAACTTGTCGGTTAAGATATTTCTCGGCAGAGAAAAGCGCAGAAATGTCTATATCTACCCTTTGCGAAGATTTCGTGCTGTTCCATATGGTGGAATAGGCAAATTGGTGTAGGCAAAGATGCCTTTCAAAAGTTAAGCAAACCATAAAGAAACAGGAAAATTTCGTTACAAACAATGAAGTTAGTGCCGAACTGCTATTTGATAACTATACTATCCTCTCTTACGGTAGTGGACGAGTCAACTGTTACAAGCTCCTGTAAAAGATTTTGAAAGAATGTGTTGCCTTCAATTCAATTCAGGGAGAAGATTTTAAGGAAGATAGATACAAAAAACGAAACTTGTACCCAGAAAAAACAGTTGAAATCTCTGGGATGCATAATTAAGAAAAATGGATTGAATAATTTGACACTCACAAGACACACTGAAAGCAATGGGAAGCAACAACATATCTATTTAGTTGTTTACAAAATCCTAGTTTTTCGCTTTCCAGCCCGCATTTGCAGTTACTATTTTCAAGAGAGAGGGACGAATCGTGTCGAGCCGATAGTAGTTCACTCCAAACCAGACTGACAGTCATACTAACACCTTCCACATCTTGTATTATTATTTCGTGTAATATACCATCGTTATGTTTAATCTTGTGTTCGTGTTGTTCTTCCTTGGTCCTAACCTGGACCATAGTACATAATGAGGAAGAAGGGCCTGGAGAATCTGATACTCACGGGTCGAATAGAGGGAAAGAGAGACAAGGAAAAAACGCATGACATACATGAAAGAACGTGGTCTGGGGGAGGGAGCAGAAGGAAGGAACTTCTTGAGAGCTGGAAGAGATAGAGGGGGTGAAGAGCCATGATCGCCTACGTCCTGAAAGGACATGGCACATAAAGAGAAAGAAAGTGAGGCAATATATATGAATCCTAATGTAAAAGCAAAAGACAAATGTGAGATTTTTTTGTAACAATTCAAACAATAGGTTAAATTAATGTTATTCAACAAAGAAGTCGCAATTATCAAGGCAAATTTTCAATCCTTTATGAAAACCTGCAATATCATATTTCAGCTGTAAACGATCCAGTCTAAGCTACAATGTAATAAAGTGTTTTGTGTTACCCCTTATAAGACCAATTTCTAATAGTGCCCTACGCAAAAGATTTATTATTTGATATCAGAGAATTTTATTTAAAAACCACATGCCAAACTCTACAAAATCATACAGTGATACGCATTTGCTCCCAAATCAGGGGTATCACTCCAAAGTCATAATGTGATAATACGAATTTGCTCTCCAAGATCATATGCATTCATCTCTCATTAGTCTATTTGGCAATTCCTTTTGATCTCAAATCAGTGGTCATCTCACAAGCCATCCATTTGGTAATATGACTTACCTCCAAATCAGTAACATCTCTTTCCCAAGTCATCAATATGGTAATATTATACTCTAAAATCTGAAGTCTCCTTCTCCCAAGTAATCAATTTCTCAATACACTTTCGTTCCTAAATCAGTGGTTACCATCGCCCAAGTGATCAATTTGGCAATACACCTTTGCTCCCAAATCAGAGACATCACTTTTCCAAGTCATCAGTTTGGTAAATTGTTACTCCCAAATTAGTGGTCCGAAACTCCCAAGTCATCTTTGGCCATAAACCTTTGCCCCCCAAATCAGTCGTCTCCATCTCCCAAGGCATTTATTTGGGAATACATTTTGCACCCAAATCAGTAGTCCCCATCTTCCAAGAGATCTACATTTTTGCTCCAAAATCAGTAGTCACCATCTTCCAAGAGATCTACATTTTTGCTCCAAAATCAGTAGTCACCATCTTCCAAGAGATCTACATTTTTGCTCCAAAATTAGTGGTCAGTATCTTCCAAGTGATCTATTTTGCAATACATTTTTGCACCCACATCAGTTGTCATCATCTCTCAGGTGATCTATTTTCCAATATACCTTTGATCCCTGATTAATTGTCTCCATCTCCAAAGTCATCAATTTTGTAATATGACTTTAAACACAGATAAGTAGTCTTCATCTCTCGCGTCATTTATTTGGTAATACACCTTTGCCCCAATATTGTCTCTATTTCGCAAGTCATCAATATGGTAATATGACTTTACACACAAATCTGTTATTTCATCTACTAAATTATCTATTTTGCAATAATATTTTGCTCTCAAATCAGTTGACTCCATCTTCCAAGTCATCTATTTGGCAATATATATTTGGTACAAAATCAGTGGACTTTATCTCCCATGCCATCAATTTAGTAATGTATTTTTTCACCTAATCAGTATTTTGTCTTTGAAAGCCATCTTTGTGTTAATATCAGATTGCTTCCGGATCAAACTTATCTCTCCACCAAGTAATTAATTTGGCGATATTACGACACGTTTGTAATATGGATAGGCGCCATGCGGCAGAAAGATCATGGTTTTCAAAACCCTTCAGGGAGATGTGAAAGGATTATTTATCATATCTAATTAGTTTTCAAATCTAATGTTTCCATTTACGAAGAATTGATCAAGAAATCAATAACGTCTTTCGTCAGACACTTATTTTTGCGCTTCTCTGATATTCATCGATATTTACTCCAGATGGTACAATAAACCGACAAAATAATGTTTTTTATTGCTCAGTTTGTGAATAAAAGCATTTTAATCAAATTTGGGTTTTGTATTTTTGAATCTGAATGTGTGTAGTTTTTTTTACACCTTGTATAAAATAAAGAGGAACCTATCGAAAACACCAGAACACTGAGATATATACTTAGTGAGTTTATTAAGGCAAAGTTACAAGAAAGTTCTCAAGTAGCTCAAGAATTATGGCTTTGTTGTTAACATTCTGTTGCATGGAAAGTTGGAAATTAACTAAACCAACAAGATCTGACATTTCGTCGGTATCTCAAAATTAATTTTTCGTACGTAATGGTTAGCGAGGTTAGTCTGGTTATCCACAGTGATGAGTTCGAGCCTTACTGTGTGCGTAGTAAAAGTTTGGCATTCAATAACTTAGAATGGGTTGATGTTTTGGGAAATTATCAAATCAATAACCCTATTTGCTTTACATTTAGTAAAATTTCTCTTATGTAGCGTGCACTTTCAAGATTTATTCTACTGTTGCTCTAAATATCTGTTGACCATCTAAATATCTGTTGACTATCTAAATATCTGTTGACCATCTGAAACCCTTCTTTATCGCTCTTCTGCCATCTATTCACTTAAACATGTTGTTTAGTCGTTGTCTTGCCTTCCGTATGCCTTATGATTATAATTTTCTTCACGTCTTTATTTTCATCACGGGTACCAGATATTTCAAGTGTTTCTTTCTGATTGTAAGTACTAGATTCTTTGTAGTTCTTATTTTACTTATCATCTCCTCATTGTCCGCAGATTTGAATCATGGTACAGTTAGAATTCTTTGGCACAACGACATCTCTGTCGCTTGAATATTTTCTTTATTTCTTGAGCGATTTTAGAAATTTGATATTAGGTAGCAGATTTTTTCTTTTTTTTTTTAAAGAAACATTTTCTTATTTCTTAATGTTACTTAACTTTTGAAACTCATCTCCCGTTATTCCTATACGTCTTTGCATTTTCCTGATACATGTTATACTATTGGTTACTATACTACAGAGACAGATAAAACTCAGTATTTGCTTGATTTATTATCTCCAATATGGAACTCAAGCTCTTAGACTGTCGCTTTTGCTAACAACCATGAATTCTGTCTTTCTACAACGAACAATTGGATACGTTTTTTTATTTATTTTATTTTATAGTTTCTTTTATTATTTAGATCATTTACAAGCTGTTGTTGCATTGTCGCTTCTATACTAATTTTCGGTACTAAATCGATGTAACCTTATCATACTCCAATACTATACCCTACGCATTAACAAGCGTAGATGTAATCATTTAAGCACTCCATACCAGAATCCATTATAATCAATTAATAGAAGACAGCGATCCTGCTTTCCTTTCACGATGCCAATCTACTGATAATGAGAGGGCCTATGCTGATGACATAGATATTAATACATTGGATAACAATATCCTTAAAATGAGAATCAACATCCGCTGCCTAATATTCCAATAAATAGGACTCAGAATTAAACATTTTCAAAACAAAAACAATGACCTGGAATTGGAATAAAATCA
>CAHIKZ030000134.1:302500-305000 GCA_903632075.3 Acanthosepion pharaonis
CGCTTGAGGATGAAAGAAATGTAGGTAGTTCAATTTAATTTCTTTCGTCTTTCAATAATAATATTAAGCTTATCAGACGATATATATATATATATATATATATATATATATATATATATATATATATATATATGAGCGTGTGTGTATGTGGGTGTGTGTATATATGGGGGAGAGAGAGTATGTTTTCGGTTTATGTTTAAAAATAGACCTTAAATATTACCATTTCACTATTATTGTGGTATATTGCACCATTTAGTTAACTTCAATTTTAAACAGTTTTTATCGTTCTAAATTTGAAAACCTTTAACGCATAATCTTGCCTTGAGAGCTGTGAAGTTGTGCAAAAGTATAGTTTTCAGTAATGTTTTACGTCGCAAATTACTCTGAACGGGAAACCTCAAACCGAATGCATTATATGAGGCACTTCACAATACCATCGGCATGGTCTGAGCTGATGGCTCTCGTAGTGACTCAAAATTGAACAACCCAGAAAAGCGGGGTTGGGGAACACCAACTCGTAAACATGAACCTATCCCTAAATCCCAAAAGTTCATATACAAAAATTCAGTCTCTGCTGCTTCTCCGTATTGCAGACCTTTTTTCACAGATTGTTCAATGTCTTTAAACTAAGATTGGACAAATCTGCCCGAAAACAAAGATAGAATGTGAAAATGAAAAAGAACAACGCCTGGTATTTACCAAAAAACCATGAACATTGGACATAGAAACAATTGGAGAATCGTATATTCTCTAAGCAAACCATACTGCAGCAGTTCGTTGTGCGTCAGCATTATGTAAGAACGCCTTCAGGAAATACATATTCTCGGGCAAACGTTTGCCAATGACATGATGTTGAAACATTATCTTGATTTAATTACTAAGTCTGCTGCAAGTCATGTCGTGCTAGACAATTTTTCCCGTCAGAATCTTACACATCTGTTGCTGTTACATCTGGTCTAGAGCTTCTACTACGTATTTAGAGGTTCCTGATAAAATCGAAAAAAGAATATGCAATATTATCTGTCCATACCTGTCATCTCGGCTTCAGTCACTTTACCCATCACCATAACGTAGCTTTTCTGTGGCTTTTGTATAAATATTTTCATGGTAATTGTTCTGGGTTTTCCTCTTTGGTACATAGATTTCATGAATTTAAGCATATTATTAAACTGGCGGTAATTATTGATATATTGCGGAAAGGGATATATTTGATCGAAGTAGCTAAGTGGGTTTGGCTATTGTAACCAAGTAGTACACGGTATCAGTAATCGACTGGTACTCGTCGTAGTCGCTGGTAAAAAGTGTAGACCAATAGGATAGCCAATGGCGTAGTCCAATGGGCATCGTTATAGATTTAACTCTGTCGTACCTACACGTCCGTCTGTATTTATGACGGACACCAGACAATCATATTTCAGTGAGGGGGAACTCAGGTGTATGCATATTCTATTATAGCAGGTATCATCTTTTTACAGTTTAAGTGGCTAGATGTAACCGTGAGTACTACTCTAACAGTTTTTTCTCTCGTACATCCCGCTTGTGGAACGTTCTTGCTGTTTCTTGCTTTCCACTCAGGTTTGATCTTGAAAAATTCAAATGCAATGTCAATTTGTTTCATTAATTCCTGCTCAATTTATTGTCCACTTTTCTTTATAATGTTTTTTCAAATTATTTTTCATGTTTTTTTTGCATTCAGTAATCCCTTACGTGTTAATGACTTTATTACCTTGCTTGTAGCGTAATGATTAAAATAATTACGTGTCTTACAAGCCATGAAACATATATATATTTATATATATATATATATATATATATATATATACATACATACATACTTGACTCTCCCGCGAATTCGACGTATGAGGGTCAAGAAGATCAGTTCCTAGGAAACCGACAGACCGACAACGACACATGAGATTTGATTATAGTGGTGAAGGTTTTGTGCAGGACCATCCATACTTTTTGAAGGGCCGAATACGAAGACCTGGTGCACTACGTGCCACAAGGTCCCCAAACGACCCTCCGCAAGTTTTGAATTCAGAGTTGTCCTTCTCCTCGACCAGATGCCATCCAAGGCTATAGAACCCAGTCTGTCCTGCTATTTTACCCATAGCTGAGGTGGGGGAGACAAAGAGGATCCGTACCTTTCCCACCGTAAGTGAATGGAATGGAGACGACTCGATTTTGAACTCGGCTCTCCGATTCCTCAATCCGAGCCGCTATCCATTACTCTACCGTGCCTATTGACATAACATTCGGAATCCGATGGTTCAGGAAGAACTTAAACGTACTTGTTAAAATATTGTTATAAGACTGTATTACTGTTTTAATCAATTAGGTTCATTCCCTTGGACTAACCGATCTCTAGACGGTTTTCCGTAAACCGTCCTCATGCCAGGACATTTATTTAGATTAAAGGCAACGTTCATATTGGTCTACCGTTATATGGTACATAGAATGTAATTATAGCGTTGCCTACCTAGAAACAAATATATATGAA
>CAHIKZ030000134.1:310000-375000 GCA_903632075.3 Acanthosepion pharaonis
GATATCCGTTGAATGCATGTCGTCTGGATATATATATATATATATATATATATATATATATATATATATATATGCCATTGTCACCATTGATGAGGCTTTTCTACAGCGAACATGGCGAGTACTGTCTTTGTACAACAAATGGTGCCTACACAGAGGTGTATTAATTTAGTTCAAACACTTATATATATATATATATATATATATATATATATATATATATATATATATATATATATATAGTATTTACATTAGTCGGACTATTGTTCTCATCTTTGTCGCCATATTTGTCACAACGTTTCGGCCGTTGTACGCTCTGGCCTTCTTCAGGTCGTTGGAATTTCGAACTGAACCCTTTATTTCTATCACTGGGGTAGACTGTTCTAGTTCCACGTGCCATGTTTGATGGATGTCAGTTATCAGTTATCTCCTGTTAATTTTCCCTCTGAAAGTTCTCCACTGCCTTTACCGGGTATTGAACTCACCTTCTTTGGGTCTGTCACTGGATCTAACCAACGCCTTTATCCACTGTGCCATGTGTCCTTGATATATATATATACGTGTGTGTAATGTTGCAAGGATGACTGACGACAGAATACCTAAGTTTCTCAATTATAGACAGCTTGACAGTGGACAAGGGACTGTTGGACGGTCTTGGCTCAGGTATAAAGACAGGCGAAACAATAATCTCTCAGCTGTTAGTGTCCTTCATACAAACTTCAAGCGAGTTGCCCAGGATAGAAATATAAAAACTTGATTTATTTGTGACAGAGTAGTATGAGAAATTTTGAAATACGTCCTATTGTGCTGCTAAGAGACGAAAGACAACGGTGAATATCGTCTGCAATTACTACTGTGGTTTTGTCCCTAGATCCATGCTGTTGCACAATATGTGGGCTTCTATGCAGGTAACTTAGCAAGAATGAAGTGTTACATACGACACAAACATAAAAACTGAATGTAGTTGTTGACTCCTCATTCGTCGAAATCGACGGTTGAGTCGATCATACATACACACTTGGAGAATTCCTTAAAACTAAACGAATAATTCGTTATTGTTCATATTTTTGTCGTATATTTCCAATTAAAAATGGCCGAATACACATGTTAGTATTTCGTATGTCCATTCCACGAAGTCGTTCCTTGCAGATTGACCACAAATTCTCGATTGGATTTAAATCCGGAGAGTTTCCAAATCAGTCGATAGTACTTTCATTTGCTATCTGGGAATGCTTGCCATTGTGCTCTTGCAGCGTTACGATTTTCGCATGCTTCCTTGGGGTAACGTCCATGGCAGACAATGACCGTAGGACACCTAATCGACATTTGAGACAAAAGTGTCTGGACTTGATATAAATCCTATGCAATCACGGATGACGCAATATTTTTCAAGGCCAAACAAATTTCATAATACACCCCGAAAACAGATTCATGTAACTGCATATCACTGCAAATGATCAATCTGTGGAAAAAAAGAAATCGATTACATCACTAGGTCTATGGTGAAAGAAAGGAAACTAAAGCGATTGTTTCAATTAATTTGCACAAGAATGTATATTATAAATAATTATATTTTGTAAGAAAGGATATGGAATAAAAATAAAGTTAAATTTAATTAAAAATTATTCGTCAGAATTGAAATCAACGAATGTCAAATTTTCTACCCGGCGTATAAAGAAATCTGTTCTTTTGCCTAAAATGAAAGCCTGAAAGTCTGTTTTCAAACTCTTCCTTGTTTCTGAATGTTCCGCAACATTCTTTCGTGTTTGAAATAAATTACAATCTATTGGTGGTGTGTGGCGAATGTGAAATAAACGATATAAGAACGAACTGAGAAATTAAAACTGTCACCTATTGAGAATGGACAGAAATATATCTCTAAGCGTGATATTACAAATTATAAAGATGAGCTGTGAATATTTTTACTCATCGAAACCAGACATGCTTTCTTTTATAATCGGGATATATTGTGGTCGCTACAGATCAATCGTTCTTAGATTAAGATTCGTGATGGACATTAAATCCAACTCCGTCCTCTGGTATTTCGGGCGGAAATATCCTACTATTCGTCAGGTCCTATCGTCACTCTTAGTGGTAAAATTACTGCAGATAGATATCTCGACATTCTCAATGGCAATATCCTAACAATATTTACCATATTGTTGCCGGAGTGTGGCATATTCAAAGATGATAAGGCACACATACACATGAGAAAAAGTGAAGTCATGGTTTGATGAGCTTCACAACGTAATTAGACATCTTCCAGATCTCAAGAATCATCTGATCTCGTAATTGAACCATACTAAAGCAGAGAGTCAGGAACTGATTTCTTCTCCCAACGTCCCTGACGCAACTTACCGAGATTTTGATTGAAGTATGAGATAAAATACACTGGAAACAATTTAAAAAAATTATCTGAGTCCATTCCACGTAGAAGGAAAGTAGTTTTATAAGCTAACGGAAGTCCAACACTTTATTAGACTATAAATAATGTTCAAGCCAGGTGTTTACATTATTCTGTCTAACCCCTGCATATATATATATATATATATATATATATATATATATATATATATATATATATATATAGATAGATAGATAGATAGATAGATAGATATTGATAATATTAGTGGTAAATATACACATACATATGCAATCATATATCTACAATACATAAATATATATTTGTATAAAAATAATTCCAAGAGGATAGAATCCAGGTAGAACTCAATGTCCAGGTAAGGATATAATAAAAGGCTTCAACACTAATATTCCATGGTCATAATTTATTCCATTGGAATCGTAAATACGATCAATTCATCAGATCTAAAATTGAAAAAGAAAACAGAAAAAACAACTCGGGAATAAAAAATAGAATTTAGAGAGTGTAAGTATGAGAGTGTGGGACGAATAGAGCTAAAGGAGGGTAACAGAAGAGAGAAGAAAGGAGAAGAACAGGAAGGTCTAAAAAGATGAAGTGGGGGATTAAAAATTTAACAGTTCTTCTCGTCTGTTACCCTCCCTATAGCTTTCATTTACTCTAACATTCGTCCCCACATTCTCATACATACACCTCACTAAATTTTATTTTTATTCCGGTGTTGTTTTTGTTTTCTTTTGAATTTTTAGGTCTGATGAATTGGTTCGACATTTACGATTCCAATGGAATATTTTATGACCATGGTATATTAGCAAAATGTTTTTATATTATATTTATATATATATATTTATATATATATATTTTTAAAAAAAATTTTCGTTCTTTAACGTTGTTATTTTATAGAAATTTTATTTAAGCAAAGAAAATATGTTTGTCCATTTCTTAATAACGTCATTTGTTTATATTCGATAACAGTTATACCTGTTCATGGAAATTTGAGTTTAAAATATTCATAAAAATTTGACCTTGACGTCATTCGATTTCGATACGCTGAGCAGTTATGACGAGAACGTAAGCAGTAAATTCGACCTTGTCTGCCGAACGCTTCTTTTATGACATTCCGTATAGGATGCAGGTTCGAATCCTGTCAAAGAACGAATATTTTCTATGAAAATTTCTCGGACATTCAGGCCGGTTAATGTTATTTAATACTGTTTATCATAAACAGAGCATTTGCTTAAATACTTGTATCTATAAAATAACAACGTTAAACATAAAAATGTCTTTAATAAATAAATTGTCGGGCCTTGTCCATTTCTTAATATATGACGTCATTTGTTTACATTCGATACGCCAGAGCAGTTATGAATGTACGAGATTCATGGAAGATTGGAGTTTATAAGCAGTAAATTCGACCTTGTCTACCGAACGCTTCTTTGTAGCCGAGAGGTAAGGCACGTCAGCGTATATGACGGTTCCGTATAGGATGCAGGTTCGAATCCTGTCAAAGAACGAATATTTTCTATGAAAATTTCTCGGACATTCAGGCCGGTTAATGTTATTTAATACTGTTTATCATAAACAGAGCATTTACTTAAATACTTGTATTTATAAAATAACAACGTTAAACATAAAAATGTCTTTAATAAATAAATTGTCGGACCTTGTCCATTTCTTTATATATATTGCCAATATTATTATATTATAAACATTATCTTTAGTAGATAACCATATTTAAGTAGAAACTTTGTTTATTTTTAAACAGTTTTTTTTTTTTTTTTATTACATCTACCGGTTTCTCCAGCAAAGGAATTTTTAAAAAAAACTTTACACATTATCATTTGGAACCTATAAAAATATAAAGAATGACAAAATGGTAAATCTCCACAGTGTTATGTTCTGTTCCAAGAAGTAACTGCCTCGGACTGATAACACCGGTCGACATTTTCTTTTTCTTTTCTTTTTTTACCCAGATGTTGTTAGGCAATGGACACATGTTTCTGTGCTATTTTTTCACGCTGAATCTGAAAATTAAGACCATTTTGTCCCATCATATCACGGCTTCACAGTACAGATAATTTATATTTTAAGCACAATAGAAATCATCCGTACTGAGAAAAGGTGATATCATGTGAGGAAATGGACTTGATTTTCAGATTCAGCGTGAAAAATATCCCAGAAACATGTGCGCATTGCCCAACAACATTTGGGTCGAAAAACATGTCGACCGATGTAATTACTATATGGATATGGTTTGTTTGATATAACTAAGTAGCGTTTGAGGTTAAATCCAACAAAGGTTGATTACAGTTTTGCATCGGAAAAGTTAAAGATACACTGAAACCTTCAGTTTTTTTTTTTGGGGGGGCTTTTAAACGTCCTGTTTATCGAGATTTTTTACTCTGCTGACATCATTAAGCCTTTTTATCGCTTGTTTTTTTTTCGTTTTCATCCTGATGTCATTAATTATCCTGTTCTGTGCAGTAAGGTGATGTAAATTTACCATAGATGATTTCGTAATTACGGCACTTCGAAAGAAAAGAAAATAATTGAGGCGAAAAGAAACTTAACAATCGAAATATTCTTACGAGGAAGATGGCAAATATATTCATAAGAAACTTCTGCTGAACTTAGTGAATGTTTATTTTACTTCACCAACGATCTCTAAAGTTCTATATTTTTTGTAAAATTCCATTCTCCATCGCTCATCAAAATTTGCTCCAGGAAGTGGATGATAATGATTATCCACATTTTTTCTCTTTTTTTTTTTTATTATCTGGTATTTGGTACATTACTTTCTTTGTGATTCTGTAGCGCCAGTCAACGAAGGACGACATTCTCTATCATCTAGACGCTTCGGTTGCTTGAAACCATCATGTCATCTGTTGATAAACTTACTAAATGAAGCCGTCTCTTGTAAAGCTATAGTTAACAAGCGAGTCAGTTTGTGATAACGGCTTTAAAACGTAGTCGACTTTTATTCGGTAATAGACATATGTCAGATTTAGCTCGGTTTAATGAATTGGGGTACCATCTGTAGAGCAGAAATATAATTCTTGAAGGTAGTCCGTACTCATTTATTATGGCTGCCTACCAGGCTAACCTAACCTAACCTAACCTAATCTCTGTGAATATAGATATCTCATCTTTTAAATTCTATTAGCGATCAGGACTTCGCTTATGTGATCCTTAGATTTTCTTCTGCATCGAATGAACTCTTGTCTTACGCACATGTTCGTTCTGCTACACGCCATTTCAGAAAGCATTTAATGGCATTATTAAGTTGCTGGCTTCTTTATTTTTCGTCTTGTCGAATGTCGGCCGATCGAAGAAATGCCCCAGGTAAACATGATTGAAATGTAGGATCTTGAAAGCGTCAAAGGTTACCAGCAGGTGATTAACGGAGAAAATTAATGATTTAACACATTTAGCGAGGGTGTTAAACACCGCAGGGTGAGAACTATGCCCACACCAACAAGGAAACTTTTCTTGTATGTCCCAGGGCACTTTATCAGGATTCGTGTTGGCTTCGGGGTATACGGGACGGTTGCCATTTGAGGCATTGTTTAAGTATCAATCTGATTTCTTTTTATTAAATCAAAGTCGTTCTGCCAGAAATTGCCTTCTTGGTTATAATAAATTACCATGGCTAATTTCGTCAAATAAATAATTTTTCGGTATAATGTCTTTCATTTAGAATACGGATCATCACGCTGTTCTTTTCAGATAATATTCTTGGAATATTTGAGTATTTTTTTTTATTCTTTCTCATTACTGAAGTTCTAAACTGAAGCACTCGTAATCATGAGAGTAACTTTTTAATTAAAGAGAGAAATTTTAAAAAAAACGACTTTGAGGGAAAAAAAAACACAGGTAAGACAGAAAAATATTAGAGTGCTTGCACCTGTATATATAATCAAGACAACTAACCCCCCCCACACACATATATATATATATATATATATATATATGTATATATATAAAGAAATTAGGAAATCAGACGATTTTCTATACTTAAAACCACTGCATTTTAAATTTTTCTCTTTTTATATGTGTATTGAGCACTTTTTTCCTACTACTGTTCCTTGGTCTAATTCAACTCTGACCATTAACTTCTTTATATATATATATATATATATATATATATATATATATATATATGAATGTGTGTGTGTGTATTCGCCTAAAGATTGCGAATCTATCTATCTATCTATCTATATATATATATATATATATATATAGTCGCATTCTTTAGGCGAATACACACATTCATTATATATATATATATATATATATATATATATATATATATATATATATATATATATATATAATCGCAATCTTTAGACGAATACATACATTCATTTATATATATATATATATATATATATAGATAGATAATGCAGATAGATTATATATATATATATTTATATATATATATATATATATATATATATATATATATATATATATATATATATATATATATATATATATATATATATATATATATATAAATATATAATCGAAATATTTAGGCGAATACACACACATTTATTTATATATATATATATATATATATATATATATATATATATATATATAAACGAAACCCTTCCCTTACATTCTTAATGTCTTATGGATTGGATCTTTTCTAACTGATTTCTTTAGCTCTAAGTTGAAATGACAACCTCTCTACCTGTTGTGGCTTCCTGATCCAGTTTTCCTCTCTTGTGTTCCCTCTTTAAACTTCTCTTTGTAGTTCTTGAATGCACTTTAAAGATGGAAGCCAGAATATGAATGTTGATATACCATTGATGACATTGAGAAGTCAATGATGGTGACAAAAAACGATTTCAACTTGTTCTTTTTCTATGTGAATAACTCAAAAAGTTTTTCAGGGATTCTTACAGAAAGTGGTATCAAGGTGAGCAGCTGTCTTAACTGAAAGCCTGGACCGCTACGTTATACCAGGTACTGTGAATTGAGCGATAGACCTAGAAAGCCGGCGATTGATGCAATCTACCCTCATATACCAGTGGAAGAACTCAATATGTTAATGTGCTTCTGAACTGACAAATCGCATGAACTACCTGGAGTTATATGAGTGGATATTGATATTTCATCGAATGTGACGGATGGATTGATTGTTTCTACGGCTTATCAGCCGTTTGTGGCTGTGCCCAAGCGGTCATCTCATTTAAATACTTAACAGGCTGAACTGAATCAACTTCAGTGATCGAACAATAACCGACATTTTTAGCGTGATTCGAGACGGACAATCAATATTCTATAAATCGTTTATTCATTTTTTTTTTTATTCACTATTTACATTGTGCGGAATATCATCGTCATCTTTTATTGCCATATTTATCACAACGTTTCGGCCGTTGTATTCTCCGGCCTTCTTCAGGTGGTTGGATGTCAAACTGAACCCTTTATTTCGCTCGCTGGGGTAGAATGTTCTAGTTACACATGCCATGTCTAATGGATGTCAGCTATCACTTATCTCCTGTTAATTACACTCCACCGCCTTAACAAGTTATTGGACTGACACTCTTTGGGTCCTGTCACGGGATCTAACTAACGCCTTTATCCACTGTGCCATGTGTCCTTCCTGTTTAGTGTGTTAAAAGAATCATTGAACTGTAGTGATTATTATCCCAGGTACTTTCGGACAATTCATTAGCCATTTTCAAGGTGTTCTAAGTATTATTGTGTGTACGTCATAGCAATTCTATGTAATATAAGATAGTAGTCGGAAACCGCTCGCATCCGAGCGTCCGGATCATTATCTCCTTTGTCCGTTTTGGAACTGGTGGCGCAGATTGCTGTGAAGCTTCAGCCTACTCTTAAAGAGCAAGTGAGTTTAATAATGCGATTCTTGTGAATTTGATTTTGGTGGACCACTCTGCGCGACAGAGAAGCCCTCACACTTGTACAGAAGCGCCTCCCTCGCGGTTCAACGGGGATTGAGACAGGCGAGATCTGACAAAAATGGTTGTATCGGGCTGTCGAATGCTTGATCTATCTAGGTTAGACCAGCCCGACTGCCACTGCCCTCTTACGCCGGTTTGTTTGTTGAAATCGTGTAGATCTGTGCCCATTTCGCCATTGGGGATCTAAGGTGGTTGTTCGCCTTCAATTTAGTCCCTCATTCTCGATTTTACAGACATTGGTGGTCCTATAAGACTCCAGACGGCTTTAATCTTGTATTCAAAATAATGTAGCATTCCATAAAAAACATAAATGTCTTAAATTTTTTTTCCTCTAAGGCTGGTTATTTGTTGTTTCTCATTGCCTGCCTTGCGTTCACTATATTCTGTGTCAAATTATCGAAACCCAATTCTCTTCTGATTTTAATCATGTGTCATTTGTGTTTTTATTTTCCTTAAACTATTCTCGTTGCTCACTGGTCATATCCATGTTATCCGCAGAATTCCTCTGTTGCCGCCAGTCTCGTCGACCTATATATGAATATTGTCAAGAATTCACTGCACGATAGGGGTTTGATATTACACAGCACTCTCTCTAGTCATGGTTTCCAAGGAAATTTCCCTGTTTCTTTATACTTTTTGAGGGCATCTTCCGCTATTTCAATGTGCCTTCGGATTTCGGTGTCACTTTTCCATCCTCTGCTAAAATAATTTTCTCATTGTTACATTTCTCAATTTGATTGATTTCGACAATGCCATTTTGCAGCTCGCTTCTTGATCTGCGTTTTTGCTGACGACCACACATTTTGTCTCTCTCACAATTGATCGTCTTTTCTTCCGGCCTTCCTTCACAACCTTTTCATCTTCGTTGCTCTCCTTAAGATGTTGGTGTCACTGGAAAATCAGCTTAATGAACAATATCACTGGGCTTATTATGCGGATTGTGATAACTAGAGCAGTCAATCAGTTACGTGCCAAACGTGATACACGCTTAGGGGATCATGTATCTTTCGATACATGACTGACGGGGTAGATTTCTTTCCACAGTAGTTTGCCATTGCCATTTCTTTCTACGGTAGACCAGTTGCCATTGAAGACTATAGATCCCGTTCTGTCCTGCTATTTTACCCGTAGCTGGGGGGCAGAAAAATAAGGATTTATATCTTTCCCAAGGGTCAGTTAGTTATATGTCATGCGTGATACACACTTAGGTGATCATGTATCTTTCGATACATGACTGACAAGGCAGTTTTTTTTCCCGCAGTAGGTTGCCATTTCTTTCTGCGGTAGACCAGTTGCCATCCAAGGTTATAGAACCCGGTCTGTCCTACTATATACCCATAACTTGGGGAGGATGAGGAGAAGAGGATTCATACCTTTCCCAAGAGTATTAACACGTAAGTGAATGTAATGGTTTCGACTGGAATTCGAACTTGGCTCTCCGATTCCTCAATCCGAGCCGCTATCCATTACTCCACCATGCCTCTCGAAGATTAGAGCACGTAGCAAAATTAGACCGGAAGTAGAAAAGAAGTATCCTTTCTTTAGTTTAAAAGAAGAAATACAATATTAATTTTCAGACTTAAGTAATACAAATACAGAAGGACGTATGTTAATGTTTCATAGATTATGCAAAAATCATTTGATAAGTTCTAACACAAAAATCTATTTGAAGTACGAAGAAAACTATAGACTAATCCAAAATATATGCTTGGAGCAGAACGCATGCGCATATGAGGATAGTAGAACAAATAACTGATCACTTCGAAATCACAGGCAGCCTGTACAAAGAATTTGGAACATGAAAAAAATGCTCGAGTGATACAGATTCTCTTTCAGGATCGGCGTCGAATCAGATACACGTTAGTTAAATCAGCAATGTCTCTTTGGTGATACAGTCCAGTGAACAGGGTGAATGCATAAACCAATGTCCTGCTGTTCATTCGTTTGACAATGTGATGAGCACTTTTATGTTCCGTTGCTTCGAATTGCTCTGGTAAGCAATCATTTCGGGTTAAGCACTTCCTTTAAGAATCAAAAGAAAAGGCGACTTTGATCACTGACTGACCCAGACGGGAATCGTGGACGTATATGTCGGTGAAGACTAAATTTTATTAAAGAAGGGTGGATCGTGTCAGACATAATAAGCATGCTATTGGACGCTGATGAGGGGCGGGTATTTTTGTCAGATTTATTTTTTTCTTTTTCTTGCCTTTTTCTTTTGTTCTGTAACTTCATATATTTTTTCATTCTTTTTTTCTTCTCAATTTTTTTTCCGGTAAAATATTTTCAATATCATATTTTTTTACTTGTATTTTTATGAACGTATTATTTTTCTAGAAAAATAATGATGTTAATCTCGTTCTTTCTTCATTTTGCTTTCGATTTTCATTCATTCTTTATTTCTCCTTCCCTTCTTTCTTTCTTTCTTTCTTTCTTTCTTTTGAAATTGCCTGATTTATTTTATTCATTCTTTCTTCCATTTCTTTCTTTTTTCTATCTTTCCAAATTGCTTGATTTATTTTATTCTTTCTTTCTTTCTTTCTTTCTTTTTTTTAGCTTTCTCTTTGTTTGTTTGTTTCTTTCTTTCTTTCCAAATCGCTTGATTTTCTTTGTTTTTTTTGTTTGTTTGTTTCTTTTTTCTATCTTTCCAAATTGTTTGATACATTTTATTATTTGTTTGTTTGTTTGTTTTTTCTTTCTTTCTTTTCAAATTGCTTGATTTTCTTTGTTTCTTTTTTCATCGTTCAGAATTGCTTCATTTGTTTGTTTGTTTCTTTTTTCTATCGTTCCAAATTGTTTGATACATTTTATTATTTGTTTGTTTCTTTCTTTCTTTGCAAATTGCTTGATTTCCTTTGTTTCTTTGGTTGTTTGTTTGTTTGTTTCTTTTTTCCACTTTCCAAATTGCTTGATTTATTTTATTATTTGTTTGTTTGTTTGTTTCTTTCTTTCTTTCTTTTCAAATTGCTTGGATTTCTTTGTTTGTTTCTTTTTTCATCGTTCCGAATTGCTTCATTTGTTTGTTTGTTTCTTTCTTTCTTTCTTTCTTTCCAAATCACTTGATTTTCTTTGTATCTTTGGTTGTTTTTTTGTTTCTTTCTTTTTTTCCATCTTTCCAGATTGTTTGATATATTTTATTATTTGTTTGCTTATTTTGTTTTTTTTTATTTGTTTGTTTGTTTCTTTGTTTTCAAATCTCTTGATTTTCTTGGTTACTTTTTTCATCATTCCGAATTGCTTCATTTCTTTCTTTTTTCTTTCTTTCTGTCTTTCTGTCTTTCTTTCCAAATCGCTTGATTTTCTTTGTTTCTTTCTTCATCGTTCTGAATTGCTTCATTTCTTTCTTTTTTCTTTCTTTCTGTCTTGCTTTCTTTCTTTCTTTTCAAATCGCTTGATTTTCTTTGTTTCTTTTTTCATCATTCCGAATTGCTTCATTTCTTTCTTTCTTTCTTTCTTTCTTTCTTTTCAAATCGGTTGATTTTCTTTGTTTCTTCTTTTTTTTTCCATCGTTCCGAATTGCTTGATTTCTTTCTTTCTTAATTTCTTTTATTCATTTTTTCTGTCTTTTCAGCTTCCCAGATTTCTTTGTTTGTTTCTTTCTTTCTTTTCCCCGAATTGCTTCATCTCATTCTTTCTTTATTTATATCGTTCTTTCTTTCTTCTCATTCTATTCATCTCACTTTTCCAACGTTCGTTTTTAATACCTTTATATCTTCACTTCATTGTTAATAAACCCTGTCTTTGTTTTATTTTTTTTTACATCCGCATCTTCCTTCCTCACTTCCTTCCTTCTTTCCTTACTTATTTTCATTTATAATTCATTTTGCTATTTTTCTATATTCTATTTTTTATGTATAATTTATTTTTTTATAATTTCATTTTTTGATATAGATTTTTAACGGTGTTTCTACTTTTTAGTTTTCATCATTATTGTTCCATATTAAATTTAAGTAACTAGAAAATGATGTTAGGAAGATAATGCTGCACTATTCCTCTAACTGGGAATAGCTTGCTTTTCGTAAACTCCGACATTAAAATATAACTGGTCACAAACATTCGTCTCTGGTAGAAAATACAGAGCTCTTCCAGCCACGGTTTTAACCATGACACTGTTGTTATAATTTGCAATGATTTACCTTTTATTTTCCTTTATTTTTGTTTTCTTTCATTTCCTTACACAACTTTTTGCATGGCCTAAAAGAACTGTTTTGTTTCCTTGTTTTTTTTTATTTGTTCTTTTTTTTCTGGTTTCTCTATTCTTTTATTCTTCTAGCTTCTTCCTTTTTTTTCTTTTGCCTTCACTTCGAAGTTTTTTCTTCGTCAAATATATATATTTTTTACGGAACTTCTTCATTTTCTTCTTTTACCTAAACTTCAGAATTCGTTATCTGTGGGTTTTTTTTTCTCTTCTAAATTTCACTTATATTTTTCTTCATCATCTTCGTCTGCTTCTACCTCTTCTTCATACCAGTCAGTCACATAACTGCCTCACATGATACACCCTTCGGCGATCCTGTCGCTTCTTGATTCAGGTCTGACTAAGCAGAAGATTTCCGCGCAGTAGGTCGCCTTTTCTTTCTGTAGTAGACGGGTTGCCAACCAAGGCTATCGGCCGCAGTCTTGTCCTGTTATTAAACTTAAAGCTTTGCGGGGGAGGGAGATGAATTTATACCTTTTTCCAAATGTATTTGCACGTAACCCGGCTGGAATTCGAGTTCGGCTCCGATTTCTCATTCCATGCATTACACCACCCGCACATCCTCTTTTACATATAGTCATTTTTCTTTTATTCTCTTTTAATTACTTTACTCCCTTCACTCTTCTAAATTTCAGACTCCTTCTTATATTTCTTTTTTCTTTATTTTCTTCTTTTTCGCATTTCTTCTATAATCATTTTTTATTCAGTTCTAATTATTTTTCTTTCCCCCAAAAAACCGGACTGCTTCCTTTCTGTTATCCTCTTCACCACATAACTATTCTTTTGTAAAATTGCTTTATAATTTCTCTTCTTAAAATTCAGCATGTATATATATATATATATATATATATATATATATATATATATATATATATATATTCTCTTTACTTTAATAGTTTTTTTTCTTCTACGTGATCTTCTTTTTCTTCCTCTTTTTCTTCCTTCATTGTCCCTTTGTCATTTAAACATTCTTTACGTGTCTAATTTATTTTCTTCTCTATCTTAAAATTCAGACATCTTCTTCCAATCATATATAACTACATATTCTTTTCGAATAAGCCTTTCTTTTCTTCTTTGTCAGTTTATTTTTTTCTGTGTCTTCTTTGTCATATTCCTTCCTTCTCAAATTTCTATACCGTTTTCTATTTTTTAAAACATTCATATTGCTTCCCTTTTTATAATTCCTTTGTATTCTTCTTCGCCTACCAGGTTCAAGCCTCTTCTTTTGGTGCCCTCCATTTTCATTCTTTTCTTCGTTGTTTTCATTTTGAAACTCCTTCTTGACAAATATGTCCTCTTTATACAACAAAAGGAAATACACACTACGACTGGAATAATCAATACGCGTTCGTTTTTATTGGATGCGTTTGTATAAGAGTTTAATATCGAGTGACTCTTTATTCCCTTAATCTAATCTCGCTTCCTTTATGGAGCGGCGACATTAAAGAAATCTTCAATCTCCACACAACAATGGACAAAGATATATATTATTACTACACACAAATACAAATACAAACTGGACATGTGGGCATGCAAAAGAAGAAGAAGACTAAAAAAGGATTCAGGTTTATATTCAAAAGGAAAATATCATAACGTACAGCAGTAAACGGGCATTATTTATTCTGGAAACAATTGGATGATTTATGCATTTTCAATAATAACATTACAATTCATAATAATGTACTTCAGCAGTTTATTATCTATCTATCTATCTATCAATCTATCTATCTATCTCGAATTGTTCATATTATCTATCCTTCTATCTCAGTCTGTTCACATCTATCTATCTATCTATCTCGATCTGTTCACATTATCTATACTTTTATCTCAGTCTGTTCACATCTCTCTCTCTCTCCCTCTCTCTCTATCTCGATCTGTTCACATTATCTATCCTTCTATATCAGTCTGTTCACATCTATCTATCTATCTATCTATCTATCTATCTATCTATCTATCTATCTAAATCTATTTCTAGGCATATTTTTTCTCTATCTATCTATCTATCTATCTATCTATCTATCTATCTATCTATCTATCTATCTATCTATCTATCTATCGCAGTCTCTTATCTATCTATCTATCTGCATAACTTTTTATTCATCTATCTGACATTCTATACATCTAACATTTTATACATATATCTAACTCTATCTAACTTTTTATTAATATATCTAAC
Organism: Acanthosepion pharaonis; assembly: GCA_903632075.3. Lineage (NCBI taxonomy): Eukaryota > Metazoa > Mollusca > Cephalopoda > Sepiida > Sepiidae > Acanthosepion > Acanthosepion pharaonis. The sequence goes on from CAHIKZ030000134.1 coordinate 324,691, forward strand.
TTTTATTCATAGGTTTATCTATAGTTATCTATCTAAAATGTTTATTCATATATCTATCTATCGAATTTTTTATTCATATATCTAACTTTCTATTCATCTAACTTTTTATTCTCTCTACCTCCACACACACACCCTCTCTCTCTCTCACACACACATAGATATATGTATATATATAACTTTTTATTCCTTATCTAACTTCTTTTTTTCCTTATCTATCTATATCTATCTAACATTTTTATTGATATATCAGTCTATCGAACTTTTTATTCGTATCTTTTTATTCACTATCTATCTATCTAACTCTCTCTCTCTCTCTCTCTCTCTATATATATATATATATATATATATATATATATATATATATCTTTTTATTCTTTATCTAACATTTTAATCTCTACCTATGTATATATCTATCAAACATTTTATTCCTTTTCTACCTAACTTTTATGCCCTATCTATCTATCTATCTATCTATCTATCTATCTATCTATCTATGTAGTACTGGAATTGCTGTTCACATTGCCTCAAGTATCTAATATTTTATCGATGCCTTTCGCAGTCTTCAAAGATATCTGATGGGGATAAAGTGACAGTTAGCTAACCCGAGAACCTTTGCGTCTTCACCAATGATAATAATGATAATGACTATCTCATTTCAGGTAAGAGCTAAGAAGCTCAGTTTATGAGGGGAAGGTTAATCCTAGACTTGGACAGGGTAAAGATTGCAGTGATCGTGGAAAATTAATTTGGGAGTCATTTTCACGAAATATCGGTTTGTAGGAAGAAGCTATTTGACAGTCACTTACAACCCACCCATAGAATAGGAAGGGACTTAGGGTTGTCCGTGGCATGGTTGATATTAGCCGTGAACGTCATAACTGTGCGAGCTAAAGAATTCACCTGAACAAATTCTACGGAAATAACGTTAGAGAGAGGGGCATGTAAAGTTTCGTCAGTGAGAAAGGATTGAAAGATTGGTCCCTGACTTCAAATGCTGTGTTTTGCTTGACTTAACCCCAATAATTTTTTTCTGTTTACTGCGCCTTCACGAGATAAATGTTGATGATGGCTCTCCACAGCATTCTATCTCTTGTAACTTTAATCAACATTTGACACACTGCCACTCCTTTTTACCATCCATTTAACCAAAATCATTTCCCATTTGCTTCTAATTCTCCCGACATTTCCTGTCAGGTCGAAATTACGTCGCCTCTTTTTACTCATAATGTTTACCATACATTTAAACTATTTCTGATTTTAACTTGTAGTTTTAACCTCAATACAGAGGTATTCAAAAAGAATGAACCGATTTCATGACGTATTGCCTCACACCACAATCATGGACATAGAATTTGTCAGTGAGCACTTTCTAGGTTTTGAATGGCTGCCAACGTCAAGTTGTTTGCTTACCCCAGGAACGGCGAGTGCTCGACAAAAGGCTGGAATCAAATATTGTTGTCACGGTGCAGCGTGCTTTTCGAAAGCAATTCGAAGTTAATCCGCCCTCTCCTAAGAACATTCGACGGTGGTTTAAATTCTCTCAAGAGAGTCGGTGTCTGTGTAAAGTAAAACGTTCAGGACGACTATGAGTTTCGGAAGGACAAGTCGGGAGAATTCGGGCTGCGTTTGAGGGGAGTCCACAAATCGAGCTAGCCGTGATCTTGCGATCTCTCATTCAACGATCTAGTATGTGCTAAGAAGACGTCTACACCTAAAACCCTACAGACTACACCTCGTTCAGGCACTTGCCACGACCTTGCTCTTTGTGCTTGGCCTGCGACATCCCCAGTCATTCTCGTGTGAGTTTTTTTTCTTGTGGGGATACTTAAAACATCGCTTTTATGTTCCACCGCTTTCCCCTAAACTTAATCACTTTAAACATCAAATAACAACAGCGTTAAACTCAGTGGATCGTCATATGCTGGTACGCGTCGGGGAGGAATTCTCTTATCGCGTTAACGTTGCCCGTACTACAGGTGGTCATTCAAGTTAGAGGGTTACGTCTGGAGGCCATTTGTGTGTATAGGAGTGGAAGATAATGGTTAGGATGTGGATGGGATCAGGGAATGTAGTTCCTCCGAGCACCTTTCGTGTGAGTAGCGGTGAGCAGCGAGAGGCTTGCCATATCCCGCTTGTGAGGGAGGATCTGCAGTTTGGAGAATAAATCGAAAACGCGTTTGAACACTATCAAAGCTGGAAAACGAGGTCTGCACAGAAGCCACGCAAACAATAAAATACTGCTTCGTTTTTGGCTCTTTTAAAGCTAGAAAAGTGCAGGGAGAATCAGGTATTCACTGGAACAGAAGAGAGGCCCAACTATCTTTCAAGGTACGGTGCTTTCACGAAAGGACCTCCGTTCATCCTGATTGCTGGTAGTTTGGGGTCAGATCGGTGATGATGGAATGTAAAAGCTTCGTGTTCGAGGCATTGAATATAACCAGTTAGTTTTAACCCCATTGTGTAGTTTGTACAAGATCAGAAGAGAAATCATTTGCCAATCTCCGACCATCAAGAGGTTTACTGTTCGTTCATATCATTTTCCCCTTTAGTCATTTTGCTCGATATAGTAGTTCGTATTTGTTTATCCAGTCTCATCTCTCAACCAACTTTTGCATAATTGTTTTCGTTTCAGACCCCATTACAACAGTAAGCTTATATCTAACATGTTTAGTTCTTGCGTATACTATTTTGTTCAATTCAGTGATTCTCTTGGAAGACACATATTGCCGATATCCATTAACTTTTTCTCGTACCCTTCAGAACAATTCCAAGTGCGCTGTTAATGTCTGGCACGACTGTTACCTTCAGTGGACATACTTCCATTACTTTTGCGATATCTAGACATTTTTTCTATCTTTGCACTTTTTCCCTCAATCTATTGAGCGTTTTTTTTATCATTTCAACCCGAGAAAATAGATAATAACACTAAGACGCAATAGGTTAATGAGTGTTAAAAAGAAACATAGGGGTTGATGCTCATTTAAATTTTTTGAATTACGTAGGTGGCAGAGAGCTGCACAGATGAGAAAAGAAACTATTAGAGTAGAACTTAGGGTTGCATCTGTCTGTTTCAATAGTAAAACGACGAGGCCTAGTTTCCAATGTAGTAGTTTGCTCAAATTTCATGCAATCAGGTTGCAAATAAGCAAAGTTCTTTAGAACAATTTCCATGAGATTATTATTAGAAAAGACACAGGGAAACCACTTCTCGACGGTGCGAAAGTGAATGACGTCAAAAGCGACAAAATTACAGACCCTTTTAAACTCCAGTATCATTTCTTCCGGTATTGTGAGGGATCGAGTTTAGCCTCGACTCTCGATAATTTTATGTCTTTTATTCTCTAAAAGTGATTCTTCTCTGTTTATATGCCATTGATATGTACATTGCCACGCAAAAGTTTACAACTCATTACAAAAAAGGTTGTTTTTTAGGTATTTCTAATACAGATAGATTAATTAAACATTTACTGCTCGTAGAATATATATTTATGTATTCAGTCAAACAATCAGATTTTTAAAAAAACCTTCAAAAAAAGTATCCCACGAAAAAAAAATATTTAGTAACTCAAAAAGTTTACAACACATTTTTTTTTTATTTACAGTAGCTTTTCACATTTTACTAGAATGTTCCAAATTAGGATGGAGTTGTTTTTTAGAATGTTCCAGATTAATTTCATGATTACTTTTAGAAATAATAAAAAGTAATGCGTTTTTACTGTCAACCCTCTTTTAAATATTGACAAAATGGGTAAAAGCAAAATAATTGATCAAGACCTCCGTAAACGTATTGTCGACTTTTATACAAATGGACTTGGTTATAGGAAGATATCTAGTCAGGTAAATGTGCTATTCACTTCAGTTGGTCCCATAGTTCGTCACTGGAAAACGTGTCATTTCATTCGGCCCCAAAAATGCTGTTGTCCCCCTAGAAAGTTAACAGAAAGTACGGCAAGATTATTGGCGGGAAAAGTTGGCAACGAGCCCCGATTTACGCATATATCAGGGATGATTAGAAGCAGGTCGACTAAAAGTGAGTACGGATACAATTAGTCGATCACTTGGTCGATATATCATCTTTTCAGGGACTCCTAGGAAAAAACCCTTCTTGAGCGAAAACACGTTCTTGCTAGACTGCATTTTTGCAAACGAGCATTGTATCAAACCTTTGGAAAATGTACTTTGGTCAGACGAAATGAAAATTGAACATTTTGGCAGACTGAAGGTTACTGAACATTCACAGAATATTACTATCCCACCAGTAAAATTTGGAGGTGGATCAATCATGATCTGATGTCGCTTTAGTGCCTAATGTGCAGGGGACATTGAAAGAATAGAAGGGAGGATGAATGAAGCATAATCTGGAGATATTTGGAGAGAAATTTATGTCAAAGTGCACATTCGCTGTGCTTGAAACCAGATTGATTCTTTCAACAAGACAAAGATCTTAAACAATGCTTACAAAATCATGCTTAATTTCAAATAGAATAGACTTTCTAAAATGACCAAGTCAGTCTCCAGATCTCAATCCAATTGAAAATTTATGGAGAAAGCTAAAACTGAGAATACAAAGAAGGAACCGGAAAAGCCTGCATGAAGTAAAGGAATTTTGTCGTGAAGAATGGAAAAATATTAGCCCAGAAACATGCAAGAAATTCGTAGGGGACTACTCTAAACATCTACATGCTGTAATAAGCAATAACTTTTACGTTATGAAATATTAATAGATGATTTAATAAATGTATTGTAAACTGTGGCGTTATTAAATATTAGTTTTTCTTCGTGGGATATTTTTATTGATTATTTTTAAAAATCTGATTGTCTGAAAAAAAAACTTGAACATATCTATAATTAGCTTTAAAAGTTTCATTAATCTGTGTTAGAAATACTTAAAGAAAAATTTTGTGTAATGTGTAAACTTTTATGTAGCACTGGATGTCCAAAATGCATTATGATTGCTCAGCTCCCTGTTGATCACATTCCACGTCCGCTATTTTTCTATTAATTCTTTCAGTATTCTTTTAATATATTTGCTTATAATACGCATACTCGTGTCATTGTATCTACATAAACGGATGATTAATTAAACGAAAATATTAAAATTAGTATTTTGTAAAAATTATTTGATCAAGATGATGTATTAGTATTATCTGTCCGTATCTCGGAGATGAGGAAATATAACCGTTTAACATTATTTACATCGTTCGGACTGTTGACCGCATCTTTATTGCTATATTCACGACGTTTCGGTCGATGTACGTTCTGGCCTTCTTCAATTGATATAGTTTGGAATTTCGAACCGAACCTCTTATTTAGTCCACGGGGGTAGGTTGTACTATTTCCGTGTGAAATGACTTTTTTTTAATATCCCATTTTCCGTTAATTCCCTGTAGGAACTCAACTCTCCGACTAAAATCCGCTTTGCTCACTTATTGAACCCACAATTCATTTGAATTATTCAACAGACGCTATTAGCCATATGACCTTATGGACATCAGTAGGTGAATCGTTGGGAATTATAAATCTAATGGCAGCGTTTTTATCTGTGCTCATATAACAATTTTTTGTTATTGTTGTTTTTCTCTTAATATTACTTTTACTGCTTGAGGATAATATCATTGTTGATTTTAAAAAAGGTTTGTCCTGATGGAATTTCTATTAAATATAGGATGAACGGTTCGCTGTAATTAAGCAATATTTGAATATCCAATCTGGAAATATGATAGAGGAAAATTCAGAATAGAGTAATTTAAATTATAAAGTCTTCTCAAAACGCTCATACGCATTGATTTATTCTAAATGGCTGCCTCTTATTATTTCTATGTCCGTATACAGCATACATCTTGTGTCAGAGAATTCATGAAAAGCTTTAGAAATTGCATTAAATTCCATATTTTAATCATACATTTCGATTATATTTTATTAAGCGAAGGTAATTTATATAAATATGAACTCCGATATAAATTCGGCAATATGACATAAGCATAATAGCTTAATAATCAAAGAGCTCTCTCTTTCACACGCACACACACACACACACACATATATACAAGGTGTCCATAAATTTCGTGTGCACTTTAAAAAATTCATAACTTTATTTGTATTTGCGAAAGAAAAAATTTGTAAAAAGAAGTAAATCTATATTTTTTTAAAGGTTTTATTGAAATTTTATTTAAGTTTCCACATTCCATCCATCATTAGCAATACACATGGTAATACGATTTTGCAATTCACGGAAAACATTTGCCAACTCATTTATAGTAATGCCTGAAATCACATTAGTTATTTTAGCTATACTTAAAACTAGGTACATTAAACTTTATAACATTTTTTTACAGATTATTTCTATTGCAGATAATACAATACAAATAAAATAATAATTTTTTAAAGCGCACACGAACTTTATGGACACCCTGTATATGATGGGCTCTCCCGTCGATTTCGACGTATGAGGTTCCGACAACCTTTTAATGACCATTATGTTTGAATCTAGAGTGACATTTCAGACCTGCTAATGACTTGCAAAGAAAACCACAGATTGAGCAAGCGTGTGAGCAAAGAGGGTGCACTTCTCTGGCACCTTGTGAGGCTTTTTTCCTTTCTCTTGCTTCACAGAGCTTGACAACGCTTGTCGCCGAAAAATGCCTGATTCCAGTGTAAGTTACACTTTTCCAAGCTTTGCGATCCAAGGCAGTATTCTCCAAATCAGTGTGTGCAATATTTGCAGCTGCAAGGTTACTTTTCAGCTTATCTTTAAACCTGAGCAAGGGTCGGACAACATTCCGTTGACCACCTTCAAGCTGGCTGTACATGAGAATCTTTGGAATTCTACCATCTTGCATCCGTACAACATGACCGGCCCATCGTAACTGTGCCCTCATGGGGAAGCTCTCAATTCCGTCAATGTTAACACATCGTTAGAAGGTCGGCATTGGATTTTCTGTCCTGCAGGGTTAGTCCACAGATTGCTCGGAGACGTCCTTTGTGAAAGACATCGAATTGCTGAATCTGCTTACGATACAGGGTTCAGGCCTCTGAGCCATACAAAAGAGTAGTGAGGACAACTGCTTTGTACACGTGGACTTTTGTCGCAAGACGAATACCCTGTCATTCCAAAGACGGTGACATAGTCTTCATAATATATATATATATATATATATATATATATATATATATATATATATATATATATATCATGCATAAAAGTTTAGCGGTCAGAGTTGAATCAGACCAGGACAGAGTAGTATTAAAAAGTACTCAATACACATGTAAAAACAATAGTAAAAATAACATGTAGAAAATTTAACTTTAAAAAACAGGAGGTCAGTTGAATCCACGGCCTTACGCTATCCCCAGACTATTTTTTATCAAATTACCACCTAACAATTTTTTTTAATTTTTAAAAAACTAAACAACACAACATTATTATTTTCAAAAATAAATAAACAAACGCACGACGTTGGGTGCCATCGAAAGGGAGGAGGACGATGTGAAGTAGAAGAAGAAGAAGAAGAAGAAGAAGAAGAAGAAGAAGAAGAAGAAGAAGAAGTAGTAAAGGAAGAAGAGGGAAGAGAAGAAAATCAAGTGTAAATGTATCGGTCGCGGGGTCGGGTAAATACAATTTTTTACCCAGCCTCATATGCACTTAAGAAAAATTTTCTTATATGTTTTGATCCGGAAATGTTATAATCGCTAATCTTTCTGTTGGCAGAGGTTATGAATGTGGTCTTGGTTGTTGTACAGTTTTGTTTTTACGAAAATTTTCCACCTTATCAACTGATAACTTATTTTTCTTCTTTTAAATTCCACACATGGTTAGGTAGTTTGATAGAGTACCTAACATTTGCTAGCATAAAAGACGACCTATGATTGTACCATCTACGTTTTAAATACTTTCCATATATCCTATGTACGTTTAATTTTGGCCATTAATATCTGTTGGCTATACATACATATATATATATATATATATATATATATATATATATATATATATATATATATATATATGAGGAAATATAGTCTTAAGGTGTGCTATATTTATGGGATAAAGTGCTCAATATCAGAGCGTGTGTAAATATAAAAGTGAACATAGAAGTCAACCCTTAGAGGAGACAGTATATTTCATGCTAGATAAAAATCGTCAGGCCTCTAAGTGTTGACTTCTATGTTAACTTTATATATATATATATATATATATATATATATATATATATATGAGGAAATATAGTCTTAAGGTGTGCTATATTTATGGGATAAAGTGCTCAATATCAGAGATAGCGTGATTAAATATAAAAGTAGAACTTTTGTTTCATGCTATATGGCGACAGACGATTGCATATTGCACTATGCTAGACTGTCGCCTAAGTTGTTGACTCTATGTTCACTTATATAAATATATATATATATATATATATATATATATATATATATATATATATGTGTGTGTGTGTAATTTTTGTTTTTTCATTAATTTCTGTGGATTTCCGTTGTATCAAACTTCAGCCGTTTTACCATTAAGATGTAGGTCCGCTCATCGGATTCCACTTCTCTCTCGCCGCGCATTCCTACCTCCACAATAACATATCCCACATTATTTCTTGTGACTATGCCATCTTTCGCCCTTTCTCCTCTCTCTCTATCCCATCTGACTATCACTAATTTTGCACTAATTTTTGTCTTCCTTACTACTTCCCCGGGTTTTTTCCGTATTTTGTTCTCTCTTTCTTTCTTTCCCCAGCTGGCCAGTCCTCTTCAACAAACTGACACCACTGAACAGTTTGAAGAAACCCGTGAAGTTTAAATTTAAAATTCGCGGGTAGAAATGGTTATTCACTAATTTTATGAATTTTATTGTATGAAATATTTAGCTCTGTTTAATGAAGATAAACATTGAGCACCCTTTGTGAGTCAGTTTTAACATTTAATATTTAATATTTCAAATTCTATATTGTGTTAATAGGACTCGCCTGGATTATACCAACGGATTACTTTCTATATATGTATGGCTGTCTGCGTGGAGGACATCTAACGTAAACCTACAGATGTAATATTTGAGGAATCGAGACTTTTCTCATACAGTATCAGTTGCGGGGCACTGGTCATGTCTTGAGAATGCCTGATGACAGAATAACCATCATCCTAATGTACAGCCAATTAGATCAAGGCAACAGGAATGTAGGACGTCCATGGCTTAGATACGATGACAAGCTGAAGAGCAACTTGTCAGCTGTCAATATACCTCATAACACCCTTGAGCACTTAGCCTTGCAGCGGGTAGAATGGAGATCAACGTGTGTTAGTGGACTTAGCAGTTTGCAGTCAGCTTGTCTGAATCGCGTTCAAGAAGCGAGAGCAAGATCTAAAAGGTGAGTCAATCTAACAGTGATCTCATTCCACAATCCTCTCTCTTGCTTCATATGCGGCCTCCTTTGTAAATCATTAGCGGGTCTTAAGTGACACTTAAGATTATCGACAAAATTTCATAACTGAATCAACTAAGCTGTCAGATCCTCATACGTCGAAACCGACGGGAGTGTCTATTATATATATATATATATATATATATATATAAGAATATTTATTTGAAGTAACATTACATAATCACTAATATGATTTTCAAAGGTTCAATTAAAATGGAGAGAAGCGTGGCTATGCTCGGATATTACGTGTGTTATCATGGCTCCCCAGTTTCCTCTCTTTCTGATATCTTAGTAACGTTAGTCTTTTTAACCATCCGTCATACCCGCATCGCTCCCTTCAATTCACAGAAGCTCAACAGGTAGAAGGCTCGCTGTATTCTTCTGCATATTTTGCCTTTGATATGTCCTGAGAAATTCTCCAAGACTTCCTGGCTCATTATGCGTCTTTTTTTTCTAGTTCTGAGTAGAACCTTTGTTTTAATATCTGTCTATCGATCTGAGATGACGTATTTACATTATTGTTGTGGCCTTGTTAGGGCCAGAAATAAAGACACAAAGAGAGGAATTGAGTTAAACAAATATATTAACAGGAACAGTGATACAAACATATACAAACGAGAGTGTTACAGAAAGAATGTTCGGTCCGACTAGAAGAGGGGACTACTGAAAACTTCACCCTCCAAAAGCAGTACCTGTTCTTATTTATAGCTGGGAGAGTCCATGCGGACGTGGGTAAATTGCTGTAACAATTATTTACATTGTTCGAACTTTTGTCCTCATCTTTATATTGTTTGAATTTTCTGTAATTTTCCATTGCATTATCAGCAACCTTCTGTATGTTTCTTCCAGTTTTCTTGTTCATCAGTGAGGAAAATGTCCAGCATTCACTTCCATATAGGAGGATTGATATTATTAGGTTGGTGCAAAAATAATGACGTAACAATGTCGTTTTTGACGTAACGTCAAAAACGACATTATTATTTCATTATTTTTGCACCAATTTAATACATAGTAGTTTGGCAGTTTCAAGCGAAATTTCCTGTTTCTGGAGATATTTTTGACCTTTTCGAAGCTGCCATTAGGCATTGCATGCCCGTTTGTGATTCGTTGTCGCATTTTCTGTGCCTCTGTTAAAACATTCGCCAAATATTTAAACTTCTGTTCTTGTTTGATTTTGACATGTACAATTCGCCTCTTTTCAATTTCTGTTACTACCTTCCGTAAGGGGGTCCTGTAGTCTTCATCAAATATGTTTATGGCATCAATCCACTGTCATCCGCGTATCTGGATTTTATCGTGTGGCATGGCGCGATCTCTTGTCTCACGTCTGACCATTTCCGGTTAAATATTAAACTGTGTCTGCAAGAATACTGAATTAACCTGCAGAGATGTTATGAAGACTGTCGCCAAATTTTCCGATAATCAGGCCGTCTGAAAATGCATGAAAATTTAACGAGTTTATACGAATTAAATTGATACATTTTTTTTTGATTGATTGAAAGATTTTTTCAATGGTCTATCCCCTTATTGCAGCTCATTTACAGTCAGGAAATATTTTTAGATTTTAATTTTTATGGCGGAGATGATTTCTTTCTCTCATATATATATATATATATATATATATATATATATATATTTCCGAGATGAGGTATTATGTACACTATTTACATTATTCTATTGCCCTCATCTTGTTGCCATATTTATCACAACGTTTCGGCCGATGTACGCTCCAGTCTTCTTCAGGCGGCTAGAATATCGAACTGAACCCTTTATTTAGCTTAAGGACACATAGCACACTGGATAAAGGCGTTTGTTAGATCCAGTACAGGACACAAAGAACTTGAAGCGGGAATTAATAGGCGATAACTGATAACTGACATCCATTAGACATGGCACGTTGAACTAAAGCAAAATAAAGCGTTCACTTCGACATTCCAAACACCTGAAGAAGCGTACATCAGCCAAAACGTTGTGATAATTATGGCAACAAAGATGAGGAAAGTAGTCCGAATAATGTAAATAGCGTATATATATATATATATATATATATATATATATATATATATATTCACGCAAATAGCTGTTAGAAACCAATAATATTTTGTTGTACGCGTTAAAATATTATTCTCTTTTATTTTCGTACTGAAGACGTCACTGGCGATAAAGTAACATCAATAATATCCATCATTATTGTTTGAAATATAGAATAAAACGGAAATTTACACCAAGACAGTCAATCATGAAATGACAAAAAAACGGTTTATGCGTCGAAGGATTCGCACATCCTTCCAGTTAATCAATTTGAAAATAAATACTTAACATTTTTCAAACGACGTGTCTCATTTTCGCCGAAAATAAAAATCAGCTTGCTGATTCCTTTGAAGAGTATTTAAGTAAAGTCCCTAGACAGACAAAAGGATACATGCGACATCAGTTCTCGGTGCCGCTTTAAAGAGATCCCGTTACTCATTCCTCCGTCTTCCTCACCAAGCTACGTGATATTTACACTCTTTCTCGACAAGCTACGTGATATTTACTCTCTTCCGCCACAAGCAACGTGACACTTACACATCCCCTCAAGTTTTCACGGTCCTCTTTTTAGAGGCATACACGCGAAGAAATCACATTTCTTTTCATCTTAAGAAACAACTACAAATAAAGAAGTTAAATCCACTCATAGACAGAGAAAAAAATTGTGGTAAAAAAACGAAAATAAAATATTTTGTATTTTTAAATGTAAAAAAAGTCTCGCGCCTTTTTCTTTGTTGTAGGTTGAGCCAAATCCGCAACAGATAGTACATTTATTTTGCTCTTAATTTCAGTTGATTTTATTTTGACTAATCATTTCGGCAGTCTACAAAAGTTTTATCCATATCATTACTCATCTCACCCATGCGTAATTTCAATAAATTTGCAGTCAATTGCAATTATTTTACAAAAGGCAGACTGTATTTTTAAACATTTTCGACCACATCGTTTGTTGATGGTATTATGATCGCATGTTAAGAAATTACGCAGAATGTGACACTGAGATCGAAACTCGATCCAAATTGTAAGAACAAAAGAAGCCTTCCAAAAACCAAGCAAAATAATATGAAATAGGATAGTTTCCTTATAAACAAAGACAAGGAGTCTTAAATGTTCTGTAATATCAATCCTCCTATATGGCAGTGAATGCTGGACAATTTCATAACATATGAAGAGAAAACTTGTGGTTCTTCAAAATGATGCTGAGAATACAAGGAAGAAATTTTAAGCAAAATAGAGGCAAAATGATAAAAAAAAATATCACGTATATTCAGAATCAGAAATAAAACAGTTAAGTTTTCTTGGACAGATACTAAGAAAAGAAGGAAATGGGGAATTTGATACTCACAGAATATATCGAATGGAAAAAGCTATAAGAGCTGGAAGTTGTCCACCTACCAGACCAGCTTGTGTGAATGAACATATGCATATATATATATATATATATATATATATATATATATATATATATATATATATATATATATATATATATATATATTACCTAGAGCTATGGGGTAGGAAATTGAAGAAAGCCATAATCACCCACACCTTGAAGAGACTCAACACATAGAAGAAGACCCGTAGCATCTGATTTTCCTTTGTTTCATATTAGGCAAATATTGCAAGATGCATTCAGTTCTACATTTCTTATCATTATTGGTTGCTATATTAAACTCTTTTAAAATTTCTTCGGTTTTGAATCTTTTTCGCTTTCAGTGCCTTAAAAAAAAGCAAGATAATCGATTTTCTTCTCAGAGGGAATTCTTTGAAAATGATCTTTCATCTTTGCAGGTTTCATGGAATCATGACTAAATGTCTTCTTCTTTTTTTTTCACATCGCACGCACATAGGAATTATTCTCGTAGGAAAACCAATGTCCAATTCTAAAATTTAAAATAATTTTGTGAATATTAACATTAGCGTCCGCCATTATAATACTTGCCAAAATATGTTAGTTATACAAAGTTAGACCTATGGGAGTTATTGAAAGACGAATGGGAGGGAATTACTTCTGATTCTTGGAAGAAATTAATTAGATCATGTGGTCGACGATGCAGAGAAGTCATTGAAAATAAGGGGATGTTTACCAAATATTAAATTTTGTTGATATTTTGTTCACAATCAAGTATTAACAAGATCGTTTCTTAACTTTTGTCCAGTAGCTTATTTCCTTTGTTCTACTTAATTTTTATTTTAAAAAAATATTATGTAAATTTTTGTAATTTTGTATAATATTTATGCATTACACCCTAATCATTATTCAGTAAAATTTCATTGCTAATCATGCATTACTTTTTAAGTAATACACATATTTATGTCTTTCTTGTTTCCGTTCCTTATATTATGGCCACTACAGTATATATATATATATATATATATATATATATATATATATATATATATATATATATATAGTTTTAACGTATAACATATTTCTTTTTGAAAGGGTTATTAATTGGAAATAATTGCGGGTTTAAATGTAGTTTTGTGGCCATTTTATCATGTTTGTTATTTTGTTTTACTCATTATTGATTATTTCATTATTGTTTTATACTTTGTTATTATTATGTTTATTTGTGTTTATTTGGTCATAATTTCTTTATTATTTACTTAATTTCCTTAGGCAATTATTGATTTCTATTAATTTATTTTACTAATTAATTTGTATTAATTTATGTTATTAATTAATAAATATATAAAATTTATTAATTGATAAATAAATAAAAATAAATTAATAAGTAATTAATTGATAGTAGATTGATATATATATATATATATATATATATATATATATATATATATATATATATATATATATATATTATAAATATATAGACCAATCTAAAAAGACAGATATATAGAATCGAAGAGAATCAGTTTGATATGCAGAAAATAGATTGATATAAACATATTTATATAGATAGGTACATAGATACATAGACAGAGACGAACAAAATCAGATAGATACTACTCATTAGTCTGAGATAGATAGACATCTATCTATCTATCTATCTATCTATCTGTATATATATATATATATATATACATATATACATGTATATGTATATATATATATATATATATATATTTATCTATCTATATCTATCTCTATCTATCTATCTATATATATATATATATATATACATGGATATATATATAGAGATAGATATTTATCTCTCTCTATATATATATATAGAGAGAGAAAGATAGATAGATAGATAGATAGATAGATAGATAGATAGATAGATAGATAGATAGATAGATAGAAAATGAGCTGCCTAAGATAGATAGATAGCTAACTTAATAGATGATAGATAGATAGATAGATGAATAGATAGATAGATAGATAGATAGATAGATTAAATTAAGAAGGAAAGAAAGAAGAAACTCAATATAGCCTTCATATTTTAAACATTGCTCTTAAATATTTAAGCTGATTTTGATAATTCTACGATGACAGGGACGTCGTAGAGAGTGACAAACTTAAGCATCCACGCACTATCATCAAGCGCATGGCAGATCTGAACAATGAACATTCTTCTAAATTTATTCCTTAATGATCTGGGTCACATGATATTTCAGGTTCCATTTCAATAAGGATCAAGTAAGGTCGAGGAACAAGAAATGGTCACACATGACATTCCGCGATATTGTATCCATCATATGTTCTGCTACAATGACAGATATGATAGCTTCTTTTAAATATTACTTTCAATATTCTGTTTGACCTTATTCTCTGACCTCGGATATTCGATTCTGCGTGCTGATTGTAAATTATTTCTTTCTTTCTTTCTTCTTCTTCTTCTTCTTCTTCTTCTTCTTCTTCTGCTTCTGCTATGTGACAGCTCTCTCCAGGTCATGTTTGATCATGGCTTTCCACAACGCTCTTTCATCTGTAGTTTTAGCATGTTGTTACTTTTTGCTATCTCTAATACTCCCTGTTCTGCTATCACAAGGTCATTAGCTAAATAATGCTCTGATCCTTTTCTCTCTCTTGCCTTCAATGTGCAAGTGTCAAATTCGCCAAATCCTCTTTTCTCAATATGTGCCCCGGAAACTTCAAGTATTTCTCTTTCTAAGTATGTGTCATTTTTGTTTCCATATTGCGTAAAACCTACGGTTACTCACAGGTTTAATCCATGGCATTCTCAGCACCCTTCTGTAGAACCACATTTCTGTTTTCTCAAGTTTCATTGAGCCGATTTTACAGCATTCCTTGCCATATAGGAGGATTGTTATTACGTAACAGTTCAGTATTTTTGTCTTTGGTTTTAACGAAAATTTCCTGTTTTTTGATACATTGCTTATCTTCTGGAAAGTACTATTCACTATTCCATTTCGACTTCGGATTTCGGTGTCATGTTTTCCGTTCTCTGTTAAAACACGTATTAGATATTCAAATTGTGTATGTACTTGCTTGATTTTGGCTTCTCCACTCCGTAGTTCGCATCTTGGGCGGTTTATTTAACTGACAGCTATACATTCTTCCAACTGAAGTTTAGTCCTTTCTTCTTACTATCCCTTTACGCGCTCTTCATCTTTCGTGTTAATGACATTTTGACGGGTTTTTTAAAAACATTTTATGATGAAATAACATGTAAATCTAAGAAAAAAAATTATTAACCCTGATCTGTGTTGTTATTACCAATTACAGCCCAAGGCGCGAACTGGAGGCTTCAGAATTGAGCAAGTATAAAAAAAATTGACTATCTAGGAAATGTTAGAGCAGAAAAAGGAAAATATCACACAGAAATCCGAAGGTGTGTTGTGACAGCAAAACATGAATTGATCAAAGTATTATGACACTGGAACATTTTTTGAAAAGCAAAGAAAAGAATGATGAAATGGTTTATAATATCAATCCTCCTATATGGGAGTAAATGCTAGATAATTTCCTCACAGATAAATAGAAAACATAAGATGCAACCTAGATGCGCATCAAATAGTGAGGATACCATGAACGGAACATGTGAGTCACTCGGAAGTTTTACAAAATTGGAATTCCAAGTGGTGACGAGGGAAACATCGAGAAGCTTGTCTAACGTACTATTATAGTGAATGATAGAACAGGGGGAGATTGGGATGGTGAGGGGACAAATAGTACAGGGAGATACGCATCCTCGGAATATGCTGAGTGTCATGATCGCCCACGTCTTGGTGCAGCTCGGCACCTAAAAGAAGATAAGTCGCAATACACGATAATGGAAACACACACATTAAGACAGTCATATACACGCACGTGCACACACGCGTACACACACACACGCGCACACAAACAGAAAGACACAGAGAAACAGACGCACACACGTAGCACACACACACATACATGCAAAAACACACACGTGCACACAGACATGTGCACACACACACAAATACAGACATACACACACAAATACAAACATACACGCACAAATGAAAAAAACAAAGGCACAAAGACACACACGAACAAGCACGCACACACATACATACGCTAACATATTTTAGAAGCATCAGAAAATACAGGACAGAAATAACGACTGGAAATACTAGAAAGTATTTATTTACAAGCGAAATCCTGTACTGGGACCAAACAGCCTGCATGCCAATAGAGATATTATTCAGTGGGTAGCCTAAAACCCAGCCATGTTGGTAAAGATATAAATTTGCCTTTTATTTCTTTAAGAATAATTCATAAACTCGTAGCTTTCAAATCTATAAGTGAAATTAAAGAAACAATTCTATCCAATACAAGAGGTCAATTTATACCTGCGGTGCAAAATAAAAAAAAAATACATAAATGAAAAATTCAAAACAGTTACTGCAACGATCATCATAAATTATAAGTTTCTCTAGGAATTGAAATGACGGAGAAACTGTTTGATGTGTTCAAATATTAGTCCAGAGTTTCCTCTATGAAAACGCCCGACCCTGGTTCTCTCTGGAATACGGATCTTCAGAATTATCTTTCTATGTGCAGTGTCCATTCAGGACTTAGGTGATCATGGCTTTCCATTTCCCTATATCATTTGCAGCTTCAACATGTTCCTTCTCTCTACCACCTCTCCCAGACCATGTTCTGCCACCCACTTGCTTAAAGCCTCTAGCTATGGCATGCGTTGTGTTCCCTTGTCTCTCTTTCCCTCTATTCGACCCGTGGATAACAGATTCTCCAGGCCCTCCTTCCTCATTATGTGTCACAGAAACTTTAGCTGCTTCTTCTTTATGTTAAGTATAAACCTGCTTCTTGTTTGCATCCTCTCATCGTTGCTCACACGCTCGGTCTATGATATCCTCAGTATCCTTCTGTAGAACCGCATCTGTCGCCTCGAGTCTCTTCTTAATATTTTAAGGAAATCGTTCAACATTCGCAAGAAGAAGGACGGGTGTCACATAACAGCTCAATATTCTTTTTCTTGTTACCAAAGAAATCCTCCTGTCTCGCAATACTCTGCCCAGCTTTTGGAATGCGTCCTTGGGCATCGCAATACGTCTACGGATCTCAGTGTCGCATTTACCGTCCTCTGTCAGAACGCTTCCCAGATATTTAAACTTCCGAGTCTGCTTGATTCTAGTGTTCCCGACCTGCAAATAATATTTCAGGCTTATCCTTTTACTGATGACCATGCATTCTGTTTTCTTGTAGTTTATGCTTAGTCCCTTCTTCACACTCTCCGTCATATTCTTCTATAGGAGATTTTGTAATTTCTTTTCCGTCATGCTACTATGATACTGTGTCATCTGCGTATCGTATGCTGCTAAGATTGTGGCCGCCAATGCTAAATCCCGGTAGGGATTTCAATACTCTCAGAATTGCCTTGCTGTATAGGTTGAACAGGTCTGGTGAGAAGACGTATCCTTGCCTTACGCCTCTTTCTATTTTTGTATATTCACTGACCGTTCTCTATGCGCATGCATGCTGTTTGCGGCCTGTATAGGTTCTTGATTATTCTGATATCTTCTGAATATATCAAGGTTACTGAGCAGTTCCCTCTGATCCTTGAGGCGTACTTTGTTGAAGGCTTTTGCATAGATACTATGTAACATAGATACACGTCCTTGTGAATTTGTATCGATATTTCTGGTAACATTCTGAGCATGAATATCGCGTTAGAGTGAATTGTACCCATTTGGAGACTCAGAACCGATGTATAATAAAATGTTAAGAATATTTTTTTTATTTGTTTATTTCCCGCGGTTATAGTGTCTTTCCGTTTCCGACTTCCGGCAAGCATATTACTTAACTCAAGCTGAGATATTCATAGTGTGAGGATCACATGTAATTATATGGAAAAAGACACCTTGTGCATCACTTCTTCGTAAAATGTTTTCATATGACTTGCACCGTTTAATTGAGCAACTATCAATTTCAACAAATCATCTACAAACCTTAATATTAAAATAATTTATAAAATGGTTTGGAGTGCTCACACTGGCCCTATCCCATCTGTACCAAGAAACAACATATTTAGTATGTGAGATAAGCTGTGATAGAAGTAGTTTTGTCCAACACTAAAAGAACTGATAAAACCAAAACGTAAGCCTAAAAACTCGAATCAATTAACAATTAAAGATTTACAAGTAAAACTAATAATATAAAAAATTATAATGCGACATTTTTTTTAAGCGTTTCGCCCCAAGCAAAGCGGGAAGCCACTAGGACGCAAAGGGTTACAGAAAATTTGGAGCAAGATCAGATGGAAGTGATAGAAGAAAGGATGAGGAGAAAGGTAGTGGGTAGATCAAGGCAACTGGAGATGTCGATTGACATTACATTTGAATAGCTGGAGATTATAGCTCTCAGGGAAACTGGAATAGGGAAGGGAATTCCACAGGCGAGAGGTGCGAGACATGAAGCTATTGGAGTAGAAGAGACGGCTACATTTAGACGTTTCGACAGTGAAGGGGTGAGAGCGTGATGCCAGCCTCGTTAATATACTGGATAGGTTTCTTATGAATAATCAAGAGTTGTCTCCACTTGCTATTTTTACTCTCTTTGAGAGAGCTATTTCTGTTTACTGGGACTATAAAAAGACACTTTACGCGAACCTTGTATTCTCAATTAAAAAAAAAAACTTTCTTAAAGTCTACTCTTACGTACTTTTGTCATTACAAGTTTCATTGATTTGCTTTTTTTTTATCTCTTATCAACATTTATAGCCGAAATATATTTTTCATGGTAAGAATATTTTTTAATGAAGATTATTGCAGTAACAATTTTTAACAATAAAAATGATTTAACAGCTAAGATTCTGACTATTTAACCAGTACCTGGGGTGAGGGAGATGGATTCATACTTTTTCAAGGGTCAGTCAGTTATACACGCTTAGGTGATCATGTATCTTTCGATATATGACTGACGAGGAAGATTTTTTCCCGCAGTAGGTTGCCATTTCTTTCTGCGGTAGACCAGTTGCCATCGAAGACTATAAAATCCGGTCTGTTCTGCTATTTACCCATAGCTGGTGGGAGAAGAAGAGGATTCATACCTTTCCCAAGGGTCAGTCAGTTATGTGCCATGCGTGATACACGCTTAGCCGATCATGTATCTTTCGATACAGGACTAAAGCAGATTTTTTCCTGCAGTAACTTGCCATTACTTTATGCGGTAGACCAGTTAGCATCCAAGGCTATAGAACCCAGTCTGTCCTGATATTTACCCATAGTTTGTAGGGGAGAAGAAGAGGATTTCCCAAGGATATTAGAACGTAAGTGAATGTTATGAATTTGACTGGAATTCGAAATCGGCTCTCCGAATCCTCAACCCGAGCCGCTATCCTCCTTGATCCCTTGATGATATTTGTTTAGACAGTCATTCTTTCCTATTTCTATTAACCATTGAACCCCCACAAGTCATCTTCAGCCACACACACACACACACACATGACGTAACTAATAGATTTTAATAAGTTTGCTCTAGTGAAGACTTGGTTAAAATCTTTGAAGTTCCCGTATTTATTGATGCGATGGCGTAATTTCTACGGATATTTTATTGTCATATAACTCGCCATGGTCTCATTTACTCATTAACTTAAGAAGTAAGATTCACCAGAAATTTAAAATAGGAAAACCGGGAAATTTTCACAGGTATTTCTAGAAATTTTCATTATAGATATTTTTGAAAATATAATTATAATACGAAGTTCCTGAAATTTAAATTTCTCAGAATACGCCAGGGTAACAGATTTAAAAAAAATGTTTACCAAAATTTTGTATAAATGATATTCCAAAAACAATTTAATTCATCTGTGAATAAGTCCTGAAAATTTCGTTAAAATTCGACAGTTATTTGATTTTTGTACTCATAGATTAGAAAATGTCATATTGCTAAGCACTTTTGATTTGGGATTAAAATTATCATATTAATTAATTTGCAATCGTGGTCCAAATGTTTTGCACGTAACTTTACTCTGACACTATTTCAGATTGCTATATATATCCTATATTTAGTGGATTTCAGGATTCGAGCACTTTCTCATTTATATATATATATATATATATATATATATATATATATATATATATATATATGTGTGTGTGTGTGTGTGTGTGTGTGTGTGTGTGTGTGCGTGAAAATATATAGAAAATAGGAAGGAACTGTTTAGGTAAATAATCCAAAGTTTCTTAGTATTTTATGTATTATTTTAAAAAATAGTGCTCGCTACAAAAGTAGAGGATAAATATAATTATTTATTTAAAAATATGATTCAACTCGCGACATAAGAGGTCTCATGTTTCAAAACAAGAGCCGAAAACTTCAATATAATTATTTGAATTAAATTGAGTTAATTTGATTCAAATAATTATATTGAGTTTTTCTTATTTTGAAACATGGATTAGTTTTTAAATAAATAATTATATATATATATATATATATATATATATATATATATATATATATATATATATATATATATATGTATAATTATTTTTTATTATTATTATATATATTATTTATTTATTTTATTATTTTTTATGTTAAATGGGATATTATGCCAATGAAATATTTATTTCCGTGTTATATATGATGTGGATTTATTTATAAATGCAAATATATTTTATACTTGGTTTGCCAAAAGAGCTGAGACAATCGAGGCAATTTCTTTTAAATATTTTTTGACAACGGTTATCGTAAACTGAAATTCACCGAAAATATTGTTCATATAAAGAAAAGCAAATCCCCCAAAATATACTGGCATAATTTTTAATACCAATTTTTTCGTAAAAAACTGATTGACTTGAATAAAAAAAAAATATGATTCTCATGTTCAAAGTGTGATATTCAACCGGGAAACTTTTGCCCACCGCTCTTGCAATAAAGTTTTCATGTTCCTGAAGACATTTCGGTAAAACCTGTGAATAGTTGTAAGGCGTACTCCCCAACCTACGCTAAAGAAGGAGTTTTCATCGTAAGCAAATATTAAGTTTTCATTATGACCAACATATGTTGTAAAGGAGTAAACGTTGCTGAAAGAAACGGAAAGAATTTGTAGGGAGTCATTATCTCACAAGTCAGTCAGTTATGTGCCATGCGTGATACAAGCTTACGCGATCATGTATCTTTCGAAGCCTGACTGACGAGGCAGATTTTTTTCCCGCAGCGGGGTGCCATTTTTTTCAGTGGTGGATCAGTTGCCATCCAAGGCTATAGAATCCAGTCTGGCAAGAAGAAGAAGAAGAAGAAGAAGATTCATACCTTTCCCAAGGGTTTAGCACGAAAGTGAATGTAATGGATTCGACTGGAATTCGTACTTGGCTCTCCGATTCTTCAATCTTAGCCACTTGGACTAATACGAGGCTGAGAACGAAATGTGGTTCATATTCGAATTGCCGTTCACAACATGCTCATATTGTTGTTTTTTTAAAATCATATCACCCCAGGCAAAGGCAGAAATGCCACGTGTACGCAAGGGGTTACAACGAGAAAAAGTGGGAGAAAAAACTGGGGATAGGGGTGATTGAAGAAAATATAAAAGATAAACAGGATTCAAGAAGACAGAAGATGGTGGTTGTCGTTGCATTTAAATTTTTGAACAATGAATTTATCAGGGAAGCAAATAAACATAAACGAGTTCTATTGGCGGGAAGAGCGAGAAAAGAAACTGCTTGAGTTGAAGTGGTGGTTACATTTAACTATATCAACAACAAAAAGTGGGGGACCTAGATTTAGATCTAGTTACACGTTTAAATTCATGTAGTCGCAGCACCAGGAAAAAAGCTGACCAGAGCAGTTTCACTGGCAATGACGGGTTTAGCATTCCGTAATCGAGATGAAGTTTGTAAAATGTAAATTCAAGTCGCAAAGAAATAGCAACTATTACCAAAAGAAAAGAAAAGAGGCTGTGGAGAGACATGATTTTTAACACGTAATGAAGTATGTATGTCACATAGAGCAAGTTAAAAAGAAATATTTGCTGTGTTAAACAGACATCAGACTCTGTCTATATTTCTGAAATGAGGTATTATTTACATTATTCGGAATATTGTCCTCATCTTTGTCGCCATATTTATTAAAACGTTTCGGTCGTTGTACGCCCCGGCCATCTTCAGATGGTTGGAATGTCGAACTACACCCTTTATTTCGCTCACTGGGGTAGACTGTTCTCGTTCCACGTTTGATGGATGTCAGATATCAGTTATCTCCTGTTAATTTCCCTCTGAAAGTTCTCCACCGCCTTAACCGGGCATTGAACTCACACTCTGTCACTGGATCTAAACCAACGCCTTTATCCACTGTGCCTGTGTCCTTGAGGACATCTGGGTATGAATTTCTAGGTATTATAAACGTAATGTCTTCAGCAACTATTTAATAATGTAAATAATGTAGAAATCAGACTGTGGAATACTTATATTTTCGTGTTGTTACCTCCCCTGGTAACATAACGGGTTAAGCACTCCTGACTTGGAAGCGCTTCGGCCGCAGTTGTAAAATTTAATTTCACGCCATGAAGAAATAGTGCGGCGATAAAATTAGAATTAAACCGGATCTGATGGTGCATCAGAAATTCAAACAAAATCGGCCAAGAAAATAAAAGAAATAAATGAAGCATCAAAACGCTGACTTGTATTATCAGCACACTTCTCCAGATGGATTTCTCAGGCGAATTAAAAGCGACACTCCCACCATAATAATGTCCTCATAAGTGCGTGACTTGACTTCATCTCGTCCGACATTGTTGCTTCATCTATCGGTTTTCGTCGTCAGTTTCCGTCGTTATTCGGAATGTGCCCAGTCACGTTTTCTGTTTACTCAGCCAAATTCAAGTTGCTATTTTCTTTTTGATTCAGCTGTTATCGCTTAAAGTCATTATACTCCTTTGTGTAATTTTATTTAACCAATCAGTTCCACTA
Organism: Acanthosepion pharaonis; assembly: GCA_903632075.3. Lineage (NCBI taxonomy): Eukaryota > Metazoa > Mollusca > Cephalopoda > Sepiida > Sepiidae > Acanthosepion > Acanthosepion pharaonis. The sequence continues at coordinate 348,468 of CAHIKZ030000134.1, forward strand.
GTTGTAATCTTCACAGCTTAGACCCGCCAAGAGACGCTCATGGTAGCGAATCGCCCTCATTCCATCCGTATTCCATCGGTCAAATATAAATTGCATTCGAGCAGCTGCTTCCCACGGACCGCTGCTTTGAGGAAGAGAGTCACAAGAGGATGCTTCCCCGATCACTACAAATAAGAAGTGCGGCTTATGAGGATAAATAAGAAAGATAAGAATAAACTTGGTTATATTAAGGAGATTAAGTTTGTAGTGATCCGGGAAGCACTCTCCAGGGAGTCTGTTCCACAAGGTTGTTGTTCTTGGGAAGAAGATGCCAAAGTGAAAGTTCATTTAATATCGATTTGTAAAACCATTAGATATAACAAAAATAGATCTATAACAATATCAAATAAAATAGATATAAAATAAAATTGATACTATCAAAATATTATCTTTATTTCTTGTGTAGATGAGGAAGAGTAAGTCAGTTTTATACAATCTCGACAATAAATTATTTTTTACTTTTAGTAATTGTTACCCCATACAAGCCCCAAAAGCCGCACAAGGTAGATGACTACTGAGCGGGGTTGTTGTATGAGCATGAAGTGTAAAGAAGTAAAAAAGTGCAGTTTATGGGGCAAGTGCTGTGTTCGAATTCCAGTCGAATCCATTACATTCACTTACGTGCTAATACTCTTGGGAGATTTATGAAACCTCGTCTTCTCCCTCCAGCTATGGGTAAATAACAGGACAGACCGGGTTCTATAGCCTTGGCTGGTAACTGGTCTACCGCAGAAAGAAATGGCAACCTACTTCGGGAAAAAAAAAACGAATGAAACAATATTTGGAAGAGATGGAATAACAAATTTATACAATCAGCATTTGTAAGGGGATCGGAATCCCTATGGTATAATACAATGTAGACACCCACATCTTTTTACGATTAATGTGTGGGCTGGAATTGTAGGTGACCAACTGGTACGTCCATATGTTCTCCCAGCATATCTTACAGGAGCTGTCTAAGGGGGCTTTATTTCGAACACACTTCCAGACCTGCTAGCGGATGCACCCCTGCTAATAAGAAGACTAATGCATTTCATGCATGATAGGGCACCAGTACATTTTAGTCACATGTGTTCGCAATATACTGGCTAATATCTCCCATGAAAAATGGATAGGTAGGTGGGGACCGGTTTCAGGGCCTGCGCGTGACCCCGGCTTCAATCCTTTGGATTTTTATCTGTGGGGCCACCTAAATCAATTCGTTTATAAAGCAGGTATTAATAATCCAAAGACACTTTATCAACGTGACATGGGCGCCTGCTAAACCTTTTGACACCGTGTGGGAGTCTGTCTATATTTCTGCGATGAGGTATTATGTACATTTTTTTTACATTATTCGGACTATCGTCCTCATCTTTGTCGCCATATTTATCACAACACTTCGGCCGTTGCGCGCTCCGGCCTTCTTCAGGTGATTGGAATTTCGAACTGAACCCTTTATTTCGCTCACTGGGGTAGACTGTTCTAGTTCCACGTGCCATGTATGATGGATGTCAGTTATTAGTGACAGGACCAAAAGAGTGTGAGTTCAATACCCTGTTAAGGCAGTGGAGAACTTTCAGAGGGGAATTAGCAGGAGACAACTGATAACTGACATCCATCAAAACATGGCACGTGGAACTAGAATAGTCTACCCCAGTGAGCGAAATGAAAGGTTCAGTTCGAAATTCCAACCACCTGAAGAAGGCCGAAACTTTGTGATAAATATGGCGACAAAGATGAGGACAATAGTCCGAATAATGTAAATAATGTACTGTGTGGGAGTATTTGAAAAGATCCACCAGTCAATGATCCGACGTGTGCATGCAAGTGTATTTTGAACATGAGTTGCTGTGTTGGTTCATCCATTGTTGTGTATTTTTGAGGAGTGTTGTCACAAGTGCAGCATCATCAAAATCACGAATAATACTTGCTGAATGGTTAACAACACATCACATCAACTGATTGTTCCCATTGAGGTTATTTGTTCGATTCCTGTCGGAGAAGCATATATCTTCTACGAAATTTCTTGAATTTTCAGCCTGGCAAATATAGTTGATTGCACAACTCTGAGTTTCATGCCGAAGCAATTTTCAAGATAATTGTGCAATCAATGTATAGTATTTTCTATATTGCTTAATATATATTAAATGGCCCTGTTATATAGTACTGAGCACTGTTTTCTTACAGTATAACGTATTTATAGGTATTTGTACACGATCGCTCGCTCGTACATCTACCTATATTTACCTCTCTCTCTCTCTCTCTCTATATATATATATATATATATATATATATATATATATATATATATATATATGTATATAAGCAAACGGGAAGTGGTCAGTACATCGTTGTGCCTCTTTGAGGAGTGTTGTAACAAGAGCAGTATCATCAACAAACAGTCAATCGAATAACATTTGCTCGTGTAAGTGTGTGAGCTCTAAAGCACTGATGGTTGAATAGTCCACCCATACACAAATAGGGTTTGATGTGACTGAGGACGAGATGCCAGATCAGGATCAATAATTTGCTATAAATTAGCCAGGGGTTCCGAAATGTTCTCGACCGCACCCAGATTCTAAAATACCAGAATTGGATGGCTTCTTTGTTAGAAGTTTTCACCGCCTGTTAGAATATTACAGCAATAAGGACTTTGTAAGATATATTGTCGGCAAGGGAAATGAAAATCAAGTAATTTAAATCTTCACAGAAGTAGAAATGTTAAAGTCAGTCGTTAAGTAAACTGAAATAGCAGAGCTAAATTAAAAATAAGGGAACGAGAGCGAGAAGAAGAAAAGATAGACGTCAATACACACAGACGCAGAAAAGAAGGATAAGGCACAGAGGAAGATACATCAGAGGAAGGCAAAAGAGAATGAGGACGATACACTGGGAGAGGGCATTGAAGAGAACATCGTACAGCTGCCGGGTGTAACAGCAAAATTGTCCAAATGGTGTAACAGTATAATCATCCATCAAAAAAAGAAATGTTTAAAATCTAAAAAAAAAAAAAAAAAAACACTAAACTAACTGAGTTTCTTTTTTTCAGGTTTTTAGGCGAGACCTTTAGCCATCTTGTCGACGTTTGTTGTAAGAATCACTGCAAAATTCTTTGAGTTATACAGCTAGAAAGAAAACAGGTTAAAATTGTTTTGTGTCAGACCCACTCTCTTCCCAAATGAGTAATGGTGGGAGGAAACAGATCATTCAGGCCTTCTGTAATGGTACCAGCATTCATACCGTGGTTTCCATCTTCAGAGTCCATTCAATAACCATCAAGAGATCGGGGAATAAATTAAAAACAAATAGGACAGTAGAGATGAAAACGAGATCAGAAGGTCACAATAGGAAGAGAGATCATCATTTCAAGTTAAAGCTAAAGAGATCAATTCTAAAAGATCCAACTCAATTCACAAGATGTTTAGCACGCGAGAGAGGAGTTTCTGCTCTGATAGTCGAAAGAGCAGTGAAAAAAGCCTTGAAACATCTTGTACGGATGTATTGGTATTTGGTTGGTATTTTTGACATTTTACATTGATTGGTTAGTGTTAGTAACCTCGGAACACTAACCATCAATTAAAGTTACCCCACTACTAACCTTGGATATATGATACACGATTTTGAAAATATGAAAAAAAAAATTAAATATAAATCTTTATTTAAAATATTTTACATGCAGGCACTTCAACTTTGTACTTTGAGTTAACATTAATAGCAACTGAAAAACATTATTTAGGTAAGGTACTGAAAATTGTAATTAAAAATAGAAATAATGTGCTGTGTACTATATACCCATGGTTAGTTTTCGGGGGTTAACATATTATATAAAGGATTTTATTTTAAAAAATGCGTATTAATTTATCAAATAATCCCATACGCTAAAATTATTTACTAGTTTCTTAAAGAATCTATTTATTTATCGAATGTAAAAATATGTAGGAAATTCACAATGTATATAACTTGTTTAGCATTTTGTTAAATTAACTCTCCACACCGTTTTTATTTGTTAGGAAACAACAGTGTATTCTTTATATAATTTATGTAACGATTTCCTTCCGCTCTAGTTTATGGCTGGCTGCAGTTAGCTGCCAATCTACGAGTCATGACCCATTTATACAAATTTATTTTATTTTTTTCATTTTTGCTTCTTCGCTTAGTTTAAATTTAACGTATGTCATATTTGAATAGTTGATCAGATTAAAGCTCACAAACCTTATAACCACACTATTTTTTTTCATAATAAAAGGTGTATTTTACATTTAAATCTAAATAAATCGTTCAGTCGCTAGTAATTTACAATCGCCTGATGATATGCATTGACACGGATTGAAACACGACTGCAATTGTGTATCGCTTTTGACATGTCTTCGGAGTATTATCCTAAGATAAATAATATTGGGCTACTTTGTATTTAACTGCTTTTAAATTAAATGTTACGAACGTTGGAATTGTACTCTATCCGTTCTCATCTTACCTGCATATATATATATATATATATATATATATATATATATATATATATATATATATATATGTGTGTGTGTGTGTGTGTGTGTGAGAGAGAGAGAGAGGTTATCCCTTAGAAAAACAGGAATGTGTGGAATGAAAGCCCAGTCCGAAGAAGAAGACCTGTTTAGATAACACAAAACCATAAATAATAAACCTATCTACATATGCACTTACAAAGGACGAAATTAACTTATTAAAATTAGGCCTAAAAATCTCATGTGCCCCGAAAAGCAATATAACAGACCTAAAAAAAAGACCTTAGAGAATCTGAACACAAATTCTGACTAATAGAAACATTTAACAAAAGCGAAAATATCACAGATGACTAATTAGTAAAAAATAAATCCAAATTCTTCCCAAACAAAAAAAAACAATACTACGAAAGAACTAAACATATTTTTAGAAAAACTCTGGAACCTCAGCTTACAAGAAAAATCCAAATCATTCAATAAACACACATAAAGACTAGCCTTAGAGAACATTCGTAAAAATAACAACATAATTATAAAAAGTAGCAGACAAAGGCAACGCTAGAATCGTAATAGAAAGAACATACTATAAAACAAAACTTCTAAAGACGCTAAGGGTTAAGAACAACTGCAAATTAATCGACACCAACATAGACAAAATTATTTTATCAAAAATTACAAAACATATCATATAATATAATATTAACAAAAAAGGAAATAATTAAAAATTATCCCATAAACGAGTAATTTTTACGGACTACCGAAAATTCACAAACCGAGTGAAATAAAAGCAGCTATCCAGACATACAAATCTGAATGTATTGACATCCTAAACTTGGGGTTTCAGAACCAGCCTGTCCAACTAAATTGAGCCGCCGAAGAAAAAGAACACCAATAAAGTTGTTTTAAAGTTAATTCCAATTCAAGAACAAAGATTACACTGTTTATAAATTGGTTGTGATTTCATGCTAAAAGTACCGAAATATATATCTGTTACTGTCTTTCTTTTTCTGTAAAATTTAAATTAAAAGTAACCTTCCTAGAATCCTAATAAAGAAAATTTCTGCCTTCAGACAGAAACCGACCCTGTATCGTCTTTCTCAAAATTGGAAACTACTCTGGTAGCCAAGGAAATGCCACTACCAATCTAACACATTAAGATTTCTTATATTAGTGAGTTAAGAGACAAACAAACCGTAGAACTTGTGGGGTTCCAATATATATATATATATATATATATATATATATATATATATATATATATATATATATATATATATATATTATATATATATATATATTGAAACTCGCAATTCGCGAAACGGTCTGTTAATACATAAAAGAAAACAAATGTTAGTTTTATATGCATAAAAACACTTTAAACAATAATTTAAATATACCTTTCGCATATATATATATATATGTTTGGTTTATTTTGTTTTACGGCAACCTTAATGTGTTATTTAATGCCGATGAAAATCTTTATTGCTGGTAATATTTTGTTTTGTCAAAAATCTGTTTCTGGTAATATTTTTTCCTTCAAAATTGTATTGCTGGTAATAATTTTTCCAAAAGGTATTGCTGGTAATAGTTAACCATTTACCAATAGCTCGGACACTAACAGGTGCTACCAACCCGGGTCAGGGTGGACACGGGAACACTAGCAATTAAAAGGTGGTTCCACGCTTCTCAAAATCTCTAATCAGAGGCCTGGCTGTTGGATGTAGTTTATCGCCCTTACCCAGGACGCGGATGTAGTTACCCAGGACGATATATATATATATATATATATATATATATATATATATATATATATATATATATATATATATATATATATATATATATATATATAAAAAACATACAAAAGCGTTATATACATAAGGAAAGCAATATACTGGTTACTTCTAGATGTATTACAAAAGAGCAGGACATTTTTTTATCTAATATACTTATAAATGATTTCTTGGATATGTTGCTAACTATCTCATTACAATATCTTTCTCAGACACACGCAGTCGAGTACACCTTATGTATATATGCATATGCGTTTGCAAGTGTATATATCCGTGTGTTCATGCACACACTCTCCCTCCCTCTCTCTCTCTTTCTCTCTCTCACACACACACACACACACACGCATATATATATATATATATATATATATATATATATATATATATATATATAAGTTCCTGTGCTGTTGTATATATTTCGCCGGATATCGATTGATAAGCACACCTCGAAGCAAAAAAGAATTTCTCAATTCGAGGCGCCGCCTGCCCTACATTGAAAATCCTGCAAAGAAAAGCCGACAATTTTGTAATGCAATGCAGTTGAGTGCCTTGGGGAAACGTTATGGAGACTCTGGGAACTGACCCAAGACTTCGTGTACGCAAAATGATACTGTGGCACTATTGTTTGTGTCTTACTGGTGTTCTGAATATTCCATGCAGAAATGTCCAGTCTTGGGGATAGATCACTTATCACGGCCAGCATGAGGCCATCCTGTCTGTCGAAACACTGATTGATACTGAAGTTGTAGCTTAAAGGGAAATTCAAGTATTTTGCTCAGATGCGGTAAGTAATGTGTTTTTGTCTGGAAATAAAAAAAAATGGTATCAAATTGAGGGCCGCAAACAGAAACTTTTTTTTTTTTTAGAATGATGTTCAACCTGGACAAGGCCCAAGCGCCACTCGAGGTAGAGAGTTGCATATCAGAAATTAGATTTCAACTCTGAAGGGAAATCAAGTGGATTATGCTTTCTTCTTTTTTAATCATCTTCACCCCAAATAAGGCGATAAAGCCACTAAAACGAAAGGGTTTAATGAGTGTCAGAGCATGTAATAAAAACACTATTAATGAAGGATTAAAATAAAAGAACAGTATTGACTATTCACAATGATGTTCAACCTGTACAAGACCCAACAGCAACTTGAGGTAAATTTTTTACAAGGCCTGAGCGTCACTCGAGGTAGATGGTAACAATGTAAGAAGCAAAGTTTATACAGGTATGCGGGGAAGACATCGATTATCCCTAAGATTGTTGTGATCGAGGAAGCATCCTCTTGTGAGATGGTTTTATCTGAGAACAACAGTAGTTAAGAGGTGCTTCCATGCTCCTCAAAATCTCAAATCTCCTCATCAGAGGCCTTGCTGCCTGATGAAGATTACCGCCATACACAGAACAAACAAGGCTCCTGAAACACTCAATGTAAGGAGTTAAGGAATAAGGTGTATGGTATAAATAGAAGAGCAGGAAACGATGATTAAGTTGATATGGAGGGCTCTTGTCTTAAAATGATAAAAATTGTAGCGTTCCCCAGGGGAGCATATGCGTGCAAAAAGCAACGTTTATAGAGAAAAAAGCTCTATGAGTAGAACTTATTCCGTACAATTGGAATACAGGAGGGAGGGAGTATGTTTCGACGCTATGGACACAAGTTCGAACCAGATATTCAATAAAAACCTTAACATTGTAATTTAAACACAATTAAAAATAAAGACCATTTGTCTTTAAGAAATTGCATTCTTTACGTTTCGAAATACGACAAAAAGAAGCTAGCACATATGAACTTTCGAGAAGATATGAGCTTTCGAGTAGATCTAAACGAGAAGAGGGGCATTCCTGAAATGGTTAATTGAAAAGTCCGGGTCTGTGAAGCTTTCTGTTGTTTAACGTAAGCCGGTTCAGAAGGTGGTTTCTCCTTTAAAGGGGGACGCAGATTTGAATTCTGTCTGTGGGATCAACTCCTTTATAAATTCTCTCGAATGGTGGTTATATGTAATTCACACTGTTTAAAAACTACTGTTTTTTTTTACTCAAACACGTGTATACATCTAAAAAACACACACACACACACACACACACACACACACACACACACACACACATATATATATATATATATATATATATATATATATATATATATATATATATGTTTGTATGTGTGTGTGTGTGTATTAAACAACAATTCTTCTTTCATGCACATTTCATTGAATACGACAGACAAGGTGCTTTGATTTATTTTTTTTATACAATTTCTCATGGGATCTAATATTTTTCTTTTCAGATGATAAATTATATAAAAACAGTCCGAATGTTCTTTTTCCCGAGCACTTTCGGTTTTAGCCATTTTCAAAGATTAAATATTTTAACTGTTAAGAAATAGTTTGTTGCATGTATGTATTTAATTAACGTTTTCATTTTTCAAAACACGATCAAGATATTGTGTCTGCGTTCAGACTTCATATATATATATATATATATATATATAGTGAATTACAATTAATAGGATCCAAGCGAATTACCTCCAACAGATGATCATTTCATCCATGGGAAAGTAGTTTACCCAACTCCACAACAACCACCTTAGTTCCATTCAGCTTCTTTATCTAAATAACTCTCTCCTCTATTACAGGCCAGTTCTTACTCCCTCTCCTTTTATTCTTTCTTTTTTCTTTTTTCCTTCTTTCCTTACTTTGCCTTTCAAATTTCCCGTGAAGAAATGTTTTATTCATTTTAGTAAAATTATTTGCATTGATAAGTCCAGAGAAAAACTATTTTCCCATGGATGAAATGATCATCTGTATGAGGTAATTCGTTTGGATCTAATTAATTGTATTTCACTTATATGCCCTATAATAAAAATTATACTGAGCTCTCTTTTGTGGGTCAGTTTTAATATTTTATATTAATAGGATCTACTTGGATTACTTACCCATTTATTTTCTTACATACATACATACATACATACATACATAAATACATATATATATTAAAAAAAAAAAAAACATGTTAAAAACTTCTACACAATATGCTTTATGGTTTGGCAGTAAGCTGTGCCTCTATTTTTAATTTCAAAAGCAAAATACCCCCTCATTTGTGCAAGAGAAGAAAAGACGAGAAAACAAGATCAGAATTAAAGTGAGGCTTGTGGGTTTAACCTGATTAACTAATCAGTCGTCAGACCTACGCTATCTTCAAAATTAACCTAAACAAAAATAGATCATGGCATAATGTACCCTGAAATAGAATCCTAGACAACATAATTTATAAGCGGGTGGCAACACTGTACCATAATTGTGGACAAATATGACTTGCTCAATTTTCCATAAGAAGCTATGAAGACGGATAGGAAGTTAATCAAATGCATAGATTTTGTAGTTGATAATTAAAATTTTTTAAAATTAAATGCTACAGAAAGTGAAATTATACTCCATTCTTTCTTATTGTAAAAATATATATTTATCAAAGACATTTTTATGTTTAACGTTCTTTTTATAGATACAAGTATTTAAGTAAATGCTCTGTTTATAATAAACAGTATTAAATAACATTTACCGGCCTGAATGTCCGAGAAATTTTCATAGAAAATATTCGTCCTTTGACAGGATTCGAACCTGCATCCTATACGGAACCGTCATTGACGCTGACGTGCCTAACCTCTCGGCCACAAAGAAGCGTTCGGTAGACAAGGTCGAATTTACTGCTTATAAACTTCAATCTTCCATGAATCTCGTACATTCATAACTGCTCTGGCGTATCAAATGTAAAACAAAGGACGTCATATATTAAGAAATGGACAAAGTCCGACAATTTATTTAAACGAATATTTGTCTATTTCTTATATATATATATATATATATATATATATATATATATATATATATATATATATATATATATAGGTATACAATAAGAAAGAATGGAGTATAATTTCACTTTAATTTTAAAAATTAATTATGAAATATAAAATATATTATATATTTATATATATAATATATATATAATTATTTATTATATTATTATTTATATATAATATATATATTATAAATACATATTATATATTTATATGTATATAAATATAATATAGAGTTAAGTCGAGACAAATGTAACCTCCTTTGTATGTATTCGATGTTTATATATATATATATATATATATATATATATATATATATATATATATATATATATATATAGATAACATACAAACGAGGTAACATTTGTCTCGACATTTTATCTTATTTTATAGTCTATTAGCATCTAATGCTAGACACACACTTATCATCTAAATTCTATATTGAAATTGTCGCAATGTCCAATATTTTTAATTAATTTTTATGACTAAAATAAGTGGTGCAAAATAAATGCATCTTTCAGTAGATGACTGATTTATGGATGCGTGACATTTATGAGCTGAGAGGACACCATACATTGTATACATGTCTAAATCTCCGGGTAAATCAATTTCTCAGTACGTTCAAATTCCGTCAATTTTGATTGAAGTCATTTTAGTGATAATGTTCTCAACTATCTGAATAAATTTTATTTTGAAATTAATCTGATCCAGAATGATTCACTCGTATATTTTCTTGTCTGTGACGTCATCAACTTTAATATAATTAGCATAATAAATGTTAAAAAAGGAGCAACATTAAAATGTTATTACAATCATTTCTGTTTGCAATAAGGATTTACATTTTCAAAAAATACTAGCAGCATGGCCCGCGTTGCCCGAGCTTCATTCAAAAGTCGTACGACTCATATAGCAATCGCTATCACTTGACTTTAAATATTTTTGCCCTTCCTTGCCTTTAAAGGAGTGCCCTTTGCCGTGCTGATGTTGCTACATGCCTTACTTCTTGCCTATCTTACACTGCGAATGTTTTTTATGCTCTATACTAAACATTAAATCTGTTACGAAAAAAGAACTAAACAAAATGAACACAAAACGATCAGCTTCAAAAAAAGGACTCGTAACTGGAAAAAGCGAATGAAAAAAGAATGTTAACAAAAAGTTTTTCACACCCAACCCAGTTCTGCGGAATCAGAATCAACGTTGAGTTTAAGCAAGCGAATGAGCCAATTAGAGTAAAAAGTGCCATGCAGATTTAAATTTTTCCCACTTTTGACGAATGCAACTATCGATTTTTTGCATGCTAGCATGCTAGTTAACATTCGTGTCAGTCAGCTGTTGGTTCTCACGATGTCCAGTAGAATCTTCCTGCCTATTCGTGGCAGCCAGCTATTGGCTCTCCTCTGGCCAGTAGAAAATGGTCACAAACTACATGAAAACTGCCGTAGAAGCATGAAAAAATCGATTATTTCCACTATCGATTGGAGTTGGGAAATGCAAAGTCGGTTTTGGTGTTCCCTCTAACTTGGACCATGTGCATCTAAATTTTGGTGCAAATCCGTCGAAAATTGCGGCCGTGCTTTCGTTACCCCCCCCACACACACATATCCTGCCTTTTATAGATAGAGCTCTAGAGGAATAGTGGGACGGCCTCTGTTAGAATCTCATAGGCATTCGTTATCTAAAGTATCGACTTCCTTGTATTTGTTTTTAAAGAAACACATGAAAAAAAGATAAAATATTTAGACGTTAATATCTTTTTACAGCTTCCCCGTAGCATTGCATATTTGAACGTTTATATAATCTGTGTTCTTGTTTGGGTTACCTATAGACATTGCTATATAAGCAAAATCATGATTTATTTGAACAAATCAATTTGCATTTATTATAATATTCGCAGGTACATTCGATATTTGAACACTTGCATAAATCAATATATGCCTTAGCAATGACTGAGTAGTACTAAAAACGAAAAAGACGATATATCCCTGAAGAATATCTGCATCGATACACACCTAAAGCAACGTTGAGGTAATAATAACAAATATGAGCAAATTAATCAGATTGCAAATATTGTAAACTAGCAGCCATACCCAGCAGATCGATCAGAAAAAGCGTTTAATTAGAATGGAACAAAAACAGCATCATGTTTAGATGTAACAGTCTTTCTTCTTCAATTACTTTAAAATACTTTCATTAAAAACATTTTGAATTAATGCAGTTACTGATATAACAGAAGTAGTCTGTATTTATTCAACTGACGTTAGCTGAGGACATGAAAGGGATAAAACAGTAAAAAAGGATACATTTATAAAACAATTGTTAAGTTTGATGAAAAGTGCTTGAAAGTTCAACGAAAAATAAGAAAGAAACCAGTAAAAATCGCCATTTTTCGCTATTTAAGTGGATTTTTAATATATGGGTGGACTCAATTATCAAGTCAAATGTCTGTTAAACAAGGAACTTCTTGTTGGCTACAATTGAATGGAATTTATATTAAATTTCTTGAAAATTGAGGGAGTTTTTAGTTTAAAATTTGTGTTGAAATCAATTCTTAGTTTTTCGCGGGTTCTGGCTAAACGCAGTGGCGTAGAAATAAAAAAAAATGAGGTATCGTTCAGCTCCTCATGATGTAAGTGACATACATATCTATCGATTATGAACGAAATCGGAGAAAAAACTTGAATTTATCGAATTTTTACGAACTTTATTGAATATTAATTTTTTAAAATTATCGATTTTTTACGCTAAGAACCTATCTCTTACATTGTACAATGTATCTGCCAACTTTGGCCAAAATCGGTAGGATGGACCGCGAGTTAAAAGATATCACATAGAGAGACAAATTGACAGACATCCCATTATATATATATATATATATATATATATATATATATATATATAATACTAAATATATTGACATATTCTTGGATATTTTAACCGTTACATAATAATTTCAATTCATTATCGTTAGAAATCGGTATTTCAGATCATCCACACTATATTACTTCCGCTTCTTCTACTTGGCGATCATGGCTCTCTACTATTTCCTGTTCTGTGTAGTTCTTAATAAAATTCGTCTTTTTGTTATCTATCCTAATCACCACCCATTTGAATCGCCACCCATTTACTGAAGCTCTCTGGGTAGGCTTTGCGTTGTTTTCCTCTGTCCCTCTTTCCTGCAATTTCTCCAGTGAGTATCAAATCATCTTGTCATTTCAACTGTCTCTTCTTGAAGTTAAGTATAAACATTCTTTTTTGTTAGCATTTTCTCTAAAACTTCGGAGTTGCTCACATGTTAAATGCATGGCCTTCCCATCATCCTTCTGTAGAACAACATTTCTGTTGTTTTAAGTCGTTTTTTTTCAACTATGTGGAAATTGTCCAGCATTAACTGCCATATAAGGAGACTGATATTACATAACATTTCAGCACTCTTTTCTTTGCTTCTAACGAAATTTAAATTTATTAATATTTACACAGATACTAACGATAATTTAATCATCATATAATGTTATTTTAGAGTTAATTTACACGAAGACTACGCATACTATATTTTTGGTAAATAAAATTTACAGAGGTGTATATATGGAAAGTAACGCCTATTTCAAGACACGAAATTGCCGCCCCTATGTAAATATCTGGTACATGCTAAAGTGGCCAATAGACCGTCTAGATCAAAGTCACAAGTCAAGGCTATTAATATGCAATCTCTATCTATAAAAGGCATGATGTGTGCGTGTGCGTGTGTAACGAATGCACGGCCACAATTTTCGACGGATTTGCACTAAAATTTACATGAGCATGCTCCAAGTTAGCGGGAAGGCCAAGACCGACTTTGCATTTCCCAACCCCCATCGATAGTGGAAATAATCAATATTTTCATGCTTCTGCGACAGTTTTCATGTAGTTTGCGGCGATTTTCTACTGGCCAGAGTTAGAGTCAATAGCTGGCTGCCACGAATATGCAGGAAGATTCTACTGGCCAGCGTGAGAGCCAACAGTTGACTGACACGAATGTTAACTACCATTCTAGCATGCAAAAAAAAAAAAAAAAATCGATCACAGCATTCGTCACAAGTGGGGAAAATTTAAATCTGTATGGCACTTTACTCCAATTAGCTCATTGGTATTGGTACGTTAAAGCAAATTCATTTGTTTTAGTTGTTCGCTGAAGACTTTTGTGCTTAGGATCAACAAATGAATACAAAACAAGAGTCCAGAATTTCAGCTTTTATTTCTAGGTGTTTATATTTATATATGTTAAACAATTTCGAATTTGCCTTGCCTTTCTATTACTTTACGAAATAATGTATATTTTGGCAATATAATGCTTCCATATAAACATATTCTTTTATGAAATAATGGCAGCACAATTATCGACAAAACTAAGTCTTTTAAAGCACATGACCTCAGAACATAGGAAAGAACTCCTTAATTGCACTTTCCATTTTCATTTAGGAAAAAATACTAACATATTATATAATGGCACCATAAGAAGACAATCATTTAACACATTACAAAATCAGTTTTAATGTTCTAGTGGTAATTGAATTCTCCATAAAAATAAGGAATATTATAATAATCCTTTTCCAGAAATTTTGGAAATATCATTTTATCCTAAGCACTATTATATAATATCAATCCAACCAATATGCCAACCAATATGTCAGTGAATGCTGAACAATCTCCTCATAGATGAAGAATAGACTTGAAAAAACATAGATGTGGTTCTACAGAAGGATGCTGAGAATAGACCGAACATGTGTGTAACGACGAACTCTTAGACAAAAAGGAAGCAAAAAAGACACTTATGCCTAACGCCAGGAAGAGACAGTTGTAATTTCTAGAGGAGAAAATGAAAACAAAGAGGTTGAAAAAGTAACATTCACAGGTCGATTGAAAGCAAAAGGAACAAAGGAAGACGACAGTATCTAGCGATCTTGAGTAAATAAATGGCGGAACAAGGTTTAAGAGAGATAAAATAAAACTACTCACTTTTAATCGTCTGAAAGAAACCTTTTTACCTTCCATTAGCAGGGCTGATGCTGACCACCAAGAGTGTGACTCATTGTGATTTTTCGGATCAATGTTTTCCGCTGACATGAAATGCTAAGATTATATTGAATCAATTACTTGGTCTGAAACTATGAACGTTGGTTCACTGTGTAGTGCCAAACATTTTTCTCGCAAGTCTACATTTTGACATTGCTTTGAATATAAATGCCGCATCGGGTCTGGTGCTCCTGCTATATATTTATATATCCTTGATAAAATCCAAAGAACAATATGCAATGTTAATAGACTTGACATGGCATCATGGCTACAGTCACGTTTCAATCGCCGTGACATAGCTTCTCTTAGCCCTTTTTTTCTACAAATATTTTCATTGTAATTATTCTGATGAACTTCTCTCTATTGTACCTAGACTTTATGAATTTTAGCGTAGTACTAGATAGACGACAAGATCTCATTATTTTACGATTAAAATGGCTGGATGTAAGCGTAAGTTCTATGCTAAGATTTTCCTGCACTTCTCACTTGTGGAACTCTCTTCCGGTTTCTTGCTTTCCAGTCAATATTTTTTCATTCAAAAAATTAAATGCAATAGTAATCCTTAACTGTTGTCTTCTTACTTCTCGTTATTTTATTGTTCTAGCTCCTAAATAGTGTCCACCCTGGGTATAACGATAAACTACATCCGCGTCCTGGGTAAGACGATCAACTACATCCAACAGCAAGGCAGCTGATCAAGAGGTTTTGAGAACCACTTCTTAATTGCTCATGTTCCCAGGTTCACTCTGACCCGGGCTGGTAGCACCAGTTAGGGTCTCAGCTATGGGAAAATAGTTAACATCTAAATTAATGTAAAAATAGATTTTAATATCAGAAATACTTTGTAATAAAAAAAAAATATTACCAGCAATAATTTTTCAAGGAAAAAATATTATCAGCAATCCTTTAAAAAAATACCAGCATTACAAACGGATATACATTCTTTGGAAAAAAATATGACCACTTATAGATTTCTTCAAGGAAACATATTCCCAGAAATAGATTTTTGAAGAAAAACCAGCAATAAAAATTTTCTCGACATTAAATAACCCATTGAGGTTGATATGCCGTAAAATAAACCAAGCCAAACCTAAATAGTGTTTTTTCTAATATTTTCTAACGCTCGAACTGCTTGTGTCTTAGTGGCTTTATTGCCTTGATTGCGATCAGTTGCTTAAAAAACGTCACAAAAATGATGAAATTTCTTAAGCGCTAAAAAGGTCAAGACATAATGAAGAGCCATGTTCGCCAACGCCCTGAAAAGACATGGCACATTGAAGAAGAAGACTCCATGAATGCAAGTGGGACCCAGGGAATAAGAAAAGTCCTGGTTAGGTAAGAATATGCATATACATTGCTTTCACTGATGCAAATTTGTCATTCACAATCGTTCAACATGGAGGTCATGAAAAAATTAACACTATTAATTGTTATTAGATGATTTGGTGTTTAATGATTAGTTTATGAATATTAAGCCAGAAAGTATTTTCTCCCTGGAGTTGCAGTGTTTGTATTGCACGTCCTCTATATATTAGGCTATAGTCATGCGGCTAACAATGAATAATGGTGATGTACGAAATCGACAATTTTTTTGGCCTCCGTAATAACCACATGATGTAAATATGCGCCAATAATCATATGATGCCATACACACAATATTTGATATGTTACAAAACCTACATATGTGTGGAATCGCAGAAATTGCGTTATTCAAATTTCTATTAGTGCATACACATAGACACACAAACATAGACACACGTGCCCCGTTCATTTAGATTAATATAGGTATATATGTAACACGTTCATAATTGTTTTCTTTTTTTTTGTTTTTGAGTTATTTGTATGTGTGTTAATTTCACTGCTCAACATTTCTTTCTTTCTTTCTTTCTTTCTTTCTTTCTTTCTTTTCCCTCATTCAGCATGTTTTCTTCCCACATTTTTCTCTTTCCTGCCAACTAAATAAAACTTGTCACTTTTGACAGACCAGTCTTCAGCCTATTTCTGCCCGGAAATTAGTCAAATATTTCATTACTTTCGCTCATTTAAACTCGCCGGCAAACTTTTTTTTTCTCTCACTGTCTCTGCTTTTTTCAATCAACCACATGTCACTTATTTCAGTGTGTTTTATCCCAAGTGATCGCATTCCAATTTAACATGAACATTTTTGTTACCGTTGTCTTTAAAAGTAACGCAAATAAGTTTAATCTAGCAAAGCCAGAACCAGGTGATCAAAATTAATATAATCACTTATCACTCAAGACGTTTTCTAAAATTTTGAGTTGTTTGAGGTCTCAGAAGCTTAGAACACCAGAAATATGCGTTTTAACGGCCAATGATCTGAATAGCTTGGATAGACCATGCGACAAATTAGGATTTTTTTTAGAGAGAATTAAAAAAAAAAAGTAATTTCCTCCTGTTTGAGGATTCTGAAGTTTTCTTCTTTCCGACTAGTTTCCGGCTACGGCTGGAGGGCCTAGTCTATGCTGATATTTAACCCACATCTAGGGGGTAAAAAAGATGGGTTCTTCAAAAAAGACCGGAACGGGAAGGCATTTTTCTAAATTACGATTTTAAAGAGAGAGCTGAAGAAAGAAATTGCGTAGAAGACAGCATGAGATTACTACAGTATCTTCTCAAAGAACGCATCGTAATTTAAAGATAAAAAAAAAACAATTCTGCTGAAATTTACGAAAGAATATGTCACTAAAGCAAAACAGAAATAGATCAAGTTTCCATTGACATTTGATTAAAGAAGGGAAATAACGGCTTTCCACAGACCCCTTTTCTTTTTATCACCTATGAATTGTTACGTCGTGATTTTACGTCTCTACCACTTCCTCTTCCAGCCCCTCAACCTCGGGCGTCTTCCTCTTTGGGTCGAGGTGTCCACTCGGTCCAAACCAAACTTAGGGGTAACTAGCCGTACGCTCCCTGAGTACCCGTAGATTATTTCGACCGGTCAACTGGTCAAGTCCTGCTCGTTGCTCACGCTGTGTTAGTTTTTAGATCCAGTAAGCGGGGTGTTGTCCATACGTTCACGGTCGACTGGGGATGTGAACACGGTGGATAGCAGCTTGGATTGAGGAATAGGAGAGCCGAGTTCGAATTCCAGCCGAATCCATTACATTCACTTACGTGCTAATACCCTTGGGAAAGGTGTGAATTCCCTTCTTCTCCCTCCAGCTATGAGTAAATAGCAGGGCAGACTGGGTTCTATAGCCTTGGATGGCAACTGGTCTAGGAGAAGGAAAACTCTGAATTCAAAACCTGCGGAGGGTCGTTTAGGGACCTTGTGGCACGTAGTGCACCAGGTCTCTGTAATCGGCCCTTCAAAAAGTGTGGATGGTCCTGCACGAAACCTTCACCACTATAATCAAATCTCATGTGCTATACATGCGGGTTGGGGACCGCTTGTAAATTCCAAATTCCCATGAAACTCCAATATTGGAGCCGGCAAAACCCACCTCGGGTGAATGCCGTTACAAGAACAAGAACATGGGGATGTGGACACGCCTGTGAGCGTTGGCGCTAGAAAGTTTTAGAATGTGGCATAATAAAACATGAAATAATATCTGCAGACGCCAGACAACAATAGGGGAAATATTGACGCCTTTTATATGACAAGATAACATTAGAACAGAGGTTACAGTGTAAATAAAAACATTTAACATAAATGAGAAAAGAAAAAGAAAAAGACAAAATGCATCCAGCGAATTCCTAACAGAGAAAGAGGGCTTGTGTGTGATAAACGCGTATTGAATCGCCTGGGGTAGGTTTATGACTAATAGTCTTGTCTCATATAGAGTTCTCAGGACAGGGATTAGTCTTCTCTCTCTCCTCAAAAATTCTCCCGCAAATCTCTCGTCTCACTGCGACGATAGTCTCGTGACTCTCTCTACTACAGTCTCTTTCCCCGACTTTGCTTTATTAGCAAAATCTCGAGTTAACATAGAAAAAGGATCAGCTGATCACAATTGACCCTCGGCCCGGCACGCAGCTACCACGAGTGCCAAAAATTATCGTTTGACATGTAAACCTATTCTCCAATTATTTACCTTATCTCAATCACGAGATCTTCTCGCTTCACCAAAATTATACTTTTGGATATCTAAACATTGATTCAATGTTTTAATCAAAACAAATACTGTTAAACAAAACCAAGTATCTCGTCCATCCCCATTGCTCACTGGTGACCCAGGTTTAAAACATCGCCTCCTTCCTTGAGATCGTGTTTCTCTTCGGTAAACACACATCTTAACTCAAATTGTACTTTGATATATAAACACCGTTTCATTTACAGTGAACAAAGGTTATATTTGTGTGTGTGTGTGTGCATTCCTGTGAGTGTGTGTGTGTGTGTGTATACCTCTCACTGTTACAGTCAATCGCAATGAAAAGGATTTAAAATCATCGTAAACCTCAAGTGGATATCATTGCTAACGCTAAAGATGCCGAAAAATTGGTGGTACCCTGTAACCCACCAGTCAGGTCTTGAGACCTCGTGTTATCCTACGTTTACAAGAGCCAGATCAGTTTGAAAAATGAAGTTCTGCTGTAATATTTGTGCTGGGGTTTCCCAGTGTTCCCTTTCCATTCTTGATGGCATCCAACAGCGGTTACACAGACTCGTGGGCGGTTCATTGTTTTCCACTTTACAATTCCTTTTTCACAGACGAAACATTGCAAGCTTCTCGTTTCTCTATCGCTTTTTCAATGGAAGATGTCCAAACGATCGATATAGCTTAGTTCCCCAAACTCTAAACCTCCCATCTAAGACCTGCCGTGCCGCGTACAATGAGGCGAACCAGCGTCATCCTCTTTGTATTCAATTAGTAATGAGAAAGCTCCACTCGGATAGCTTTTTCTCAAGAACCGTTGCTTTGTGGAACGGAATCCCAGAATGAAGCTTTCTCGAGCACTATGACCTTAAGCTCTTCAAGTCTAGAATTAACCGCTATCTTTCCCACATAGCCACATAACCTGCACCATTATTCTCACCTCACACACACAACAGTCTTCAGTAAACCTCTGTCTTGAGTGGCCCTTGTATCTTGTATAGGGTTAACATCTCTAAATTAATGACCCTTTGAGAAAAACATGGGAAGTGTTACCCCTGTGTTAGTTGATACCGTTATTGTATTTAGCCTATTTTAGACTAACGTCCTCTACATTAAAGCAAAATTTGCCTATCTCAGTTATTATCAAGAACTGGGTATTGTTAGTATGGTAGATAAGATTCTGTTGTATAAACTGTGGCATTTCTTTGGAACGCTATAATTTAAATTCATGTCAAATATTTTAGTGATGTCATGCAAGGAAAGAAAAACAGTTTCCCAGAAGCTTGATTGCACCGGAAAATGCGGATATATATATATATATATATATATATATATATATATATATATATATATATAATATATATATAACAATATTTATGCGTTTCCTGTGGTTTAAGAAGCGACTAATGACGGTGTTATGTTTGTACGGAGAAGTTCAGTATAACATGAATATAGCCTGTCCGGTCGATTTCGTTTATATTCATATTAACCTCTATTGGTTAATTAATGTCGGAATCTAAAGATTTTGTACGCAATTCTATGGCTCCAGAATCAGAATTTTCTGCCGTCAACTACAGATATTTCATTTTATACTTTCAGAGTAAACGTATGCTTTTCTTTTAGATATATAGTCTGTAGTTAAAATATATTTTTGGAATTAAAAAAAAAAAACGGATTACTGTTAATTTGACTACAAAAATGGATTGTCAGTGATTTTTTATAATAATTAGTTACTGTTAATTTTTCTATAATTTTTTTTTTACTTTTTTTTAGCGCTGCGTTGATTGTCTTTTGCAAAAAACTGTATTGTTGGTAATTTTAATATAAAAATGTATTTTTGATAATTTTAATATATATATATACTACTTATTTGTGTTAGTGGAGGTCACTATTTGCCCATAGCTGGGACCCTTACAGGTGCTACTACCTCGAATCAGGGTAAACCTGGGAATAAATTAGTGGTTTTATGCTCCTCAAAAACTCCAATCTTCATACAAAAGGACTTTCTGCCGAATGCCGTTTATCTTCATACCCAGGAGGATGAATATAAATGGCATTCCCCTTCATGATGTAGGCAATCAAGACCCTTCGCAGCTTTCTTTTATTTATTATCAGTGAATGGACATAACTACGGCTGGAGGGCCCAGTCAATCCTGCTATTTAACCCACTTCTAGTGGGTGGAAGAGAAGGGTTCTTCAAAGAGGACCGGAACGGCAAGCCATTTTTCTAAATTACGATTAGAAAGAGGGAGCTGAAAATTTATGAACGAATATGACACTAAAGAAAAAACTGAAATAGATCCATTTTTCATTGACATTTGATTAAAGAAGGGAGATAATAACATTTGATTAAAGAAGGGAGATAATAACAACTGCAACAGCTTTGGGATGGAAAATACTACGATGCTTGCGAACCCTGGACATTCCAAGTAGAATAGCAGAGAGCAATCCAAACATTAGACATAAGATGCTACAGAACTATCGTAGGCATTGACCAATGAGACATCGTCAAACAAAGAGAAACGACCACTGGAACCACCATCTGTCAGATAACATTGAAATAGTATCGATACATCATAACAGTCAAAAATCTTTCCAAGACCATCTCACAAGATACCACCTTAAAAAGCGAAAACAGAAGAGGCAGACAGACAGACAAAAATATACCGACAACATGATTGGATGGACTGGAAGATCATTGAAAGAAACTCAGACATTGGTTATCGACTGCGAAGCGGCCTTACGACCACACCAGGCTACTGGACTGATGATGATTTTGATGATGATGATGATAACTAATGACGGACTGCCTTAATGTTGAAGTATTGAGTAAGTTTCAAATATACAGGATGCCCTACAAAAAACAGAACATTTAGTACAGTTTATTTAATTGACTTTTCTTATATTTAACTGTAACAAAAACTTTTGGGGTGAACACACCTTCTAACTAGTAATGGACTGGTCCCTCTTATATAAGTCAGCTCTGGAGAGAGAGTGACAGACCGTCAGAGAGAGAGTCAGGGTTAGCTGTTCCAGATAAGCTTACCCGGTACATACCGTTGGACTATAGACTTTGGATATTGTTTCGTACTAACCAACCTTCGTTCTACTAATCACTCTATTGTTAATTGCTTTTATGAATATACCAGTATTTTCCTCTACAACTGTGTTTGTCTTGATTCATACACCGACACGCGGGAAACTCACAGCATCTCAACAAAAACAAACCATAGAAATTTAGTCGCTTAAAATAGAAAAAAAAACTTAACTCTGGAAAAATAACTCTGACATTTTGGAATGTTTTCAGTCCCCAAAATGTGATAAGTCTAGCATCCTGGAACAACAAATGATTTTAAAGAAAAAATATATATTTCTTAAGTTTTTTTTTTAGTTCACTCATATAGCAAGATACACAGTGAAACCTCGGTTCACCAATTTATTTGTTCCTGAACCCCGTTCGTAACCCGAAATATACTTAAACCGAAACTATTTTTCCAAAAGGAATCAATGTAAAATGGATTAATCCGTTCCTGGTCCCAAGATGATTGCTTACTTAAAGTTTAACTTTGTGCACAAGTTTTTTAAACAAAACTAATGAAAATCATTAACTGTAAGACAAATTAATAAACCCAATACTTAACTGATATATAGACGAAAATTTCAATTTTACCGAACCTGTAAGTAGGAGAGTTGAAAGAGATGTTATTGTTTGGAAAAGGGAAGGAAAGGCATGATCGTCTCTTTATTTATAAGAGTATAGATCATTGATTTTGCCATATAAAACTGTGTAGGAAGAGACAATATAATGAACAATTGTTTTTCTCTTAAATTTTCTATTTTCTTTACCAGTGTCACTGATAGAATTCTTTGGAGCCATGACTGATGTCTAATCAAGAGAGAAAAAAGAGGCACAGTACAATAAAGTTGGAAAAGAAATGCAGAGCACAACACACGAATGTATACAACATGGCGGTCGACTAAGAAAAGATTCCATTCGTGTTAACTCGGTTCGGCTCAGTTCGGCAATGTTGTTCAAGAACCGAAATTTTGTTTGATAACTGAAGCAATTTCATCTCCTATATTCTGTTCGAAAACCGATTTGTTCGACATGTGAGACGTTCGAGGACCAAGGTTGCTCAGTATATATATATATATATATATATATATATATATATTATAGATAACTAGACTCGTTTCGAAAAAACCCTCGAATTTTTTATTTGCTAATAATCAAATCAATCTCGAGGGAAAAAAAGGTTTTAAAAAAAGAAAGCGCTACAAACATGAACTTCTGCCGACAAAAAAATCGCACAGATGTAGGTCTGAAGCCCAAAGAAAAAAACCCCGATACGAGTAAACAACTAACTAACAAAAGCGCTCAATACAACCGTAGAGCAGACCTAGATACACCACTGTACCGCGACGACGGTTTAATCATAATGGACAATAGTAACCCTCAAAAATGTGACACTATCCGTAAAAAAACTGCACTGGTTTTTTAAAAAATTCGGATTCAGTCTCGATATAGAAACTAATTTGAAAATTACCAACTATCTAGATATTAAGTTGAATTTCCAAAATGGCACAATATCCCCGTATAAAAAGAAAACCAAGAACCCCAGTATTTACATAAAATCTAACCACCCAGCCCATATCATAAGGCATATTCCTAAAAATATTGGGTATAGACTTTCTACTAATTCCTCTAATAGGGACATTTTGAGCTCACTAGTATATATATATATATATATATATATATATATATATATATATATATATATATATATATATATATTTATATATACAGAGCAACCTTCGAAAGCTTGTTCTGAAACCGAATTGTTCGAGAACCGAATCAAAGACCTAATGATTTAATATAATTAGAAATGAAAAGTACAGCACAACACACAAATGTATAGAAAACGATGGTCGACTCAGAAATGATTCCGTTCAGGTTAACTAGGTTCGACTCGGTTTGGCAATATTGTTCGAGTACCAAAATTTTGTTCGATAACCGATGCATTTTCATCTCGAATTTTCTGTTCGGAAATCGATTTGTTCGACATGTAAGACGTTCGAGAACCGAGGTTTCACTCTATAGTTAATTTCTTTATGTTAGTTAAATTTTTTTTTATCATATTGTAAATCTAAAGTTTCCTGGTTTTTGTGGGGTAGCCTTTTGTTTTGAAACTGAGAAAAGGTTGAAATTATAAAAGTTAGCATTGTTCGAATGATATGTAATTTAAAACATTTAACTATATTTAAGTGATCGTTCCGTTTTAATGAAAACTGATTTTCAGATTTTACTGGAATTTATTAAAATCCTGTTGGTGATTTGTTGCCGATTGAGTAGGCATAGAATAGGGCTTTAAATATATTCTTTCATTCGGTTTACTCCTACATTTGTATATGTGAAGCATATAAAAAATAAAAAAATAAAATGTTCGTGTTGCTTTTCTCTTGCTTTTTAAGTTTTTACTGGTCGAGGAATTCTCCCAATAGCGCTGTCGCCATTGTATCTTCATATGAGACCTTCTTGTTTCTTTTTCTCCAGTCTTATAAACCATTCAATGAAACCGTTTATATTACAAGACTCAGTGTTTGATTTTTTGTATTGATTTAATCTCCTCATGTTTCCGAGTGCATTTGATAGTATTGCCTTCATAAAAACGTAAAAACATATCAGTAAGAATAACGCATGTTGAAAAGAGGCAATAAATCTTTCTTTTACAGAGGGACTCATTACCATCTAAAGTCGTCCAAATACAGTTCTAAACCTTAATATAACAACATTTAATTAACTTCTATGGTTTATAATTTAATGAGAAATTATTTAGTATTATTTTATACTATCTATCATAAACCATTTCCATACACCCTGAACGAAAGAAAACCCGACGCAAATATAACTGATATGTTTTTAAATTGGCCACAATAAAATTTAACGGTTGGCACAGTACGATTCACTATACTTACTTTCAGCTCAGTGAAGTAAAATATACAGTAAATATTCCTGAGTTTTCGGATTTATTAAAATATACCTCAGCAGAGTGGAACATTGACATTCAATCCTATTTGAAAACGCGGCAATATAATTAGTCACAACAAAATAAAATTTAAATAACACAAACAAAGTTCACTATAATTTGATACTGTTCAACACATATAAGATTTTATTCAATTCCGTTCAGTAAAATTCAATACATTGAGAAGTGAACGATGTATCTAGATTTTAGACAACATGGATGCTGATCATTAGGAAAAGAGGCGTCAGCCATTGCGCATGCGCTTGCCCGCAGAACCTTTCACTTTCCACAACGATCATAGAAATAATTATTTCTTGCGAGAATTAAATTAAAGAAAAGGAAAATATCGCCAGGATTTACGCGTAATGACATTTATTACACATGGCTTGAATTTGAAAACAACGTAATTTCCGCTGAAGAAGTCAAGAGTGTGACATTATTGGATTATAAAATAAAATGAACGAAACAGCCGAACGAAACTTTCCAACGAGCTGAAGAAAGAGATGACGTCATTTTGAAGAAGAATCAAGTACATATTTGTCCCTGATTCTCTTGTGTTTTACGTGAAGACCAAATCAAATTAGCTCCTTAAAAGGGGGCTGCTGGCTGGTACAGGATATTATTTGATCAACCTGCTGAAAAAGGTGGGTTTGCATTTAGTGATTGAACCATTAAGCACTGAACAATGTCAGTATTGCATTATTCTTGCTGCTTCTTGAATAAACACTTGTTTTCCTCGAAGTAAACATTGTCTTTTACAAAACGCATGTTACCATCAGTGGTTCTTTTTTTGTATTATGTAAAGATGAGGAATTCTTTGACGTATAAATATACATTGAGTAAAAAGTACTATTTTTAGGAAATTGTTAAAAAAAATAAGAAAACTAATATTTCAATAGCAATGATTTTAGCAGCGTTTATTAAGATGGTTTTAAAGTAATTAGTTCTTTAGGTCATAAAAGACAATCTTTAACATCAGCTCTTACAAACTGGTGCAACAAAATTGAAGATCTTCACCGAATAACAAAAAATACATATTTGAAAACATCCAACAGCAGCAACGACTAAAATTAACTTCTCCTCTATGTGTTGTGTCACATCAGGAAGTTGGCGATCATGGCACTCCACAATTTCCTGTACTTTATAACTCTTAATAATTTATGCGCTAGATAGATTATGTCTTAGAAGACGTGCCTCTTGACTTCACCCAGTGAGTATCAAATTTTCTAAACCCTCTTTTCTCATTATATTC
>CAHIKZ030000134.1:380000-390000 GCA_903632075.3 Acanthosepion pharaonis
CAAAGAAAAATTACTTTTCTTATCTTTGGAAAAGGATTAACATTCTATTGATGCAGGAATAATTTTCGCAACGCTGCAACCACCACAAGCATAATATAGAAGATATAAAAAAAAAAAAAATCACTAACTACTCAACCGAGCCCACAACAACGAACAAATAATTGACAACCAGAAATAAACGCTTTTCAGCTCGTTGCTTTCTGCAACAAATGTTAGAGGTTTTCCTCTCCAAACAAACAATCATCTCGTTTGATTGACACATTTCACACGTGTGTTTGGAGTATCTCATTTATTTACTAGATTTTAACGCTGTCCAAATTGTGGGTAACCCCTGAAAAAATAGAAAAAAACCTACTTCACACGTTTCATCACCAGACTTATAATGATTTTATCAATGGAGTCACTCTTTTACGTTGTGGGTTTTCTCTTATTATACGCCATATCCCTTAAGGACGTAAACAATCATGACGCTCCACATCTTCCTCCCCCAAGTAGCGCTTAACATGTTATATCTCTATGTTATTTCTTCGAAACGCAGTCCTACAAGTATGTTATTCGCTGCTTTTCTCTGTCCTTGTTTTCCCCAATCTCTCCTGTGAGTATCAAATTTTCCAAGCCTTCTTTCCTTATTACGTGACTCTTCCTCATGTTAAGTATAAGTTTCTTTTTTTTTTGTTTCAATTTTCTCCAAAACCTCGACGTTGTTCCCATGTTCGGTCCATGGTATTCTCAGCATCTTTCTGTAGAAACACAATTCTGTCGCTTCAAGTCTCTTCTATATCTTTGAGGACATTGTCCAACATTTGCTGCCATACAGGAGGACAGATACCACATGCCAGTTAAATACAAAAATATCCGGTTACAGTTTTCAATCAAAAACAGGTAAAATATAACGAAACAGGTACACTCAACCTTAAATTTAATTCTCTTTTTATATCCGACGTATCTAGATGTTTAACTTAGTGAATCTCTTTTAGTTTTCTAACAGTTTTGTTTTTATTTCTTTTTTTTCTGAACGTCCCCGTGTCTTTAACGTTTTTTTATATGTAAATTATAATCGTTGTTTTCTTATATACTTCACTCGCTATACCTATAAGTTTGGCTTCAAAGATAAAACCATTATTAACCTGAACGTGTCCTTTTTAGAAATTTTACCATTTTGAAACTTGATTACCAACTATTATGATATTTTATTTTTAATTATTTCATCCCACGGAGACGCAAGCGGTTACAAATGTGAGAAAAATATCGTTAAAAATATAGGACAATAAAAGAACGGTTTCCTAGCAGAAAGAAATGGTGATTGATACTGTATTTAAAATTTAGAAAATCAAAGCTGGCTGGAAATCTAGAAGCCGGAATAAAGTTCCACAAGGGAGCAGGACGAGAAAAAATAATAGCCGGCATAGAACCTATGGTAATTTAGTAATTTCAAGTTTATAATCAGAAGATCTCGCTGTCATTCCAGCAAGGGGTTTAAATTTATAGAGATGAGTTACCAAAAAGGAGATAAATATTTACTTTGTTATAATACAAAATTGTGGCACAAGACCAGGAGGAGGGATTGAGGTAGGCTGATCTTTAATCTGTCTTATCTCAAAACTCAGCTAGCCATGGTTACTGACCCATACATACCATAATTTCCTTACAACAAAACAACAAATTCTTACTTACCATTCTTACTCCAGCCACCATAATACCTTAAAAGTCTCTATATAGTCCTAATTCCTATATGTATAATTTGTCTGTTGAATAAAAAAACAACATTTTAAAATGAAAACCCCAAAGAAGATATCTTTTCAGAGCATTTATCTTAAAATTGTGTACAGAAAAACAAAAACAAACAAAAAAAAACCCCAGGAAATCTACAGTGTGGTCCGAAAATCTTGTCACACCTTACCAAAAAAGTAATAGAACCAAAAGTAATACAGTAATACAAAGCACATGTACTGGATTCAGTTTATTCCCTTTCATTGACGCTGTCACACATCGAGAAGGTCTCTATGAAGACTAGCATTTTCATGTAGGGGCTCGTGTCGGCCATCTGAAATAAAAAAATTATATGATGTAGGTGTGACAAGATTTGCAGACCACCCTGTACATTATATTGGTAAGATGATGATTGATGATATAATTTTATCTATTATATATATTTATGCGCACCATTAGAAATAATGTTTGTATTTAATCATGGCAACTGAGTGTCTCATTACTCTTGATTTTCTTTGCATTTTCGTTCGACAAGTCTCTTAATCTCATCTCGCGTTGTATAAAATCAGATTACATATCCATATTCAACTAAATAAGTCGTTTAACAAATATTTATAATGTCTTACTAAAACGCCATTTATCTCCCCTATTTAAATTTCGTCTGTATTTTTACCAAATATTTTTACTATCTGGCACCAGTAAAGCAACATTCATTTCAATCTATTACCTATCCTTATTAAATAAGGATAAGCCCATATCGATATCTATAAAAGGCAGGATGTGTGTGTGTGTGTGTGTGTGTGTGTGTGTGTGTGTGTGTGTGTGTAACGAATGCACGGCCACACTTTTTGGAAGTAATCGATTTTTTATGCTTCTACGGCAGTTTTCATGTAGTTTGCGGCCATTTTCTACTAGCCAGAGTGAGAGCCAATACTGGCTGCCACGAATAGGCAGGAAGATTCTATTGGCCAGCGTGAGAGCCAACAGCTGACTGACACGAATATTAACTAGCATGCCAAAAAAATCGATAGCTGCATTCGTCACAAGTGGGAAAAATTTAAATCTGCATGGCACTTTACTCTAATTGGCTCATTCGCTCGCTTAAACTCAACGTTGATTCTGATTCCGCAGAACTGGGTTGGGTGTGAAAAACTATTTGTTATTAACATTCTTTTTTCATTCGGTTTTTCCAGTTACAAGTCCTTTTTTAAAGCTGATCGTTTTGTGTTTATTTTGTTTAGTTCTTTTCTCGTAACAGATTTCATGTTTAGTATAGAGCTTAGAAAAAATTCGCAGTGTGAGATAGGCAAGAAGTAAGGCATGTAGCAACATCAGCACGGTAAAGGGCACTCCTTTAAAGGAAAGGAAGGGCAAAAATATTTTAAGTCAAGTGATAGCGATTGCTGTATGAGTCGTCGTACGATTTTTGAATCAAGCACGAGCCATGTTGCTAGTATATATATATATATATATATATATATATATATATATATATAGATAGATAGATAGATAGATAGATAGATATAAATAAAAAAATAGAAATTAAGGAGGATTTGAGATAATTCATCGAGTCTAGAAGAAACCTCAACAGAATACACTGGACGGCCGTTTTGTCCTCTACTTGGGACTCATCAGCAGTGCGCATCCACTATCGAGAATTGCAACCTGGACAGTTATATTGACAGGCAAACGTCATACCAAATGTACTAACAGGTCTCTAGTTCGCTACCTCTTCATCACCGAGTCCTGTTATTATACGGATCACTCTTTCTACACTACCCTCTATCTCTATATAATTTACTATAGTATTTCTCTATTCGGATAACTATTCGGTGGTTACTTTTCGAGCAAGTTAGGGGGTGGGGCTTCACCTCTCCTTGTGAGTGGGTATTGACGGTCGCCTTAGTGGGTGTTTGGGAAATTTTTACATGGTATAGTCGTTAAACCCACTTTAAATCTCCACATTGTGTTACATTCGGTAACAAAGTGGGTACGCTGAAAATAACCTTATCTGAGTTTTGATAGGTAGAAGCTATATAAATAAGATAGGTGGATGTCAGAATGCATATATATATATATATATATATATATATATATATATATATATATATATATATATATAAAATAAAAAGGCATAAACACTAATATTCCATGGTCATAATTTATTCCATTGGAATCGTAAATACGATCCAAATCATCAGACCTACAAATTCAAAATGAAAACAGAAAAAACACCTCCGGAAATCAAAACAGAATTTAGAGAAAGTGTAAGTATGAGGAGGAGGGAGATGAAACCTTAACAGAGAGAATTTTAGGAGATGTGGGGGGGGGAATTTAAAAAGAGGAGAGAAAGAAAGTCGACGGATGTCTAATGCATAAATATACATTTCGTGGTGACATATACACACCATAGACAATTAGAAGTTAGGAGGTAGGGGAAAAAAAAGAAAGAGAAGAGATGGGGGAGAGAGATGGGACGAAGGAAAATAAAATTGTGTTTACTTAAAGGGCCGCTTTGTAATTGAGAAAATTTGACAAATTAATATCGACTACAGGTTAGAAATCAAATATAAATATATGAAGATGAATATAACGATTGTCTAATCTAGCAAGGACCAAATATTTCTATGTTCAAAAACACATACTAATACACACAAAAAACATATACAAGTAGGTACGTACACTTAGGCATGTACTCACACACACACACATTGAAGTTTATAAGCAGTAAATTCGACCTTGCCTACCGAACGATCCTTTGTGGCCGATTGGTAAGGCACGTCAGTGTAAATGACGGTTCCGTATAGGATGCACGTTCGAATCCTGTCAAAGGACGAATATTTTCTATGAAAATTTCTCGGACATTCAGGCCGGTAAATGTTATTTAATACTGTTTATTATAAACAGAGCAGTTACTTAAATACTTGTATCTATAAAAAGAACATTAAACATAAAAATGTCTTTAATAAAATAAATTGTCGGATTTTGTCCATTTCTTAATATATATATATATAGAGAGAGATGCAGCTAGCTAGTTAGATAGTAGGAAGTCATGATGAGAAAAGAAGGGCTTATAAAGACAGTATTAGTGACTCGTTATCCGGAGATTATACACAGATTAGCTCTATCGGAAATACGCAATGCAGAAGCATCCAACGGGAATCTTTAAAAATCTATGTTTTCTAAATAAATAAATACAGTTTCACTCTTTTCTTTATTTTACATCACCTACCCCAGGCATCGGCGCCACTCTCTAGCTAGTCAGTAAGCAGGAATTTCCTTTGTTCTGTAAATTGAAACATCTGCAAGTGGATTCTGCTTTTAACAAACACCATATGGTTTCCACTTAAATGCTTTTATTTCTGATTTCTATTTTAACGACATACTACATATTTTTTTAAATAATTTCACCCAAAGCAAAGCGATAATGCCTCTAAGATGCAAAGGGTTAATGGGAATGGAAGAGAATGAGAAGGCTTCAGTGAGGAGAAATGACGATAAAAGAACGAGGATTAGGAATGGAGAAGATGGCGACTGACGAAGCATAAAATTTTAGAAGATTGTAGGCAGCAAGAAAAACGGAAGACAGTTCCACAGGTGAGAATTTCGAGAAAATAAACTATAATAAAACATGGTTAGCACTACCAAGTCCAACAATATGATCACGTTGCCAATAGCACTCTTAAGTTCATACCAAGGAGGAGAGTACATTAGAATAATCGCCATGAAAATATTTATAGACAAAAGCACAAGAAAGACACATCGCTGCTGTGGGAATGTGACTGAAGACGAGATGCCAGATCACGACCGATAACATTACAGACCCTTCTTTGAATGTTGTCTAAAATCTCTAGATATATAGCCTAAGCACCAAACCAATTATGACAAAAACATTCAATGTACGGACGAATGTTAGATTTAAAAATGTGCTGAATTCTGACGGGAAAGATCTTATGTCACGATACAGTGAATCCAAATTCTTAAAAGCAGACCTAGCCGTTGATCAAAGAGAATCGTTCTACTTCATATTAGTAGAATATGTAATACCAAGTTGCTATAAACTGGAAGTTAGCATCAGTCATGAAGTCGGAGAGTGAAATTGTTCTCTATAAAATTCCACTATCCCCGATTAGAGCCGGAACTATCACCAATCACAATGAATTTATGTACCCTCAGGGCGGTCCTGGACCTTGAGCTAGTATTTGGCTTTAGACACAACCCAGAAGTGAAATTCGTACACAGCATTCATTGTTAAATATTTCCTTGTAAAGTGGCCGGTTCCTTTTATCTCTCCAAGAAATACCTGACTCTTCCTGCTATTTTCTATCTTTCCAAGAGCCAGATCAAGCCGAATACTGTTGTGATATTTGGGAACGAGCTGAGCAGTCTTCATAGAATTCAAAAACGTCCCCGTGCCCTTGTGGGTGACAAATTATTTTTCTGCTTGTAACCCGTCTCTCACAGACGAAACGTCGTTAGCCTCTTAAAGGTCTATTGCTTTTTTTCCATGGAAAGTGCTTGGACAAACTACATTTCTTAGTTCCACCAATTCTAACCTTCACGCCGAAGACCCACAATGCTACGCACATTGTAGCGGAACCCATTCTCTTCGAATTCCATTGGCGAGAAGGAATTTCAACTCGCGCACATTGTTCTCGCGAACCGCTGATCTGAGGAAACGATTCTCCCAACCCTAACCTGTTCATGTCTAGGGTTGACCGTTATATTCGCCACATATCCGCATAACTTGCCTATTACACTGAAACCTTCTACCTCGAGTAGATAAACAGTGCTAATATAGAAGATGAAACTCCCTTTTAAAAAATGATGGTTTAAAAAGAGCAGTCATGCATTAAAAAGGGCTTGTCGTATCTATCTTCAATCAACTTCGATCAAAATATTTTTCTATAATTAGCATTTTTTGGGAGATGTGATTCCTGACAAGCTTGCAGAAGAAACGTTTCGCCAATTAATAAAAAACCGAACAGCTCGTTGCTCTAGGGTTGGTGCATAATTATCAAGCGTTTTTGTTAATAAAAAAATCACTATTTTTTTTAATAAAAATATTTTATTCTCAGGTTATAAAAATTTGTGTCGATCATCATACGCTCCAGAATAACCATTTAAGAATGATGAAATGTTATGTTTCTTTTTTTTCAGCATAAATTTTGTTTAAAAAACGCCTGATAATTATGCGCCAACCCAATATAAAGAATGCATCTGATACTCTTCGATTCTCCGATTCTCCAAAGTCTCGCAGCAGCCATTCCGTTTTAATTTTGAAGATGTTAATAGACCTGAAGGATTCCTTCAACTGCTTCTCGTCGTTCGTGCTTTTTCGACAAAGTTCGTTACCTTTGATCATGTCCTTTGATCGCCAAAGTAACGCCATTTAAAGCCCAAACAGGGGCTAATCGAGAGAGCAATGCTACATTACTTTCTGGACTAAATATTTTATAAAACTTCAAACAGACATTACTTCTTAATTCAACGTCATTTTCTTGAAAATATGTAATAGATGCTGCAGATGAACCTACGGAATTTAGCCAACGAGATTTGAGCAGCAAGAGACGCTATGCAAACCGTGAAAGCTGATGGGTGATGAAAAGGGAAACTTTTGCGACACATTTAAATTCTTTATGGGACAAGAGGAAGATAAAATAGAGAATCTTGTAAAACATATTGTGTATTAGATTCGAACCATGTTCATATACAGCCTCGTCAGACTGAGAATGTCATGGTTATGGGGTCCACACCTTTTTCATACAAGTGGACTCGACCAGTGTGTACTTGTACTGCTGCCGGTGAATACCCGGGGGTAACAGAGATACACTCATAGAGTGATACAGTGAAGAGTGAGAGTGTGAGGTAACCGCTTTGTAGGAGTCACAGTTGCGAGCACGTAGACTGAGAAGGAAGTCCTACTTCGATACTGAATTTCCCAGACTGTATATATATTATTATTGCTACTAACCGCATTTCTGGATCTACTAACCGTATTACCAATTGTATTATTACGTCAATACATTTATTTGCTATATTTAATTCCTGCCTTTGTCATTCATTTGAGACCGGATTTCATCCCGGAATCCACAACACATATGGAAGTCATTCATTGCACCAATTTCGTTCAAATATAACGAAACTGTCAGCTGTATACAACTGCTTTCTCAGTTCACTGGTGACTTTGAGCGAATGAAACCTGTAGGAGCATCATTTTCAAACATTTTGGACTGTCGTTACAGACTCTCGAGGAAATGTACCAACTCACAGAAACCACATCACTTAGGAGATTAGTATAGACTAAAATGGATATCACATGTAAATGGAAGAGAAAATAATAGCATAATCAAGAAGTTGACATTCCACACTACTTCAAACAAAAGCTTAGGAAGCAATCCACCATCAATATTGGAAAGAGCATTAACAGCTACTGGACTTGAGAAAATTATTACGTGGGAAAATTGTTTTAAAAGAAAGATTTTGTAAATTTCAACCGATAGTGGAAACGGCTGCTTTATCAATGAATGCGAAATGTTTACTTATAAGGAAATAGCTAATATTACTATTACCATTTTTAGATAAGGAGAACAGTTACTACACAATAATTCTCGCCTAATGACCAGGGAGTGAAGCAAAGTGTAACCTGAGTAGCAATGGATGCTCAATCAAAGAATGCCGAATGTTTCCTTATAAGGAAACAGGTAATATTACCATGTGGCACCATTTACCGAGGCAGAAAAAGAAAAGAAAGAAAAGAAGGCAAAAAAGAGGCGAGACCCAAAACGTGGATGATAAGCAGAACACCACGGCTAAGAGACAATGGTTAAAGGATATTTTGATAAGTAACAAATGGCGAAAGAGTGTCATTATAATGACAGGGAAATTCTGAGTGGATAAAGGAATCGGGTGTGTTTTGGCGACGGCTGTGTTATCTGGGATGCGTAAACAAACTGCTGGCCAAAGAAAAATCCAAATGAAAATGTTATTTCGATAAGTGACGGAAAACAGGTGGACTAAAGGGCTTTGGATAGATATGAAAAATTTGTGTCAAAAGCCGCACACGATGTGTCCACTGACCGATTTCTTTCGACGGAACATCTTTAGCCTGCGATAATAAAATTATGTTATCAGAAATATGTACCGAAAGGAAATGAATGGGAACTTAGAAATGTTCTTTTCGGGGCGACGTCTGGCCGTGTTAAAAAAGACCACCCATTCTGATAATTAGCGATAAGATGACTGACGAAGCCCAGGTGTAGAACAAGAGTTATGACCACCGTCGTTCATAGAAAATGATAACTGCGATTAAGAGGAAGAAAAGGAAAAGAAAAGATTTTTTTTTTTTTTTAGTTAAGCAAGATATTTTTTTTCCTGAAACAAAGCCGCGGATTCGTCCACGCCCGACTAAGACACCATTGGTCTAGTGGTGATCACGTGACGCACGAAGGAGGCTGTCTCCGCCCATTCAGAGGATAGGTATGAGAAGCTGCTACGAAGAAGTGGGGAGGGCAGCTCACGCCCCTCTGAAGTATGGTGAGAAGGTGGGAGTAAGAAAAGGCTCCCAAAAATGGAAAAGAGTGGAAAATTCCTAACCAGAAATAAAAGAGGTGGATATGTATTTAGAATTATCGAGGAACCCCCGACGCCGACAAACCCACCCCGGTTTTGGTCGGCGTCCATATAAGCGAAGCCGCAGCAAGCAGAAATCAGTGGAGTTGCAGCAGAGAGTTCGAAGCTCGCAGTGGAAGTTGGTTCCGCCTCGCAGATGGCTGACTTGAAAGATTCACGCACATTCCGGACTCCTCTTCAATCCAAGAATAATTATTTTGAAGAGCGACTTAGACCCAGACCACCAAAATAAGTTTTCTTCGACTTTCGTCCGAAGACACACCGAAAAAACAACTTGAAGCGTTAAAACTCGCCTAACGGAAAAACAACGTGTCACAATCCATAGAACGGGTCGGGAGATAGACGCAGTCCTATGTATCGAACAACTAGACATAAAGTTTGTTATCTTTTTCTTTGATATCTTGAACTTTTAAGTTTTCATTTTATTTTCTTTTATGCATATTTGTGTGGTGTCACCCCCGTTGAACTCGATTTGCATTACGGCCCCAACTACTGATTGATCTCGTATGCCTAAGATCAATTCACAACGTGGGTAGGCAGACTGGAGATCAATGCTGTTACTTTGGTAACCAGGCGTTGGGAGCGAGTTGGGAACGACGAGGCTGATATCAAATCTAACCAGATTCCCATCCGAATCACCAAAAGGTTAGAACGTCAC
>CAHIKZ030000134.1:395000-407500 GCA_903632075.3 Acanthosepion pharaonis
ACAGAGAAAGTTTAATTGTGAGTTCAATTCCTGGGCCGATCAATGTGTATTTGGACTGAATGGAAACAGAACGAGCACTACTAAAAAAAAAAGAACTAGATATGGGCATTAGAATGAGAACGGTTAACCTATGGGGTCCGGTCAGAATTCCCTCGAATCTATATGCACCTACTGAAGAAGGGAAGACAGGACACAACGGCCGAAACGTTGTGATAACAAAAAAAAAAAAAAAAAAAGAAAAAAAAAGATGAAGATTATTATCCAAATGTAAACAAACAATCAATTAATATTAATTTTGGATCCAAAGTAAGAATATTTATTTAAAACATGGCAATACTTGCCTTTGAGGTAAAAAGCTGAACGGGAATTGGGGAAAGACTGGATAACAACTCTCTATCCTGCATCCTCCTAATTTGATTAGCTATCCATTCACTATTAAAACATCGACAATCACCACAAGAATAGATCTAGCTCAATCTAATCCAGCATATACCACAATATTACATATTCGCCGGGTCTCTCAAAACACCCCTGATGTGTAGAAATTTCATTAATGTACAAATGTTAGTTTTTTTTTATATATAAAAATACATAAAAACTAATAAAAAATATTCAATTGATGGCGAAAAATGAAAGTGAAAACAAAATATTTAATCAAAAATAAATCCAGGGAATAAGGACATGCATAACACCCCACTCCGCAAATTTTTAGACGAAACGAACAGATGCATGCTGGGATTTCTTCCTAGCCAATAAGATAGACCACTTCTCAATCTCATCCGCCATATTTTTGTTCTGTATTATCTTATCGTCAGAATGCTACAGTCGCTCGTCTTCATCCCATTTCTGAGAACACCATTCTTATTTTGAGATCATTTTTACCTTATTACTGTCGCATTGCCGACTTTTGTCTTGCATAAGTTGTTTGCTTAATATTATTTTTGTCCTTTTCTTTTGTTATTGTTTATTGAAAACTTTTTCAGTTCTGTTTTTTTTTGTGGGGGGGGGGATTTCTTCCAGTTACAATAAGTTATATTCTTCCCTTTCACTGCAGAATTATAGCTTCAATCCATTCAATCATCGGGAGGAGCGTCGAAAATAGTGGCGAAATTAAGTCCTTGTATTTTCAGTCGATTAAATATCCCCATATAAATGCATTTGTTTTATTCCAGAGCACAAGGCGTCACTACTATTATGCGCCTTCCATCCAGTGTTGTATTTCTGCATCAAGGTGCATATCTCCTCT
Source organism: Acanthosepion pharaonis (assembly GCA_903632075.3). Lineage (NCBI taxonomy): Eukaryota > Metazoa > Mollusca > Cephalopoda > Sepiida > Sepiidae > Acanthosepion > Acanthosepion pharaonis. The sequence continues at coordinate 396,247 of CAHIKZ030000134.1, forward strand.
TTCGTCATCAAGCTGCATATCCCCTCATTCTGCATCAAACTCTATATCCTATCTGTATGTACAGACTGCATGTTCCGTCAGGTTTCTTGTCGATGACACCATTTTGATGCATACTCCTCGTATCTCTGCTTAATTTTATACTCCTTTCCCTTCCTTCTTTCCTTTATTTCTTCCTTCTTTCTTTCCTTTCTTTCTTTCTTTATTTATTCCTTCCTTCTTTATTTATTTCTTCTTACTTTCCTTCCTTCTTTCCTTCCTTCCTTCCTTCCTTCCTTCCTTCCTTCCTTCCTTTATTTATTCCGTCCTTCTTTATTTATTCCTTCCTACTTTCCTTCCTTCTTTCCTTCCTACCTTCCATTATTTCTTTCTTACTTTCTTTATTCCTCCCTTCCTTTATTTCTTCCTTCCTTCCTTCCTTCCTTCCTTCCTTCCTTCCTGTCGGCATTCTATCTTTCCTTGTCTTATTTTATTTTGAAATGCATCTTTCTCTAATCCAATACGTGTTCAGATTCCATAACTTTTGGTGATGTATTGATTTGTTTTCTACGGCTCATCAAATTTTGTAGGTTATTTAAAGCCATAATTCTTTTTTAGTTTGTAAGAATTCTTTCTTCGTGGTTGATAATTTAGTTTCAATGATACAAATCTTACTAATTACCCCATAGTTGAAAAAGAGAAGTGACATAACGAATTAAACAGGATATGGAACTCGGCACTCCGATCTCCAATTCCGAGCCATTATCCATTACACCACCCGCACATCCATTCTTACACTTCACAATCACTCTTTCGTAATATTCTTATTACGTATAATAATTATGTCGTTCCATGTTTCGTACGATTTCCAGTTCTCCTTCTCAGAGTCTTTGGAATTTTCGAAAACTTTCAATTTCCACTAGTTTACGAAACTTCCAGCTTAACACCGATGCTACGCTATCATGTTTGTTGTAATACACTTACTTATACTTCCATCGAAGGGGACATTTGACTTTTTTCTAAGATTGTATTTTTTAGATTATTATTATTATTATTATTATTATTATTATTATTTAAATGTACACAAATGCAGAATATGTTTGTTTACATCAGATCACTTTAGTTTTCTCGCCTCTCCTGTTTTGTTCGTTGCCGTCAAAAATGCCGTCGGTTGCATTGTCTCAGATTATTACAGAATGCGAGGGTTAGGGCCAGGGCCAGGGCCAGGGCCAGGGCCAGGCCCAGGGCGAGGGTTAGGGCCAGGGCTAAGGCCAAGGCCGGGACCACGACCAGGGCAAGGACCAGGGCTAGGCCCAGGGCGAGGGTTAGGGCCAGGGCCAGGCCTAGGGCGAGGGTTAGGGCCAAGGCCAGGGCCAAGGCCAGGGCCAGGGCCAGGGTCAGGACCAGGGCCAGGGTCAAGGCCAGGGCCAGAGCCAGGGCCAGGGCCAGGGCCAAGGCCAGGGCCAGGGCCAGGGCCAGGGCCAAAGCAAGGGCCCGGGCCAAGTCCAGGGCCAAGGCCAGGGCCAGGGCCAGAGCAAGGCGCGGGTCAGGGCGGCCAGGGCTAGGGCCAAGGCCAGGGCCAAGGACAAGGCTAGGGCCAGGGCCAAGGCCAGGACCAGGACCAGGGTCAGGGCGGCCAGGCCTAGGGCCTGGGTGATCAGAGAACTGTCAGAAATTTTGGAAACGTGGTAAAAATCGATAATAATTTAAAATTCCTGTTTTAAATACAGTCCGGCGATCATGAATTAGATTACTGCCTCTTATTCTATGTGCTGAGTGCCTTCAAAACGTTGCGGGTCATGGCTCTCCACAACTTCTTGTTCTTTTTAAATCTAAATAAATCTTGTCATTTTGCAATTTCTCCTAAACCCTCTTCTGCTATTCGTTTAAAAAAAAACAAAAAAAAAACACGTTAAACAGGTTATGCCCTGTTTATCTCTTCCACTCTTGCCTTCAGTATATCCTTTGAGTGTCAAATTTTCCACGCCGTCTTTCCTCTTTATATGTCCTAGAAATTTCAACTCTCTTTCTATAACTGTCCTCCTTGGTTTCATTTTCTTCGAAACTTCGTTGTTGTTCAGGCCATGGTATTCTCAGAATCCTATCGAAGAATCACATATCTATTGCTATATGTCACTTTATATCTGTGAAGAGATTTCCACCATTCACTGCCATATAGGAGGAGCAGAATTTACAGATCTAAGTTTAGTACTAGATTTGCAATATCTTTTCATTTTACAACTGAAATGCATGCATATAATCGCCAATTCTATGATAACATTTACTTCCCTCGCACTTGGGCACCTCGACGTGGTGTAATGGTTAGAAAGCGTTTCTTACTAAATCAATTAAGACTGCGTAGTGAGTTCGATCCTCACTGGGTACCACATATTTTCCGCCTTGTGCCACATCTAAGCTTTGCTTAGAAAATCACTATTTCCCTCTCTTTTGAAACTCTATTCCGGCTTCTTTCTTTCGTAGAACTTGATTGTCAAAAATATCAATGCAATGCTACCCAATATCACGCGTTTGCTTAATTCAAGATCAACTATTGTTTTCACTCCTTAATAACGTTTTTTCCCCCTCACTCATATTATCTTATATCCCTTTCGTTTTAGTGGGATTATTGTTTTACCAGGTGTAACAGCAAAATTGTCCAATTGTTAGATTAAGATTTGAACGGTTGTATCTTAGAAATGATTAAAGATATCTTACTGGAATTTTCCGAGGTTTTTATAAAACTATTGGACTCTACTTTGAAGAGTAAGAATATTTGAAATAATGACCCCTTTTTTCTGTTGTCACCTATTGATGCAGTTTTCCTCTCTACGGTTCACACTTTTATAAAAATTATTTACCGTTCTCTTGATGGTTCTTGAATGGACTTTAAAGATGCAAACCATAGTATGAATGTTGATAGCATGATCTTTCTTTGTCTAACCATTGCTCAGTCGAGAAAACATAGTGGGACTGACACAAAACAATTATAACCTGTTCTCTTTCTAGCTGAATTACTCAAAGGGGCTTTCAGTGATTCTTACGACAAATGATCTCAAGATAGCTAAACGTTATTTGAAAACCCGGTAAAAAGAAATTCAATTAGTTTAGGTTTTTTTTAGATATTAAATATTTTGTTGGATGGAAAATTATCCTACGCCGTTACACAATTTGGATAATTTTGCTGTTACAGTCGGTATGTTATTATAACGAGTCATTAAATCATTCATTAGAGAAAAAAAAAATCGTACTCAAAGAAATTCGAACATTTGTTTGACGACGAGACTTAGAAATTCGTGAAAGCTGCGGAATCGTGACACAAGGACAACTACCTTCTGTAACAGAAAGAAAATGAGGAAAGTGGTGTGCCGAAGAGCGATTTACAAGCAACATTTTTATTTGAATGCGGAATTGCAGTCTAATACCTTCCTACACCATTTACATTATTCATACTATTGTCCTTATCTTTGTCGTCATATTTATTGCAACGTTTCAGCCGTTGTACGCTCCGGCCTTCTTCAGGTGGTTGGAATGTCCAACTGAACCCTTTATTTTCGCTCACTGGGGTAGACTGTTCTAGTTCCACGTGCCATGTCTAATGGATGTTAGTTATCAGTTATCTCCTGTTAATTCCCCTCTCCAAGTTCTCCCCTGCCTTAAGCGGGTATTGAACTCACACACTTTGGGTCCTGTCACTAAATCTAACTAACGCCTTTATTCTGGTTTAACTGGTTTAGATTTTGAAAGACATATTTCTATATCCAAATCTCATATGTTTCTCTTGGTACCACGCCATTTAGCCTTGTATCTAGTAAATGTTTTGATTGGGCCCTTTGCGAAGCTGACATAATACCAAATTTGCCGGCGAATGCTGCAAAATAGGTAAAAACGAAGACGACGAATTCTGATCTGAAAGCCTTCAGATTTGAACTAGCTCAACAGCTTCTTGACGTATGTATCTGAATCTCGATAGAGTAAAACCCACTTCATCATAATCATAATGCGAGCTCACGTTGCCCCTTTTTTTTTTTTTAGCATTTCGCTTATTGCGTATTTTTCAGGTCGATACATCCGCCCGAGTGGCCAGCCTGCTGGAGGTTGGACATTTTTATCGAGGGACAATCTCTAGATGTATTGCCAACCGAAACTAAAAAAAAACTTCCATTTGTCCATGAATTGAGGATTTATGACTCCGTTTAATCACAACCTTCGACTGCTTCTGAACAATTTCGTCTACTCAAATTGACTCACAAGCATTGCATCAACCAATCAGAACATAAAAAGGAAATGATTTACGTAAAGATTACATGATTACATTACATAAGAAAAACGACAGCAGATAAGTTTGCAGTATGTAAAAATTAGAGATACATCAAAACTTTTGTGCATTATATATATATATATATATATATATATATATATATATATATATATATATATACCGGGTGTAAAAGCAAAATTGTCCGCTTGTTAGATTAAGAGTTGAAAAGTTGTAACTTAGAAATGATTAAAGATATCTTACTGGAGATTTTCGAGGTATTTATTGGACTCTAATTTGAGCAAAAAGATTGCATAATTACTCCCCAGGTTTAACAGAAGAATCGTGATGAACTCGATCATAAACGAAAATGATATGTTCATCATTAATCATATATAAGGACCGCAGAGATCATAAAAAATTGAAATAAAAATTTATATATATATATATATATATATATATATATATATATATATATATATATATATATATATATATATATATATATATATATATATATATATATATATATTATTATTATTACAGGATGTATTTAAAACTTATTCAAGGTGACCTTCTACCGTCTGTGCTGGTGTAACAAGTCGCCGCACACGTTTCACGAACGATTTCATTTTCAAGAATTTTTACTGTTCTTTGGACTCTCAAGGACACCGCAGACGGGGCGACGTCATTCGCTACATGTTCAATGATATGTCTAGACGTAGCGGGTGTGGAAAAAATGTCTTATTTAGTGAGCTAAAACGTCCAGTATTTACATTAGTCGGACGATTGTCCTCATCTTTGTCGTCATATTTGTCACAACGGTTCCGCCCTTCTTCAGGTGGTTGGAATTTCGAACTGAACCCTTTATTTTGATCACTGGGGTAGACTGTTCTAGTTCCACGTGCCATGTTTGATGGATGTCAGTTATCAGTTATCTCCTGCTAATTTTCCCTCTGAAAGTTCTCCACTGCCTTAACCAGGAATTGAACTCACATTGTCACTGGATCTAAAATGACGCGTTTATCCACTGTGCCATGTGTCCTTGAGGACATTCGGGTATGAACTTCTGAGTATTATAAACCTAATGTTTTCAGCATCATTTTTTACCAGTGCTCATATTGCAATTTTGCTGTTATCATTGCATGTCTTTACCAGAATTCATATTGCAACTATGTTGTTATCATTGCTTTTCTCTGGCACTCCTTATTACTGGTTCCCATATTGTATTTATTTCTATGCTTGGTCGGCTCAGGAGATGTTTGTGGTCTAGCATATGTGCTGATTCCTTAAGTTTACGAATTTTCCAATGGTGTTCCCTGTCTATGATCTCAACATGATCCCACAGGGGACGGTGATCTCCCTTCTCTCTTCATATGTGGTCAGCCACGCCTGATTTTTCTACTTCCCCTCGCGTTACAGCTTTCCGGTGTTCTTGAAGCCTTACTTTGAGGGGGGCGGCCTGTCTCTCCTTTATATTCCTTTCCGCAGCTGCACGGGATAGCGTACACACAGACTTTAGTCATGTTCCCCTCTGTGGAGGGTCTCACTCGTGAGATATATCTGCGAAGTGTTGTCACGCTTTTGAAGGTTGTCCTGATGTTATATGGGCCGCAGATTCTTTGTATTTTCTCTTATAACCCCTTCACATAAGGCAGGCAGACTGTTTCCTGAGTGTTGTTGTCCTCCTCCTCCTCTTGTACCCGCCTATCCCAGTTTTGGGGGGCTGCTGCCATGTACCCAGGGTAGTTGTTACGTTGTAGGGCACGAATATCGAACCATCTGTCATTCCGACAATCTACAACTCATCCCTTCAGGCTTGGCACCAAGATTTCCTATCAATTCAAGGAGAGCTCGTCGGGTCGCAGAGAAAGCGGGACACGTTCTTGTCCGAGAGAGAATCCAGTACAATCGTTGGATGAAACATCGGCTACATGCTCATATCTCCCAGACGCTCGAGGATTTCTTCAACAGAATTACTAATGAAGACCAGAGAAGGATCAAAAATGACTTGGATAAATCCTTCAGACATGAAATTGATGTAGTCAAGGCTCGCCAAAAGCAAAAATTAAATAAAATGAAAGATCAGAAGGTGACGCACAAGGTCCATCACCCACCAGTGAAAGCAGTAGTCAACATCATCCAATATCAGCTGAGTGCCTCTGAGGAGTCAGTGTTGAATAAGGGTCTCAACTTCGCACCACCATCAGGCGGGTGCCAGATCATTGCCAGAGTAGAGGAGGTGGCCTTGAACATCCCTCAGGCTCAGGCGGATGAACTGAGATGGAAAGTGAGACAGGCCTTGGAGAGAGCCAAGCTGCCCAGGTCTAACATAACAAAACTGGAGAGACTGGCGATTGAATCACTACAGAGGAATGAGAACATCATCATACTACCGGCTGACAAAGGTAATGCGACTGTAGTGATGGACAAATCGGAGTATACAAGAAAACTGGAAGACAAAAAAGTGAAAATGGTCATTAAATAAAGGCACCTTTATTCCAATTGTAAAGAAAATTGGGTCTGTTTAATGAAAATAAACATTGAGCGTTCTTTGTGAGTCAGTTTTAACATTTATTATTTAATATTTCAAATTCTATATTGTGTTAAAAGGACTCGTTTGGATTACACCAACGGATTACTACCTGTTTATATATATATATATATATATATATATATATATATATATATATATGCATGTTTCATTAAAAAACGACAGACAAGGTACTACGGTTAAGCTTTTATTTAATTTGTGTTGTGTTCGAACAAGAGCTTTCTTTTCTGGACAAAGGGTGTGTAACAATTGTACAAATATTTCCGAGCGCTTTCGGCTATACCTTTAGCCATTATCAAGGATGATTCGATTTTTCAGCTTAATTGAGTGTGTGCGTTACGTGTATGTATCGGTGTGTGGTAGTGAGACATACACACAACGTTCTTACACACCCTTTGTCCCAAAAAGGAAACTCGTGTTCGAACTCAAGAATAATTAAATAAAAAGCTTAACCGCAGTGCCTTGTCTGTTGTTTTTTAATGAAACATGCATAAAAGAAGAATTGCTGCCTAAATATACACTATATATATATATATATATATATATATATATATATATATATATATGAAGAGAGAAAGGGGGAAAGTGAAAGAGAAGGGGTGTTTCCGCAAAAAATATATTGTTTCGTAATCTAATAACTTGAATTTTCGTTCGAATGATTTTAACAGTATATATAGAATCAATTCAAAATTTTATGTTCAATGCTTTATGTCATTTTTCAGGTATAGAAATCCATTTTACTGGAAAGGTAAAGGCGTTTTGTGTCTTAGATTAAGCTAAAACACAATGTGCAGCTTATATTTGCGACAGATTTTGCTGCTAATGCAGAAACTACAATGCAGATGTAGGCCTGGCACAAAAGATTCAAAGAGAAAGGCTGTCTGATCAAAGCAAACTTTTCTGAACGGTAACCAGTACCAACAGAGATGGGCGAATGGTGTGCATATTGAAAACTTATGAAATTGTACATCGAATTCACATACGTTAGAATTTCTAACTCAAATTTTCATGTATAAATGTTATTTTACTTAACAATATGCTTGTTGAGTTTCATTTGTCTATACTCTATACTTACACACATATTTAGATTTCAATTGATATCATTTTTTTAAAACCCACTGTTTTATTTATATATAATAATTCACCTCTTAGAACAAAATTAAATAGGACAAATATTATTCACGAACTTAAAAGTCCATTAAGGAATTGTATTCCTCATCAATCAAAATTCGTAATTAATTATATAGGCGACACTACAACATGTTTGATACGAAGGCTCACTCTACACCTTTCTGACCATAGCTCAATTAGATCTCATTTAAATATTCATGGGGACCTATTTGACCCTATTCGTAACATACTTGTTGACAACACAAATATAATAGCATCATCATCATGCAAAAAAGGCTAAAAATAATGGAAGCCTTATTAATAAAAACAAAAAAACAACAACATTCAATAATATCAACTATGAACATGGACACAATATCTTGAGGGTGATTTGAAAATGAAAACATTATATAAATACATACGTGCAATAAACTATTTCTTGTTAACAGTGAATATATTTCAACTTTGAAAATGGCTAAATGCATAGCCGAAAGCTCTCGGATAAAAAGAAAATTCCAAACACTTTTTTATATAATGTATCAGCTGAAAAGAAAAAAAATATTCGATCACATGAGAATTTGTATAAAAACTTAAATCAAAGTAGCTTGTCTGTCGTATTAAATGAAATGTGCATGAAAGAAGGATTACTGCCTAAAACACACACGCATACACACACACACACATACACACACACACACACACACACATATATATATATATATATATATATATATATATATATATATATATATATGTGTGTGTGAGGCGTTTGTCCTAAGAATTTATCAGACCTAAGTTTATGTTTATGTTGTTGTCACATTTGAATACCAACGAAGGAAGATTGGAATTTTTAATTTAAAATATTTTTAATATGTGTTTTGGGTATATAATCTAGACATTTTTATTCATAGTATTTTTCTTTTCGTTTACGTTTCTCTCACATGTTAATAAATATCCAAAATTGTGATAATCTGCCAAGAATAGTAAAAAAAAAGAAAAAAAAAAGAACTTGGACGGAAATTTATTGTGGAGAATATAGCGATTAAAGCACTTTCTATAGATTTTTGCCTTGGCAACTTGTTTTCTCGTTTAAATAGAGTAGCATTATTTAAATCAAAATTGTGTTCACTCTTGGTCTGGTGGACAACTAATACGTCTAGTATAAGCACCACCGCAGTAAACGAGCTACCTATGATTTTAAATGAATTTTTAAATATGTAAAATCTTTTTTGAAGCCTTTATTTTGTTTTAATTTCAAGCTAATAGATTACACTTAATATTTCCAATAAGCGAAATACTTGGCTGTATTTCAAAAACTAATTTAAATAGACTGGAAAGAGATGTTTTGTTCTAAATTTTTGATTAGCGCCATTTTTTAGTCTTCTTTTCATCGCAGTGTAATTCTCTTTATTACAAAATCTTCCAAAAATAAAGTATAATCTTCTGAAAACTTACTTGAGGAATATTGGCTAATTTAAAGTATAATTAATTTGATTTGAAACAACTATTATTTACTTTAAATTTAACATATAGCAGAAATGCATTTTAACACTTCGGTAGCCATTTATTTGTGTTTTTAAAATGTTTGACTGATGGTAGCTTATCTAATGCTGTTCTAGGGGGGATTTCGCCTTAAAATAATTGGCTGTTGCGTGAGCACCATTTATATATATCTTTTAAGTACTTAGTAATATTAAAAAATAGGTAAATATTAATACGTAATATTAATTTTAGTATTATGATAAAATTATTAATAAATAATCTTATGTTTTATAGAATTTTCGAGATGTTGACTTTAAATTTACTGTAGTTATCGCTCTTATTTTCTGATATAAAAATATTAGTGTTTATATATATATAATATATATAATAGTATATAATGATATATACTAGGCTTTATGATTTGTAAATAGAGTTTTTGCTTAATAATAATATCTAAAATGGTGGAATTTATACAGAATTTTTATTATTTCAGATTTAAATTAATAAATTAAATTATTATATTTTAAAATTTAAACAATTAAAACACTTCTTGCAAAAATTCATTATTCATGGAAAGTCATCTTGAAAATGGCTAAAGAATTGACGAAGAGCATTTGGGACAATATGGACAGTATGTGAAACCACATTCACCAAACATTAAAATATTAGAATACTAGAACAACTAAATAAAAATTAGTAAAGTTTTCCTTGTCTCTCATATATAACCGAAGATGTGTAAAAGAAAGGTATAAATATATATTTTAATTGAAATGGAGAAACCAATCAAATACACAATATACGTGGACACCAAAGAAGTTCAGCGTTGTATTGGTTTGGTTTTTATTGCATTGCTATTGCTCTAAGCTATTCTACGTAATATGTTCGTAAAACAGGTATGTTGAATAAGGGTCAATTAAATTTATGGTTGCATCTTTTGAAATTAATGCACTTTCAATACATATTAACTTAATAGATTACTTTTACCTACAGTCTCTAAACGAAAAAAACATACCGTATATGTCGGTGATCTCATAAAAATAGGGAGCAGACTTATACTATTGGTATAAACTGTAAACCATAGATCCTGTGGTTTATGGTAATTTATGGGAGATTACTGACGATTGGCTAACTTCTGCCTCGCCTCTTTTTTTCAATGATGTTGAAAAAAAACACAACAAACCATTTAAAGATTGCATTTGAGAACAGTGGTATGAGAGTATGGTTAGCGGGGAAATGTCATTCCGGTTACTGTAATTGATTATCCTATGAGTTATATATCAATGTACAAGGTGACCTTTTAACCTTAAAAATTCCCCCCAACCAAGAAAAAAATAGTGGGCCATCTTATACTCCAGGTATAATTTTTTTCTTTTTTACCCTGACTTGGTGATGTTGACACAAATATTTTCTACTGAGACAATTTAATTCACATTATTTTAATAAAATAATAAAAGCGTAGTGTAATAAAAGTACTCTTATCTTATTTCAGTCGAATCCATTACATTCACTTACGTGTTAATACCATTGGAATGGTGTTATTCCTCTTCTTCTCCCACTAGCTATAGCAAGGCAGACTTGGATGGCAACTGATCAATGAGAAAGACAACTCTGAATTCAAAACCTGCAGAAATTTGTTTGGGGACCTTGTGGCACGTAGTGCACAACGTCTCTGTATTCGGCCCTTCACAAAAGTCTGGTTGGTTCTGCACAAAGCCTCCACCAATATAATCAAATTATTTGTGTTGGTGTCTGCTGTCTGGGCTGTCGGTTCCTAGGAACTGAGTTGCTTGACCCTCATACGTCGAATATGGAGAGTCCACCATATATATATATATATATATATATATATATATATATATATATATATATATATATAT
>CAHIKZ030000134.1:410000-510000 GCA_903632075.3 Acanthosepion pharaonis
TATATATATATATATTTATTTTTAAAGTGTTGGGTGGACCCATTTGCTGTACTTCTTCAAAAACATCAGGCAATGAATTTAACAGTTTTCTTTTGATTTTCAACATATTTGTGGTCGGTTATGTTGGCTTTGGAAAGTAGTAATTCTTTCAGGGAAAAAAAAAACGGGTCGTAGATTTATATTTTAATAAGTTTCAATAGTGGCACTCTCTAGAATTTTCGTTGTGTGTGTGTGTGTGTGTGTCTGTCTGTCTCTCTCTATCTCTCTCGATATATATATATATATATATATATATATATATATATATATATATATATATATATCGCCAGACTTGTTTTCTTTCATGGACACGACATTCCAATGGAAAGAATAAAAATAAAATCTTCACTTGTATATCGTCACAGGTGTTTATTGACGCCACTGTTTGGAGGGAAAGTTCAGAATCATTTCTAAGTGTTTTTCGATTAAGGAAACGGTTTTCTTAGAATATCGGACAATCTCGCATATGGTCTTTATTGGTTTCTGATTATTTTTCTTACTTTTTTCCTTTTTTTTTAGGAATCGTCACAATAAATCGAATTTTTGATGCAGTCTTCCCAGTTGTTTCGACTGGTCGATCAGCGAAGTTAATGCTGGTAAAAAAAAGAGAAATTCCATAATTTCGCCTCATTGTTCTCTATGCCATTATTTATTCGTTTCTGCAGATGCGGGGCAGCTGGTAAAGATCGCAAGTTAAATGCCAGATATGGTGAATGTTGAAATTTTTCCGATTTCCAAGAGAATCCTTCTTGACCTGTGCTACGATCTGACCATTGCCCTGCTTCTATTTGATTTATTTATCTTATTTTTCTGGGCCTTTTTTGTTTTACACATTTTCTTCCCGCATCATTTTCATCTCTTTATTCTTTAATCTTCTTTTTCTATTTTCCCTGACTTTCAATCGTTTCTATCCTTTTTGTATAACACTGACACCCCCATTCACCCTTCTTGATTCTTCAGCCGGTTGGCCTACGACCATATCCCGTTAAAAATATCGGTCCTCTTACGAGCACCAAAGTTAAACAACGTAGAACATGATCAGTACCTAGATGGGTGACCCCATGAGAATACGAAGTGCTGTCAGCAGGGATTTGACCCTGGTGTAATAGACAAGGGTTCGGAATTGGAAATCGGAGAGATACGATTCCGGTTAATTTTTTTATATTTAATTATGCGCAAATAACAAAGCGAACAGTATTAATCTTTTCCCTACAGCCTCTGGGTTAATTAGTAGGATTTCGTTTTATAGTGATGTTCACCCTGTACAATGCTCAAGATCCACTCAAAGTAGAGTGTTCCAGAGGGAGATGCACTCAAGCAAGGTGATAATGCCACCAAAACGCAATGGGCCAAGGGAAGTGAAAGAAGGAAATGATAGGTAACCAGAAACCCTATCCTAATGAGGAAACAAGGGAAATAAACTTGTTCTCCTGCTTGAAAGACTGCGGAGAAATGTGAACCGGAAGTTAAGCCATCCTATCTAATAATTATCTCCAAAATTTTATTACGATTTCAAACTATTTTCTGGTCTTAAGTAACTAGCAAAAAGTTTGACAGCACGCAAAAAACAAATGGACAAATCTTCATCCGGTTCCCAACAAGCACTGTTATTTGGAAATAGCCCCAAATCACAGATTTAGAGAATAAGTCGGTTAATTACAGGGGAAGCCATGGTATGTCATGGATTTCTTAGCCAGAAACTCTTGTAATCCTAACGTATAGTGCACAAGAGCATTTTTATGTTCGAGAAACCACTTGACAGGTTAAAGTTGGGACTTTTCCTTCGTGCATATTCCTGTAATCCGTATTTTTTTCAAACTGTAAATTTATTAGGTTGGTGCAAAAATAATGACGTAAGAATGTCGTTTTTGACGTTAAAAATACGTTTAAAAACGACATTCTTACGTCATTATTTTTGCACCAACCTAATACATTTATTCTTTTCATTTTTTCACTGCCTACATTTTCCGTCATTGTAAACAGCTTATTGTCCTTCTTTGAATCGCCTGTATACCTGAAAGACATTTCGATTTCTTTTGCATAACATCTTTGCCATAGGCCATTTTTTTAAAAGAGCTAATGTTTCACTGGCACATTTACCAATCTTCGCAATAAAACTTGATGTCATTCCGCTGCCCCGCTATCTTTCACTAATTTTCGCCAACTTATGACAAGAACACCTCCTCTACTGTTTTCCAACGAATGTAACACGTGATCCGCGTCTCAACAAAGTAGACATTGAAATCTGTCTGGGTCCTGCATTTATTCCAGAAATTTAACTGTGAAAATCTATTACCATTATAATATATATATATATATATATATATATATATATATATATATATATATATATAGTTTGTTTAATTTAAAAAAAACAAAAACAGACCACTTTAAGGCTCCATTTGTTATAATTTATTTCACCAGTTCTTGCACGAAATCAATTTGAAAACAAGATTAAAAAGCAACCCTGTTTTGAGAATGAAAGCGGGACAACTCATATCGAGTTATTCTTATTATAAAACCCAGGTTGTTTATTTGTTTGTTTGTTTGTTTGTGTGTGTGTGTGTGTGTGTGTGTGTGTGTGTGTGTTCGTTTATATATGGGATCGGATTTCCTACATTTTTCAACTGATTTTAACAAAACTTCACTTTTTTTTGGCAGGTAGTGTTTCTTATTGTCTTGCACACTTTTTTCTTTATTTTTACATTCAGAATGCGTTAAAATTTCCGTTTACAAGACAATTGTTTCGAATAAAATTCTATTCAATCGGTAGACTCATAACGATTGAAAACAATATTTTTGTTTGAGTTTGGGTTTGATCAATTCGTAAAAAAAAAACTAATTAAGACATGTGTGTCCGTCAACCTTAAACAATAATCTTTGTCAATTTTATTTTTCTGTCTTTATGATGGTCGATACTTGATCTATCTCTTACTGTTATATCCCCGGGCAACGCCGGGCTCTACTGCTAGTAGATTGATAAAAGGAACGATAGATAAAGGTATATATGCGTCCGGGCATTGAATACTGTTCCCATATTTGGTCTGGTGTTCCTACTCTACATCTCGAGATCCTTGACAAAATGCAAAGAAGGTCTTCTAATGTAATCGATACTGACTAGTCGTCTAGACTTCAGTCATTTCTCGACGACATCACGTGGCTTTCCAATGTCTTTTCTAGAAACATTTTCATGTCAACTGACGAGCTTTTTCTTATCTAGTGTCCTTATTGCATGAATTTAAATGTGCTACTAGATTAGAAACCATGTCTTACCGTTTTACTCTTGAACTAGCTAGATGCAACCACCATTTCAATTCCTTTTTTTAATACCATACTTTCAGTAGATTTTTAATACCATACTTTCAGTAGATTTTTAATACCATACTTTCAGTAGATTTTTAATACCATACTTTCAGTAGATTTTTAATACCATACTTTCAGTAGATTTTTAATACCATACTTTCAGTAGATTTTTAATACCATACTTTCAGTAGATTTTTAATACCATACTTTCAGTAGATTAGTTGTGGTCATTGAGGATCATAGTGCAAGTAGTCATTGTAATCTGTCATGAAATTTAATTGTCAAATCTATAACCCTTATAATATATATATATATATATATATATATATATATATATATATATATATATATATATATATATAAATTTAAAAAAAAAACAGACCATTTTAAGGCTCCATTATTATAATTTATTTCACCAGAGAATTTACTGTTGTTTCATACTTTTCACACCACATACATATTTTAAAAACACCTACACATACATTCATATACATGTACAATTACATATATCCACATACACATGTTTTGATATGTATACGGGATATACATTTACATATCCACATGCATCCATCTTTATACATATTTAAATTTTGTCCTAAATTTTACACACACACACACACACACACACACACACATATATATATATATATATATATATATATATATATATATATATATATCATTGTTATATTTTCTGTATATATATTATGAAATGGACAAAGTCCGACAATAATAAGGTTTGTCTTTCTTTTCTCTCTTTGTTATAGTTGAGTGGGACGTACAGTTCGAAATGCTTGGTGATACTGAATAAATTGCGGGTCGGGAAATTGGGCATATAAAAATTAGGGACCATGAGAGCAAAAATAACATTCAATTTATTTTTTAAAAACCCTTTTCTTTACTGAAACGATAAAGTGTCTCTGATATGTTTTTTTTTTTCGTTTTTCCAAGCCATCAAAATGGAATAGTCCATTATTTCGGAGGTACTGTCAAGATATAAAGGTCTTGAGAAGTAACGATTATAACATAATAATAAGCATTGGGAAATATTTAACGATGTCTATTAGAGTGAAAACCTATATAAGAACTCAGTCATGAGGAAAATGTACCTAAGATGGTTCAATGAAGGATACACATACTGAGCTACTTCACAAGAAAACACATCTTCACATTGCCTGCGTATTACTCTGCCTTCATGCAAGTTGTGCTCAATTGTTTGACCAACCTCAAGAGGAATACCGTCCACGTAATGAACTCACCTGGAATTTGAACTCGGATCTCCAATTTCTCAAAAAGAGTTGCTATCCATTACACCACCGTGTATCCATATATATTATATTTGTGTAGTAAATATTTATACAGGCAATTTTGATGAAAAGAAACTAAAATTTTTCTTTTCTTTTCTTTTTTTTCTTCTTGCATATTAATACTTTCTAGGGTTGTCAGACTATCCTTGAAATGGAAAGTGCCGGCAAATATGTTTGTATTGTTTACATGTTGATAGCTGTATATTTGTCATTCTTGATGTGCTGGTCGATATGTGCACGGATTGCACTTAGATATGACAGATGACAAGTGAATCAATAAAAAAGTGTAGTGCATGTGTATCTAAAGTAAGAATTCAATGCTTTTTCTATTATTAATGTTGGAGAGGGTATGAAAATTCATAGACAGTTGTAAAAAAGACAATAAAAATGTCAGAAACAGGTCTTGTCAGTTCTTTTTAATCAAACCCTATATATATATATATATATATATATATATATATATATATATATATCTATATATATATATATATATATGAACATTATATATGTATACATATATGAACATTATATATATATATATATATATATATATATGTGTATATATATATATATATATATATATATATATATATATATATATGAACATTATATATATATATGTATATATATATGTGTGTGTATATATATATGGACATTATATATATATAAATATATGAACATTATATATATATATATATATGTGTGTGTGTGTGTGTGTGTGTGTGTGTGTGTGTGTGTGTGTGTGTGTGAACAGGACTTGGATTAAAAGTCTGAGTATATTTTAAAACTTATAACAGCTAGTATGTGTTTCTAGGTTGAGAAAGATTCGTCTTTCTTTTCTCTCTCTGTATATAAGAGTTTAGAGAGGGAGAGAGAGATCGAGAGAAAGACAGATATAAAGAGAGAAGGTGTTAGAGAAGCACGAACCGTTCTCAGTTGATTTTCCAATGCCTTTTGTTTTTATTCCTGTTTATTTGTTAATATACAAATTACAACAAAATTCATTTTAAGAAATTTAAGAACCCGGATGTAGATTTCCTGCGAAACACGCAGCAATCAGTAATCTTCACGTTAGTAAAATACTTTCATGTTTAATTAATAATGTTCACATGAATTTTCTATGATTGTTGACTTTATGGAATTGGTAGGTTCTATTATATACCCAATTTTAGTCAAGGTTATTTTACGGACGCAGTTTTCTAACCCATTAACAACGCCAAACACTACTTCAAAATGTTAATCTGTGTGAGGATACAATTGTTCTTCTCTAAATATGACGTTATTATTATTATTATTATTATTATTGAGGGAGAGAGGTCAGCATACATCTAAACAGTGACGCTGTGATTCAGATGTTCGTATCCCAATATTCTTATTTCAAGCAAATCTTCGCAAGATGACTACAATCAATGTAAAAGTACAGCACAGAACATTGTAAGGGGGGACAAATTAGAAATAATATCAGGTCAATTTACCCAAATTTTTATGGTTGTTGAGGGCATTCATAATTTGCCATCGCAGCCTCATTCTTTAAACATAAAGTCTCAGTTGTCACCCAGCGATGATCTTCCGCCATTACATTGTACAAACCGAGGTACCCAGCACGTCAGTTATTTTTAAGCATTTCACCCCAAGCAAGGTGGGAGATCTACTAGCATGCAGGTAGTTATAGAGAGTTAAAGTGAGGGAAAAGACTGTGTATAGTTGGGTTTGGGGAATGGATAAACGAAGGGATCAAGGCAACAAAAAATGGCGATTGGTGTAGCATTTACTTTTTTGAAGATTGTCAAATTTATTTTTTTTCTATTTATTTTAAAATTAAATTTTTTTTTTATATATTTTTGTCATTTAAGTTTTTGCAGATGGTCAAAAATGGCGATTGGTGTAGCATTTAAATTTTTGAAGATTGTCAAATTTTTTTTTTTTCTATTTATTTTAAAATTAAAATTTTTTTTTTATATATTTTTGTCATTTAAGTTTTTGAAGATGGTCAAAAAATGGCGATTGGTGTAACATTTAAATTTTTGAAAATTGTCAAATTTTTTTTTTTCTATTTATTTTAAAATTAAAAATTTTTTTTTTATATTTTTGTCATTTAAGTTTTTGAAGATTGTCAAAAAATGGCGATTGGTGTAGCATTTAAATTTTTGAAGATTCGGAAGAAAATAAGAAGAAATAAATTTCCACTATGGGGAAAACCGAGAAAAGAAAATGCTGGAGTAGAAGTGGCGGTTATATTTAATTCCGGAGGTATAGTCAACATCCAAATGTGTGTAACTGACAGGATATTGACTCTTGCCTATATTAATTCACTAATTATTATTATTGTAATTATTACAGTACATAAAGAAGATGTTACGTGGTCTCCTTATGTCTTTTCTCCCAACATTTTCATGTCAACTGTTCTGATAAGATTTTTTTTCTGGTGACCTGACTCCATGAATTGAATTGTGCTACTAGAGTGGCAACTAGGTCTTACCTTTTTACTGTTGAACTAGCTAGATGCAAACACCAACTTCAACTCATTTTGTAATACTATACTTTCAGGATATAAGTTGTGGTCATTGAGGATCCTAGATTTTGCAGTCACGTTGTTAGAGTAGGGTGGGAAGATCGCGATTTAAGAAAAAAAAAGAAGAAAAGGCACACTAAATTTCAACAGTATGTCTGACGAGAAGCCATGTTTAAATATTCCATACACATATTAAAGAGTATAATATATACAAGTTTTTACACGAACATCCCTTGTCTTGAGAAAAAACGGTTGTGCTTGTAATCAAAGTAAATGAATCACATTCAAGGTGAGTAGAACGCAACTGAAACATAACACGATGACTATTATACCGTCTTGAAATTTAATGTCAGTCGATTAATTAGAGCAATTGAACAAACAAATAAGTAAGAGAAATTAATCAAATTGATTATTATTATTATTATTATTATTATTATTATTATTGATTTTTCAACCGGAGATCATGCATTGTGGATGTTCTCCATAAAGTCGAATGATCTCAAACAGTGGCACCATTTACAGAATATTTGCACCGCCAAGAATTGCAGACGTCTGAAGCATATCGGTTACTAGACTTTATTCCGATTTTCTCCGTCTAGGAGTTTAGTTTAGTCTTGACCTTACTCTGTTTTTAATTTTCATTAATGACCTTCCTAATGACATAAACTCTCAACTTGGCATCTACGCTGATGACACCGCCATTTACTTCCGGCACGGTATGGCTCATCAGTCCGACATTGTCAAAATGACAGCCAAAATCCAAAACGATCTTAACTCGCAATTGAAGCAAAAGATGGATTTTTAATTTCAACGCCTCCAAAACTAAACTTCTTTCCATTAATCATCTCCGGGACCCTAATTGGTCTTCCATCAACTTAACTGATGCTAATCTCCAGGAAAATGACACGTTCTGGGGCTAACATTTTCAGCTGAATATGAAGTGGACAGACCATATTGAATCCATTGCAAGGTCAACGGCTAAGAATGTCGATTCACTGTGTCGTCTGAGACAATTATTTCTCCAGAATCTATCTTACATATTTATGTCACCTTTTGTCCATGTATAGAATAGTGCCGCTAACTATGTCCCGGTGATCCCGTTATTTACCTAAAGCTCCGTGATATAATCCAAAGAAGAATCAGCAATATTATTGTCCTGATCAGGCATCTCGGTTTCAGCCATTTTCCTATCCCCTCAAGGTTTTCTCTTTGTATTTTCTCTATATTTACTTTCATGCTATTTGTTTGGATAAGCTCTTCGCTATGGTACATAGACTTTTAAAATTTAAGCGCAGTACTAGACTGGCGTCGAGACCTCATCAATTTACAGTTTATAGATGTAGCCGTAAATTTTCTTTTCCGCACTACTCACTTGTGGAACTCCCTTCCGGCTCCATGCTTTCCAGAGAAGTTCAAAAATTTTAATGCAATGTCAATCGCTATCTATTGTCCTCATAGTCTTTTCTCCTCCCCCTCAGTAAAATTCCTGTTTATAATTCTTCCACATCCTGTAACTGCCTGTGTATTAATAGCTTTACTGCATTGCATAATACCGATTATATATATATATATATTATATATATATATATATATATATATATATATATATATATTATGAAATGGACAAAGTCGGACAATAATTTTAAGACATTTTATGTTTATACATTCTTTTTATAGATACAAATATTTAAGTAAATGATCTGTTTATAATAAACAGTATTAAACAAAATTTATCGGCCTGAACCTTCCGAGAAATTTTTACAGAAAATATTCCTCCGACAGGATTAGAACCTGTATCCTATCCGGAACCGTCAATTAGCTTGACGTGCTTTTAAACGATTTGGCCACAGAATTCAGTTAGCAAGGTTGAATTTACTGTATTTAAACTTCAATCTTCCATGCATCTCTCACGTACATTCATATCTGCTCAGGGAGAATCAGATGTAAACAAATGACGTCACACATTATGTAATGGACAAAGTCCGACAATTATTTTAAGACATTTTTATAAAAAGAAAGTATAAAGATAAAAATATCTTAAAATAATTGCCGGACTTTGTCCATTTCATAATGTGTGACGTCATAGGATACAGGTCCGAATCCTGACGAATATTTTCTGTGAAAAATTCAGGCGGTAAAATGTTGTTTAATACTGTTTATTATAAACAGAGCATTTGCTTAAATATCTCTATCTATAAAAAGAATGTATGAACATAAAACATCTCTCTCTCTCTCTCTCTATCTATCTATCTATATATATATATATATATATATATATATATATATATATATATATATACTTTTTTTCCGAAGCATTGTTATAAATGACAATCGAGATGTGCAAATGCTGAAATTGAAACCGTTCCGTTAGTTCCATATCAGCTTATAGACTCTCCAGGAAAGTAGGAAATTGATAATGGGTCGACATGATTGCTATATTTCATTTAGGTTCTCAAATAGCAGATTTAATCACGAACGTGTCCTCTTTCCAGAGCCAAGATTAAAGTGATGGGTAATTAAGACGTTTTGCCACCAGGCTTGGCGCAAAGGTTGAAAACTTTGGCAAATATTTCATTGATGCCAATTCAAAATCCAAACCGAAGCAGTTGTTGAAGTGCGGCTGGAGGCGGGAAATAACTAAATTAATGTCGAGTTGAATTCAAGTCCAGAATGCTACGCACATGCGTAAATCTTCCGTCACGGCATTTTCAGTTGGCAAAAGATATTATTAAATATTTTATTCGACTGTACTGAGACATTGCTAGGTTAGATATAGAGTAGATTCCCTTTAATTGGGACACAGTGGGAAGAGAGAAATTAATTAATTAATTAGTAGGGTGGGAAGATCGCGATTTAAGAAAAAAAGAAGAAAAGGCACACTAAATTTCAACAGTATGTCTGACTAGAAGCCATGTTTAAATATTGCATACAAATATTAAAGAGTATAATATATACAAGTTTTTACACGAACATCCCTTTGATCAGTTTAAGTCCTAAGGACAAGAATAAAGCACTATAAAGCGAGGCTGTTTATAGGTTATCGCTAATATTAGAGACGTGCGATGACAATAAAATCCGTTTAATAGGCCCACAAATAAATTAAGGCCAATTAAGCGAATCTTTTTAAGTTATGCGAATGAAGATGAAAAATCACCCAATACATGTATTTTCAGCTTCAGTATATATAGGAGAAACGGTGGAGTAATTGAGGAATCGGAGAGCCGAGTTCGAATTCCAGTCGAATCCGTTAAAAGGTATGAATCCTCTTCTTCTCTCCTCCACTCAAATATGGATGAATAGCAGAACAGCCCGGGTAGCATTAGATGGCAACTGGACAACCGCAGAGATAAATGGCAACCTACTGTGGAAAAAAAAATCTGCCTCCTCAGTCATGTATTGAAAGATATTGAAAGATACATGATCGCCTAAGCGTGTATCACGCGTAGCACATAACTGACTGACCCTTGGGGAAGGTATGAATCCTCCTCTTCTCCCACCCCCAACTATGGGTATATTAGCAGGACAGACTGGGTTCTATAGTCTTGGATGGCAACTGGTCTACCGCAGAAAGAAATGGCAATCTACTGTAGGAAAAAAAAAATCTGTCTCGTCAGTCATGTATTGAAAGATACATGATCGCCTAAGCGTGTATCACCCATTGCACATAACTGACTGATATATAGTGAGTATTTCCGTGTCGTCGTCGGAGAATTTTATTTCTTCTTTGCTGATCACATCCTTCATGACAAAAATACTGATGATAAGATTCGCTGCCAACCTGCAGGCCTAGGACTAGAAGCTTCCAGTTTCAGCAAAACCGGCTTCGGTTATCCATTCCCTACAGCCTTTTGGCTTTCCAAGTTTTGAAAAATCAAAGTAGAAGAAAGGGCCAAGAAGGTGGATCTTCAACTTCAGAGGAAGTAACCCCTACACATGATTTCATTATTTCCTCTGCGGTACATATGAAACGAAGCATGCTGAATCTAGTTATGAAACTTTAACAGACTGCCGATGACTCTTTTATAATTTTTAGTGGCGTATCCCTCTTCATCCGCTGGTTCAACCATTGAGAGCTGTTGTAATCATTATCCGCTTGTTCTACCGTTGGGATATTTGCGTTTATCGTGCTTAATCTGGGTCTTTCTCTTCGACCTTGCCGCCAAGGTTATCCCTACGAGGAGTTTAGAACACCCGACGTCATGGGACTGCGCAAGACTCTTCACCACGTCAAGGACCGACCATCAGGTAGATTAACGTCTCGCAAAGAAAATTATCAAGCCAAGTGACAATTTCGACCGGGTTTACTATATTCATTTTTGCACAAGTACACTTAGGAAAGTTATGATTTCATCAATCGGCGATACATTAAATACTAAGGCAGACTTCGTGAGGCTATCTTGCCTTAGGCTCACACTGATGCTAGGGTTGCAGTACGTATAGTACCACTTAGACCCTAAGGGCTTACGCGACTCGTGTCGTGGCGTTATATAGCGAGATATATAAAATGTGTTATATCAGTTAGAGTATCAAACATTCTGCATTATTTCAGACACAATTTCTTTTACTATTATAAAATCAATATACGTTATTTACTGTTGTGCTTCATTGTCATATTCAAGAAAATTCGGACGTTGTACGCTCCGACCTTCATGCGATATTGTTGTAGAGTAATTTTCACAGTGGAGGCTTGTATTTCACTAAGTCAGTCCTAAATTAGGTTCGACGTACAAAACGTTAGGAACTTGAAAATAATAGTTAATGACGCAGCAATCTAGTTGTGATGGTTGATACCTTAATGTCCGACATCGACTGACTCACTAACTCTACTCAGCCCTCTGGCGACTGCTACTACTACTACTTATTATCTGTGGGAGAGTCTATTAACAATAGAATAGGTATGTTTCGGTATAAGAGATGTGCGTTGGAATTTCTAACCCAACATTTTATTTAGTCGACTTTATTTAGTCCACAAGGGTAGAGTGCTCTGACTACACGTGCCATGCCTCTTTTGGACAGCTCAGTTTCATTTATTTCCTTTTAGAAAACTCAACTCTCTACAAATTTTGTTCCCGCCTACAGGTATTGAACCCAGAACTCTTTGGGGTCAAATCACTTTTTGGATTACTCAACCAACGCTTTTATTCAATGGACCATGTGTCCAAATATTTAAGCATACAATCTGTACACATGAAGTAAAAAAATATTGGAACTATTTTTCTCGTGTTTTTCATTAATCAAAAGAGAGATAACGTTTCAAGCAAGTACCGACTGGCAATCATCAGGTGACTATTGTTTCTCTGATATGGTATATTTGTTGACTATCGTGTTATTTTCTCCCCGTGACGTCAATTTATTGTTCGTTCTTACTGATGGGGTATGTATTTTTTCACTATATATTTCAAGGATTGAATTCCTGTCTCCTTGATGACAGCAAAACGTGTTTGACCAAATCGTAAGCCTTTGTGCCAATTAATTGAAGCAAAACGAATAATTCCGCTATTATTTACTTTTTTTTTGGTATTTTCCAATGAAACATGACCGAGTGCACATGTTTGTACTACGTACGTCCATTCCACGAAGTCGGTCCTTGCAGACTGACCACAGATTCTCAATTGGATTTAAAACTGGAGAGTTTTCAGGCCAGTCTATAGTACTTTGATTTGCTCACTGATAAGGCTTGCCAGTTTGTTCGAGCAGTGTAACAATTTTCGTATGCTTCCTTGTAGTAACGTCCATTGAAGACAATGGTTGTAGGACAACCAATCGACAGTTGAAACAAGATGGTGTCTGAGCATAATAAAAATCTGATGCAATCACGGATGACGCAATATTTTCCAAGTCCAAACAAATTTCATCATACACCCCGAAAATAAATTCATATTACTGAACACTACAGCAAATGACCTAATCTGAGGAAAAAAATAGAAATCGATTACACCCTGTCACTCCCCTGGGTCTAAAACTGACCGAATGATAAAAGAAATGAAACTAAAGAATTTGTTTCAATTAATTTGCACAAGGATGTATATTTCTATACATATCAATTAAAATTTATTCGAAATATTTTTCTTATTAATCAAATGATTTGGTTAGAGAAAACAACGTTTCAAGCAGGTACCGACTGGCAATCTTCAGGTGCCTATTGTTTCTCTGATATGGTATATCTGTTAGCTATTGTGTGTCAATTTATTGCGCGTTCTTGTTGATGGTGAGTTTAGTTTTTCACTACCTATTTCAAGGTAAAAAAAAATCGAAAAATTAAGAAGAGCAAAATGTGATATAAGAGACATGTTTTATTAAAACTCGAGCAATAATTAACATCTTATTAAACAAATGATAAATCATGGAATTGCAACTTTGTTAATGGTCAGAGTTGAATTATACCAGGAAACAGCAGTAATAAAAAATATAAAAACGTATAAAAAATATTTAACATGTAGAGATTTTAAGTACAAAAAATTAGAAGATAAGCAGAATCTGCTGAACTTCTGATCAATCTGCAACTGATGCCAAATCTGTTGAATTTTGGTCCCGGCTTGAAGGCATCGGATGTCTAGCCACACTGATGAGCTGTGATACAGCGAAATAGTCTCTGTGGTTGACGGTATATATATATATATATATATATATATATATATATATATATATATATATATATATGCATGCAGAGAGAGAGAGAGAGACAGGAGAAGGAGAGAGAAAGGTGGGGAAGGGAGACAAAGAGAGAGAGAGAAAAGTGTGTTCTTATCACGGGAACCAAGTAATTAGGCCATCTCTCAAAAGTCATTGATTTAGTATTTTTCAGCAACTGATGCCAAATCTGTTGGATTTCGGTCCCGGCTTGAAGGGAGCGGATGCCTAGCCACATTGATGAGCTGTGACACAGCGAAATAGTCTCTGTGTTTGACGGTATATATATATATATATATATATATATATATATATATATATATATATATATATATATATGGAAAAGAGAGAGAGAGGGGAGAGATAGGAGAAGGAGAGATAGGAGAAGGAGAGAGAAAGGTGGAGAAGGGTGAAAAAGAGAGGGTGAGAGAGAGGAGAGAGAAATGTGGAGAATGGAGACAAAGAGAGAGAGAGAGAAAGAAAGAGAGAGAGAGAGAGAGAGAAGTTTGTTCTTATCACGGGAACAAAATAATTAGGCCATCTTTCGTATTTTTCTGTACAAATGCATACTGACGAAACGACATTAATATGCAGATGCACATTTCTGCTGAAAAGATCTTGGTCTGAGGAATTCTTGTAGAGATTTGTGGAAAGAAAAAAAAAATATCAAACATGTCAAAGTCGTTTTCACTTTTAAACAAATGACAAACCCAGGCGACAAATTCTATGTGCGCATGAATGATATTTAGAAATGATTATTTTTAGCTTTTGCCCAGACCCCACAAACATTCTCTGCATTGTCCCATTTGATAAATTTTATTTTAACCTTTTACTTGGGTTCTGTTTTTGTTTTCTCTGTACATACTTTATTTGTATTATATATTTGAACCTGTGTTTTTATGACTGTGCCTGTCTGCTTAAATGAGCATCTGTGTATTCATCTATGTTTCTCATGTTCCCGCCGTCATTTCGCAATTATTTTTCATATTATCTTTCTTTCTTCTCCCCAAAGCTGAATAATTATGAACCAGTGATAGTCCTCCATGACTGGCAGAAACTTACGCTTAGATTTTATTCGATTTTCCATTTTCCGTTCTTTCATCGCAGCTGTTACATTTCTTCAGAAACGAAATCTTCGCGCGTTTAGACACAACAGAGAAAAAGAAAAAAAAACGGAGTATATTAGAATTACCAAATGAAATGAAATCACGATGCATCGACTTCTCACTTGTTGAATTCCATCCTTTTTTTTTTGTTCTGGTTTTATGCTTATTCTCCGATTCTTTACGCCTGTTGTAAATTCCTACAAAACTAAAGCATCAACCCAAAATCTCGAGTCGCGTACTTAAATAACCTGATCAAATCGAGACATTCATATGGATGGTAACAGATCCGATTAGAAATATCTAAACTGTCAGATGCATACAAACGCTTCCTAAGATCAATGGTGAAAAAACAAAAAAAACAAAAAAAATTGAATGAGTTAAGCATGAGGGTCTTGGCAAATATCCTTCTTTAAAAACTGTGGACTAACGTTACAGAATCACAGAGAACTGTATCAAATAATAAGAACCAAAATGGATGGCCTATGTAACTCGAAGAGAAAATAATGACATAGTCAAGATGTAAACATTCCAAACCACTTCAAATAGAAGATTAGGAAGGGGGAAAACTGTACCAAATAACAAAACACAACATCACCTGAGGACTACCAATAGCAGTAATAATTAAAATGGATAGCAGATGTAATTCGATGAGAAAATATTGACATAATCAAGATGGAACTATTCCATACCACTTGAAATAGAAGGTTAGGAACGAAACGTCCATTTATGCTGGAAAGAGCGATAACAGCTACTGGACATGAGAAAACTGCTTTCCTGCTCAACCGAAAGCAGTACTAGATACTCTGTCAATAAATGCTAATGTTACTTATAAGGAAACTGCTGATCTTACCATTACCATTGATTTGCTTGATTTTCCCTTCTTTCATTTTTTGACTACGTCATAGTATTTTTCGTATTCGTTATTCGATTTCTTATTTTTCAGTGAACTCAATTTTCTTCTCCTATGCCCCATCATGAAGTGGGCGATCATGGCTATCCGAAATGTTCTGTGCTCTATAGCTCTTAGTAAAATTTGTACTTTTGCTATCTTTCCTCATCTCGGTTCTACGAGCCATTTACGTAGTCTTGTGTTGTCACCTAGAAAGTGTTACTGAATGAGGAATAACCAAAATGGAGGTTAGAAATGAAATGTTAATGTTAACATCAACAAAATACAATACTCGCCAGCGGGGTGAAGTAGGTAAACCACTGCTAGTGGTGGACTACTTAGCATATTAGCCAGACATACAAACCCATCAGAACAATTACTATGGAAATATTTATAGTAAAATCACAGGGAATCTACGTTACGGCAGTGGGAAAGTGACTGAAGTCGAGATGCCAGGTTACGACCAATATCATTGCAGAATCCTCTTTGTATTTTATGAAGAATTTCTAAATGCATGTCAGAAGCAACTGACCAGATGGGACAATAATATTCAATATAATGACGAATGGTAGACTAATAAATGTGTAAGATTCTGGTGATAAAATTGTCTAGAATGACACATTGATTCATAATTCTTGACAGCAGACCGAGCTATTAAGTCAATATAACCTTTCCACTTTATATCAGCAAAATGATTTAGCTCAAGAAGTGGCAAGGGTTGAACATGCGAGATTTTGAAGAGAATGAAAACAAAGATGAAACTCATACTTAAAATCAGGAAGAGGCATCCGAAACTTCCTGAGCACTTACTTAATGAGGAAGGAAGGCTTGGAAAATCTGATACTCGCATGACGGACAGAGGGAATGAGGGACAGAGGAATTCAACGCGTGAAATACTTAATGAGCTTGAGGAAATGTATGGCAGGAAAGGGCTTGGGAGAAATAACAAAAAAGCCAAAGTTTATTAAGAGTTTCAAAGGAAGGTAGCATGATTGCCTACGCCCTGAATGGACACGGCACATAAAATCATGAAGATACGTCGGGGAGGTGGGGTTCTACCGCGCTCTGTAATTCTGAATCTTCCTTTTTCCTCATGAGATTCCTCTTGATTTTTTCCATTCTATTATATACGTTTCAGTTATTGGGTCGGTGGCAGACGTGAAAACAGCATTGCGTGCTCATTTACGCCGTTCAGCTGAAAACATTACTGAAGTGCACGAGAATGTGGCCGAAAATCCAGACACCTCTATTCGTCATAGCTTGAAGGAATTGAACCTCTTCACAACTACATTACATCGAATTTTGACAAAAGATATTTTTCTACAAGCTTACAAAATTCAATTGACACAAGAACTGAAATCTGCTGATCATTTAGAGCGCCGTACATTCAACAATTGGGTGCACGAGCAAAGACAAGACGATGAAGATTTTTCGCAAAAAAATCATCTTTAGAGATGAAGCCCATTTTCATCTTTGTGAATTCGTTAATAAGCAGAATTGTCACATTTGGGCTGACGAAAATTCAAGGAAGATTTTTGAAAAGCAACTGTATCCACAAAAGGTCGCTATTTGGTGTGCATTTTTTGCTAGCAGAATCATTGGACCATATATTAATAAATTTGAACGTCCATTTCACAAGCCGATGAAGACGTGGCTTGGGAAAACTTACTTGTGAAAAAGTTCTTTTCTACATATATTTCTATTTTTTTGTTCAAGCTGCCGATGACTTAATTGTTAAATCTGAAAGAAAAAAAAAAAAAATAGATGTTTAAACTTAATTCACAATTAAAATCGGTCTAAGTTATTGGAACACCGTATAGAATATTCTTTCTCGTTTAAATGTTACTCCACATTTTTTTTTCTTTTCTTCATGATAGACATTTTATATTTCTTCTAAAATATCGGCAACATAGAGATCTTCATCATTTACATGTGCTGCCTCCTCGTTTCTTGTTAATCGTTAAAATATTTTCAACATTCTTTACATGATGTTTCATCACCCGACCAATACATATTATCTACATGGTTCGATTATATATTTTCTACATATTTCCGCACATATTTACGTACAGATTTTTACTTCATTTATCAACATATATAGCTTTTACATTGTCTACATGTTTTTATGTATATATCTTATCTGCTTATTTCAAGTTACATTTCTATATATTACTGCATATAACTTTGTACATTACCTATATAACTTTTAAACATAATCTTATCTATAGAAAATTTCTACACATTCCTAGCTATATAGACTTTCTATATATTCTGACCTATATAACTTTTGTAGTTATTCTTCCCTGCATAACTATTCTACCTATTTCTACCCATATAAAAGTTCTACATATTCCTACCTTTAAATTTCTTTTACATGTTTCTACATATATAACATTTCCACATATCCCTTACTGTATAACCGTTCCATTTATTTATACTTATATAACTTTTGTACATATTTCTACCTATGTAAGGTTTCTATATATTTCTACCTATATAAATTTTATATATATTCTTATTTATTTAATCTTTCTATATAGTCCTACCTATATAAACTTTCTACATATTCCTACCTACATAGCCTTTCTTTATATTCCTACCTACATAGACTTTCTATATAATTCTATCTATATAATCTTTTTATATATCTATCTATATAATTTTGTTATATATAGCTACCTATATAACCTTTCTACATATTTCTAACTACATAGACTTTATATATAATTCTACCTATATAATCTTTTTATTTATACCTACTTATATAATCTTTCTACATATTCCTACCGACATAACCTTTCTATATATTTCTTCCCATATAATTTTGTTATATATAGCTACCTATATAAACTTTCTACATATTCCTACCTACATAGCCTTTCTATATATTTCTCGCCATATAATCTTGTTATATATAGCTACCTATATAATTTTGTTATATATAGCTACCTATACAACCTTTCTACATATTTCTAACTACATAGACTTTCTTTATAATTCTACCTATATAATCTTTTTATCTATACCTACCTATATAATCTTTCTACATATTCCTACCTACATAACCTTTCTATATATTTCTCCCTATATATTCTTGTTAAATATAGCTACCTATATAACCATTCTACATATTCCTACCTATATAATATTTCTATATATTACTACCTACATACTATTTCTCCGTATATCTAACAGTTTTTCTACATATTTTAATGTGCATATTTTTTACTTATTTACGTATTTCTGCTTGTTTTGTATAAGCTTCTATATAAATATATAGTTTTCGTCATATTTCGATATAATTGCATATTTGTTCATATTTTGAAATATATCTCGTTCGCTCTATATGTTGACGTATATATCTTTTTCTTCGTTTTTCTACGTAGATATTATTTATAGAATCTTACTTGTTTTATATCCTTTTCTATATATTTTGACATATATAACTTTGTCGTCATATTTAGACACATATTTTTCAACACAATTCAACATATGTATCTTATTATTCATAAATTTACGAATATCTTTTATACAAATCGACATATGACTTTTTTATGTACATTTTTTCAACATATTTTGAAGTCCATTTTTATCTTTAAATCTCTAGATATGTAGCTTTTATAAATATTTTTTTACATATAATGTTTTTTACAAATTTTTACATATATTCGCATATCTTTTATACCTTATTTCGTTGGGCATGGCTATTCTTCATATATATATATATATATATATATATATATATATATATACATCACACACACGCAACACACACACACACACACACACACATATATATATATATATATATATATATATATATATATATATATATACATACTCAAACGAACCACACACAAAAGAAACTGGTCCAAGTCAATACTTGGATTTTGTTACGACGCGAGCGGCGGTCGATAAGGATTCTTATCGCTTGAGTCGTGATTTGGACCTGTTTTCTCTGTGTTCCGTTAGGGTTATTTGTTATTGGACATATTATGTATCTTTTCGTTTTTTTTAATTTGTACTTGTTATATATTTTGTTGTGTAGTTTGGTGTTATTTTTTCATTTAGCATGTTTTCTGTCATATTTGGAAATTTTAGAAAGAATTTGGTTTCTCTATTTCTCTTTCTCTCTGTCTCCTATACATATATATATATATATATATATATATATATATATATATATATATATATATATACATGATTGCGTCTGGCATGAAACAGCCTGCCGCTTCTAAGTGTTGACTTCAATGTTCATTATATATATATATATATATATATATATATATATATATATATATATATATATATATATATATATATATATATATAAAAGTGAACATAAATGTCACGCTTAGAATGACAGTCTGTTTCATAGCATGAAAACAGACTGTCGCCTCTAAGTGTTGACTTCTATGTTCACTTTTATATTTACACACGCTCTAACTCCGATATTGAGCACTTTATCCCATAAATATAGCACACTTTAAAACTACATTTCTTCATATATATATATATATAAAACTTTTCTTCATATTTTGAATTATGCACCTTTACATTTGATCTTCTAATTTTCCATTTCTAATGAGAGGTGTTGTTTTCACTTGGTACGTTCTTTTATCATATTTGGAAAATTTAGAAAGAATTTATTTCCCCTCTCTCTCTATATATATAGGGGTCATTGAGAACGAATAGAGTACAAATCGAATGTTCGTAACATTTATATAAATAAATCGTTCATTCGCCAGTAATTTACAATCGCCTGATGAGATGCATTTGGTACACATCGAAAGACGACTGCAATTGTGTAGTGATTTTGATATGTTTTCGATGTAATATCCTAATATATATATATATATATATATATCACTTTGAAGGGACACGGCGCAATTAGAATAATAGTAATCGTAGTATTAGTATTACGTGTAGTATTCAATTTCTCATCTCCCTTAATTCTCTTGATTTCCCTATATTGTTATTTTTCTCACAATTAAACAAGGCCCGCACACTCAATCCCTCGACGGCACCCAATTGTTCCACTTACCCAATTTCACTCACCATGCTTGGGTCAACTCGTGGTATGTTTTTCAGGCACTTTGCAAAGGTTCCGCTTGCTGGGCTCGACCACTGTAGTCCGATAACATCAGGAAGTTTTGACAAATCGACCATGGTGAGATTCGAACCCGGATCTCAAGGTCAGAATGCAAACGTTCTAACCACTCTAACCACTCGGCTTTAACACATAGAATGTAAATTCAGTAAATATACAAAAATAGAAAATATAAGAAAGTGAAACATAAGTAAGTTTTTTTTTTCTAAACTGGAATTATTCAAGCCGTAAAGTGAAGCAATTCTCGGAGAATTCTGAATTTGAACCAGGAATCATTATTGGAAGCATCGGTCTTAACAATATAAGATATGGGGATGACACAATGCTGCTAGCAGACACAATAAGGTACTGCTGAAGAAAGGACTAGCACTTTAATTAAAAGCACACATATTGCATTATTGTTAGCATAAGTAACAG
Organism: Acanthosepion pharaonis; assembly: GCA_903632075.3. Classification (NCBI taxonomy): domain Eukaryota; kingdom Metazoa; phylum Mollusca; class Cephalopoda; order Sepiida; family Sepiidae; genus Acanthosepion; species Acanthosepion pharaonis. The sequence goes on from CAHIKZ030000134.1 coordinate 431,314, forward strand.
CCTAATTACAAATTGGAGATACAAAAATCAAATAAATACAACAATTTATATATCTGGGAAATGTTTTAACAGAAGGTGGACAGTAAGAAATCCAAGGTCTCATTGCGAAATTTTCTTCCAAAATCTAATAAAAAAAATAAAAACAGAAATAATAGTTAGAAACAAAGAAAACGGTACTAAACTGTTACGTAATATCAGGCCGCGTATATGGCCGTGAATGCTGTACAGTATCCTCATAGATGAAGAAGAGACTTGAATCGACAGAAACAAAAAGGAGTACTGAACTGTTACGTAATATCCTATAGGGGGCGTGAATGTTAAACAATCTCCTTACACATGAAGAATTGACTAGAAGCAACAGAAGTGTGTACCTAAAGAAGGATTCTTAGAATAACATGGAGCGAACAGGTGAGAAAGAATTACAGAAAATACAGACAAAAAGGACACATATCTGACATCAACATGGCATATATATATCATAATGAGAAGCAACGTATACTTTCTTAATATGTATATATAGAAAAAGTTGCAAATTAAAAAAATAATAATGTTTTTTTTATGAAAGTATTTATATATATATTTTATATCAACGCACAACCTTTAAAAATTTAAAATCAAACTCAGCGTTGCTACTGCGCGCTCCAAAAACAATAACTCATTTTCAATAGCATTTCGGATACAACAATACATATATTTTCGTTGTCCTCTTATTACTAAGAGAAAAAACAAGAACAACATCTATTCTATACCTGAAGATGTCTGTAGGAACAGACGAAAGCTTGTAGTAAAAATAAGAACTAATACGGCAGAAATTTATGGAAACAAGGATCATTTCATTCATAACGGATTCGGAGGTTTTTGTATATTATTTGAATTGTTTGCGATGATGGATGTCTCGCCATTTAAATCATTAACCTTTGCATTAGTTTTTGTGTGAATAATTCATGAATTTATAAATTGATTGCACGTTTATATATATATATATATATATATATATATATATATATATATATATATATAGATGAGAATAATTAATAAGCATTAGAAAGTATGGATTTTACTTTGATCTCGGAAATAGACGGGGTCATTGGCTGAAAATATGCAAGTATTAGTAACATATATTGTTCGGCAACAGAGAAATAATTGTAGGATTTATTCGTGTTGTTGAATCGCGAATCAAATTCACGTTTAAATCACTTTTAGACAATTTTAGACTGTTTATATCACTGATATTGACTTTGCAAAAATTGGTGTAACATAAGCCTTTATGTTCTTTCACATCACCAGTCATTTTGAATTGAGCATCGTTACTAACAAACCACAAAATTTGACATAGAAAAACACACATGATATATTCTTAATTGTAACTTGTAAAAAACTCTCGATGAACGAGATGAAGATTTTTTGAAAAGAAAAAAAAATGATAATTTACAATAGATTATTCTCAGTCCGTTTCAAACAACATTGATATTCACAAGACAGACTGAAGGCAAGGGGGTCAAAGGTAAATAACGCATAGCCTACCAAGCGACCTTGAGTAAATAGATGACAGAAGGTGGATTCTAAGATCAACAAAGGAGAGATAAATGCGGAGAGCCATGATCGCTAGCATCCTGGAGAGACACGCCATAGAGAAGAACAGTGTCATATCATTAATGTCAATGACGTCTTACCATTATGTGGGAGGTATTTCAGGGAGGCATATGTGGGTGGCAATTCTGCCCCACCCTGGACACAAAAGAAGACTTTTTTTTGAGTGATGGATTTGTTTGCTTAAGGTTTATAAAATCTCTGAACGTTATTTAAAGACACAAAATATTTTAGTCTGTACGAAATCTTAATAATGTTTTAGTACTGATACAAGTTCTACTAAATTACCCACAGACTCCCCAAAGGCATCTGCGCATAAGTGAATATAACGAACTCGACTGGAATTGGAACATGGCTCTCCTTGATTTCCAATTCCGAGCCATTATCCATTACACCACAGGCACATTCAAGCTTACAGCACATGAACTCGTCTATAAACAAAGAGAAATAGAATTATGAGAAAAAAGACTTAGCTGTTATTCTACAAAAGAAATTACTTTCATAAAAATACGTATATAATTACATGTCACACACACACACACAAATACACCATGCATTTCTATTATTGGAGCCTATAAAAAGACGCAATGATTGTGGTGCGTCGATCTCGTAAGAGGAAGCGACAAGCCATCTTTAAATTTAATATCTTTTGGCTCCACCGAACAAAACCCTTATCAAAACATGGCTACGTATTTCAAGTATTTTTTCTTTCACTATATTATTTGATTAGTGAAAATTCAAAGAGACATGTTTTAAGCAAGAGGTGAAATGTGAATCAATCATCATGAAAACTCTGCTAGTTTATATTTGTTAATGAGGACGCTAATTTTTTTATACATTGGCGAAGATTACAGCTGATAATACACTCTTGACTTTCACACTCCTGACCCTCAAGCCCAACAAAAAACAAAAAAGAAAAAAAAGAAGAAAAAAATATAGGCAAAAACTTTTTTGAATAGAAGCGAGATATGCGAATAATACACAACAAATGCGATGTAAATTGTGATTGTTCTTAAGTAGAAATTGAAAATTATTCTGGATTTTATTTTGTTATTGTGATGTGAATAGAAGTTTATGAGATCATTTTTATTAGTCGATTTTCAGTGTGATTTAACAAGATATCGAGAAAAGGTAATATAATGTATGTTTCTGTTTCATAAGTAAATTTGATTGTATGTTCGTTTATTTACAAGATCAGGTAATATTATTTTGTGTTGTGGGGATATATTAATAAATATAATCGGTTTTCAGAAGTGGTCACCTTATACTGGTGAAAACTATTATTTTGGTAGATGTTCGAGCAAAATATCACAAACCCATTTCCACCAGTTCAGGCCTTCACATCTCTGTCACTGAGTTGACTCATCCTCATTCATTTCAGATTCTATTCGTAGTTCTACTCAGCTTCTTATCCATAACTCTTGTGAAACAGACGGCCGTGAGGATGCTCACTTTATCTCTACAACCATAATTTCTTCAATTTCGAGGGCAACCTTTATCTATCCTTCATAATATAATCATTATAATATCCACGTCTTGATCCCTCCTTCTAAGCTATTAGAAGGAAAAAAAACTCATTTAGTAACCCTCTTCGTTGGGCTTTGTTTTGAGTAAACAATAGTAAAAGGAAGGTTTAACTTTTACTATTGTTCAAGCACTGTCCGTTGGCGCCGATGTAAATTTTACAAATTAAGATTAGCCATGAAGCAGAGATTTTACAAAACAGTGATAACAAGGAGACCTTTAGAAAAATGTTTAGGGCAATGATATTTTTGAAGAACAGTTTTGATGCTGGTTATTTAAATAGTAGATTTGGAAACACCTGCAAATTCTTCTTCTTCCTCGTATAATAATAATAATAATAATAATAATAATAATAATAATAAGAAGAAGAAAGAAGAATAGACAATATTTATAAATATATATATATATATATATATATAAGAATCTGTTGTAAAAGTTCACGTGATTCGGAGAGCGATTAAAAGCGAGGCCATCGGCTTGACTTCAGGACGAATGAATGCTGAAACAGGCTCTGAACAGCTGCAAATTTATTTTTTTCGATAGCCTTGATCCGTATTTTGAGCAATAAAAGCAGACAGCCACGGAGTCGATGACCATTCGATCCCCAACGACTTCGATTTATTTATTGAAACTGTCGACAGATTTAGGTGCGTGTTGTTTGGCAAATAATTTTTCAGTACTAACATTTTGTTCGCAACACCTGCAGTGAGAAGACAAAACAATATAGCATTTCTCTCTCTTGATACAAAGATTGAAGAGTGAAAAGAATTAAAAACAAAAAAAAAACAAAGGCCATTTACTAAGCATTGTAAAACTTGAATCAAGAAGAAAGAAAGTAAAGAAAGGCATCCTTAAAAAAGGCAAAAAACAGTCGGATTGACAAATATGAATAAGAAGGAAACGGTTGGAAAAAAATAGTAAGGAACGCACGAAAAATAAAAGATTGACGACCCCCTGGACAACAACGATGCCGAAACGCATAAATATATAAGCGAAGTGACATCTGTCAGTGTCGGCCCATCCTGTTTCCATAAATCCAACCACAGATCGTAAGCACTAAGAAAGAAAACTAAGCGAATACAAGAGATTGTGGTAAAAAAGTAAACCTTCTTGGGAAGTTCAACACCAGTCGGCATTTTTAAACTTCTATCTGACTAAAAATCGATTGAACTCGTTTGGTACTGTAGTTATTATGTTTTTTTTACACTATTTACATTATTCGAACTATTGTCCTCATCTTTGTCACCATATTTATTACAACGTTTCGGCTGTTGTATACCCTGGCCTTCTTCAGGTAATTGGAATGTCGAACTGAACCCTTTATTTCCCTCACCGGGGTAGACTGTTCTAGTTCCGCGTGCCATGTCTAATGGATGTCAATTATCAGTTGTCTCCTGTTAATTCCCCTCTCCAAGTTCTTCACCGCCAGGTATTGAACTCACACTCTTTGGATCCTGTCACTGGATCTAACTAACGCCTTGAGGACATTTGTGTATGAATTTCTGGGTATTATAAACGTAATGTCTTCAGCAAATTTTTTTTTACAGTGAGCGAAATAAAGAGTTCATTTCGACATTCCAATCACCTGAAGAAGGCCGGAGCGTACAACGGCCGGAACGTCGTAATAAGTATGGCGACAAAGATGAGGACAATAATCTGAATAATGTAAACAGTATACATAATACCTCATCTCAGAAATATAGACATATATATATAGACAGTGCGTTTTCTTCTTTTTTTTTTTCATTTATTTGTTTATTCGCTGCTGTAAGCTCTTCTTTTACGTTCTGTGTTCTTTCAAGTTCCAGACGATCGAGGCTCTCCACGACTTCCTATCCTTCATAGCTCTATGTTATTTCCCCGAACTATTCCTCTCAGTCCCTATTATGTCTTCTGTTTACATTATGATTCTGTTTGCCAATCTTTCTTTAGATATGTCCTGTGGGTATCAAATTCTCTAAGCCCCTTTTTATTATTCGTCTCGTCTTCTGGGAAAATAAGGAACGCACGGAAAAGAAAAGAAAGAAAAGTAAAGACAAGTATCAACATGGAAAAATTCGGGGTAAATAGTATAATATTAACCTTTTCCTTATAAAGAAAAGAAACATTCGGCAATCATTGATCTAGCAGCCAATGCTGCTGTTGATTTGCTTTACTTTGTTTTTTACGGCTTATCAACCAAAATGGTTATTTTATGCCTACAATTTTTATTGCTGGTAATATTTATCTTCATAAATGTATTGCTATTAATTTTTTCTTTCAAAAATCGATTTATGAACAGAGCCCTTGCTATCGGATGCAGTCCATCGTCATACCCAGGACTTGGATGTAGTTTATTGACTTACCCAGGACGCGGATGTATTTTATCTTCAGACCCAGGACGCGGATGTAGTTTATCTTCAGACCCAGGACGAGGATGTAGTATAACGTCTTACCCAAGACGCGGATGTAGTTTATCGTCAGACCCAGGACTTGGATGTAATTTATCGTCATACTCAGGACGCGGATGTAGCTTATCGTCATACCGTGGACGGGCTGCTGTTGGTTAGAATTCATGAAATCTTTCCCTTAAAAGAGTTTTTCAAGAAAATACGTTTCTTAAGTTTAGGTAGCGCTCTTTCCGTTAGTATTTGATGTTTCCTTCCTAAACTTTTGTTTGATGTAGTGTAATGCTGTTATCCACAAGTGATGTGGTTTCTGTTGTTTGGTACAGTTCTTTGGAATTCTGTAGTGCCTGTCTATAAAAAATGACTCTATAGGTACCATTGGCTCAAAGCCATCTGTATCAATTAGACCGAGAAAAGGGGTTGTCTATAGCTGACAGTTTAGTTTTTTTTTTTTTTTTCGTTCTCAAGTCTAGTAAGTGTTATTGCTCTTTCAGGTATTGATGCATACCCGTGGCTAAACATATTCTATATTTAATTTCCTTAAATTTTATGCTTATGTTTTTTAAATTATTAATACATCGAGGTTTTAAAGTGTTTAGTATTTATTAATTCCACTTCCGGAATTTCTACGATTGATTTTCGGGAAATAAATAGTAGTTTGAAAGAAATGAATAATGATTTACATTATCCATGGAGTCCTACTTTTAAATATTAAAAAAAATTGAATGAAAATTTAATTTCTCGAAATTTCATGAAGTTAAGCGGGGGTGGGTGGTGTCACATACGTAAATTTTTATCAAGATTTTCTAAAATAAAAAAAAATTACAAAAATAATTTAATTCATTAGTTAATAAGTCGTAAAATTTTCATTAAAATCCAACAATTATTTGATTTTTGCAAGAATTTCCAAATCTGTGTTTTTCTCAGGGAAAAAAAACAAAAAAACACACACTTAAAGGAAAATATTACGACGACCTCTGACTAAAAGAAAGTGAAATTTTTAACCAAAATTAAAACCTGTTAGAAAGAATTAAAACATTTAATAAAATAATTAAAAAAAAACTTTCTTCATTCTTATTAATAATAACATAAACATTTTGTTTTTCTTATTCTTGGGTCCTTTTTCAGCATTCTTTGTTGTTTCTTTGAGGATATAATATGGCAGTAATGAAAAACATTCTAAATAGTGCATACCAAAAATTTCCTCTTCCCAAACAATTTTTCAGAGTGAACTAAAACACATAAAGCAAACATCAGTCAACAATATTATTTCCAACTATATCATTCAAAAGTAAATAAAATTATTCTTATAAATAATACACTACATCAGTAATTTAAATACGACACAGCAAAAAATATGTTTAATGTTAACTAGATACACAATATCTACAAGCAGGTCAAATTCACTGTCTGAAAAAATCATTAAATACCACATTTCTGCTGTAATTCCCGAAAAAAACATGTATTGCAAACCTGATAGCTAATAATCAAAATAGCCCCATCAAATCTTAACTGGCAATGACAAATATAGTGAATCAATTTAACTGCTTATTACCTATCATAAATCAATATGACATGCGACAACATACTTGAGTAGATGGGACACATGTCACTTATCGGAGTAAAGCTCTATAAAAAACTTTATCAACCCATAATCTACAAGTGTCCTTGAGAAATATAATAGTTAATAACACTAGTGTCATTTTTAAATCAAACTTCAGAAAACACCACTTTATAAGAGAAGCCTTGTACATCAAACATCTCTCCCCTACAATCAAACTTACATTGTTTAACAATGGTAACGGAGTGTTGAAAGTCACACACTCGAATTCCAGCCATGCCCAACACACGAAGGCTCGGTATTGCTGCTACTATAATTCACAAATAACAGATTCCCAATAAAAATAGGAAAATAAATAAGTACACCAAAAACTCCCTTGAAAATGGTTAAAGAAATGTCCGAAAAACACTTGGGACAATCGACGATGTGAACAGTTTTTGTACTCGCTTACTATCAGCAAAGGGAAACAATATAAGCACGCTGATATATATATATATATATATATATATATATATATATATATATATATATATATATATATATATAATGTAATGCAGAGTTTGCTAATCCGTGTGGATAATTCCAAAGAGGATGTAACGTTTTATTTTCCCAGAAAATAGATTTTTCCTGGTTCATCAGGTCACATTATATACATATAATGAACACGACATTTTCGACGCGTAACAGACCAACAATTCAAATTTGAAACTGACCAATCAGACTACACGCACATATAATTTGATTATCGTGGTTAAGGTTTGTGTCGAATCTTCCATATTTTTCTGAAAAACTAAATACAGAGCACTGGCGCACAGTATGCTTCGAGATCCGTAAAATACTCCACTTCAGGTTTCGAATTCAGACTTTTTCTTCATTCTTGACTGTTTGGCAATCTCCTTCAAAGTGACCAAGCTGTTCTTCTATTTAACCCCTAGCTAGGGGGAAGAAGTGATGAATTCGTGCATGTCTCAATAATATTTGCACATAGGTGAACGTAACGAACTTAAAACAGGACTCTCCATGCGAGTGTTGGAATGGGCAGCTTTTCAGGATGAGAATTTGGAGAGCCGTGTTCGAATCTTGTCGATTTCTTTAAATTCACTAATGCGCAAATAATCTTGTGAAATGCATGCAGTCACTTCTTCGTTTACCGTGGCTGTGAATTAAATAGCGGGACATACTTGGTTCTTTACCCCTGCTTGACATCTAGTCTAAAGAAAGGATTTCTCTGAATTCAAAACCTGGTTGTTTGGAGACCTTGTATAACTTTTCTGTAATCAGTTCATTTGAAAAGTGAGGAGGATTGTCCACATGATTCCACCACTACAATACAATAATATGCGCGGGTTGCCTGGCTTTTGGTTTATATGAACGAAACTGCTGGACCGTCACAAATTGAAGGCAACAGAAGAGTTTATCATTATTTTTTATCATCGTTTCACCCCAAGAAAGGCGATAATACCACTAGAACACGGGGTGGGGTCCAAGGATTGAAAGTAAAAACGAACGAGAAGACTGAGAATGTGAAGGATTGAGGAAAAGAAAAGAAAATGGCGATTGACGTTCTATTTAACCTTTTGAAGATTCCACAAGGAAGAAAAAAAATCAGAAGGTAGTTCCACAGGCAAGAAGTGTGAAAAAAGAAACTGTCAGGGAAGAAGCAGTTTATCGAGTTAGTTCAACGGTAAAACGGTGAGACCTAGTTGCCAATCTAGTACTGCGCTTCAATTCATGTAGTCGGGGAACCAGACCCCCACCCAAAAAAACTCGTCAGAGCAGATGCCAAAATATTATTTGAAGAAAAGACAAAGGGAAACAATGAGAAAGTGACTGAAGTCGACATGCTTGTCCGGAATCGATTACATTACAGATCTATCGTTGGATTTTGTCAGGAATCTCGAGATTTACAGCAGGAACAACAGACCAGATATCGTTGGATTTTGTCAGGAATCTCGAGATTTACAGCAGGAACAACAGACCAGATATGGCGACGGTATTCAATGCACGGAAGAATGGTAGATTTGTAAATGTGTAAGATAGATTCTGACAAGAAGAATTTTCTGGCACGACACAGTAAACAAACACTACTACCAGTAGACATAGCAATTGATTCGATAAAAGCCAATTATCCTATCGAACTCCGTCTCTGTCAGAACTACGACAAAACGATTCTTACCTTAGTAGGAAGAACTCAGTTGAGATTTGAGAGATTTCGTGTTCATGGCTGTCAACAGTACCCTAATCATTGTAGTTGTCGGATCTGAGATGTTACTTCGTTTTGAAACTATTTTGAAATTACAATAAACCTAATATTTTTAGTTGTTAATTGAGAACCGCGAAGCTTTATCAAATAAGTATTCGGAAAAAAATATTTCTACCAGTATTCAAAGAACTGTTTACGGTTGACGAAATTCAACTAAAATTATGATAAAAGGAATAAAAGACGTTTATTGTTTAATTCGTAAAGTGTAATCGTGGATTTTATACGATGATTGATCAATGTGGAATCGTTTCCTTGGACATAAAACAAGGTTTCTTCCCTCTTCCCTTGTAAGTAATAAGAATATATCGGTGAATGTTCGCATTGTTATGGTTTTATAAATATAAACAATATTTTGTTTAGGGTCGCACATTTTTTTCTGTGTATTATCGTAATAACCGACAAACATAATGAAAGCAAGCAAACAGACAAAAAGCTCTTAATTAACTTGATTGACTCGGAATTTGTTTGCCAATAAAGAAATGAAAGATAAAGAACAACAAAACAAAGAAGAAGAGTAGAATCTTTTTATTTTTAAAGGACAGAGTTTAAAGTGGCCTAAAACGAAAATATCAATAACAATACACACAAACACGCACATGCACCATCCATATATATATATATATATATATATATATATATATATATATATATATATATATATATATAATATATATATATATATATATATATATATATATATATATATTTATTCGGTTATATATATAAACAACATGCCCGGCCGCGTATTCAATTCCGGAAAATCCTTTGTTGACAACACAACTATACTTAAACATGAAAACAATAAACAAACATAAATAAAATTCTTGAAGCTATATACATAAAACAGTTGAAACCTAACCTGAACAAAATAAACTATGAAATCTCCACAAATATTCTTAAATGCCTATAAATTATAACAGAATCCATTGATTTATACCAACGGCTTCCCATACTTAATACTTCTCGTGTTCACTCTCGCGTGGTCATGTGTGACATCACGAGCTGCGACGCGATTTTCGCTTCCGCGTCTTGTATACACGAGTTTGCCGTTGCTTTGAAATTTTTCATGCAGCAAGGGCGAACTATCATTGTTGTTTCGTCCGTGTGTTGTTTGATTTATTGGAATTGTCATCTTTGATAATGACTTATGTAAACCGAAAGCTTAGATTGGATTTAAACATATATCAATATGGTGTTTTCATTTCGTCTTTCAATGATAATGTGATTAATCTTATCAGACAATATGAAAGGAACTTACGTAAAATAAATAGACAAAACTTGTCTATATTATTTAATGAAACATGCATTAATATATATATATATATATATATATATATATATATATATATATATATATATATATATAATATATAATATAACGAATATACGAGCGAAAGTCATGTCTCATTAAATAATTTAGACATTGTCTACTTAGTTTTAATAGGATCCTCTCGTAATTACGGACAAGTTTCTTAGTATCCTTATTAAATAAAGAAAGGTAATTACCATGTTCATGCATATTCATTTTATTCCGATTATTTTCGACATAATCACAATGTCGTTATCAGGTTCTTATTTTCTTCTAAGACAAAAATTGTTGTGTTCATCATTTTTCGACGGCAAAATTGTTGCGTTCATATAATTTTTTTTTTTTTTTTTTTTTTACGCCTGAAGTGAAAAACGCTTATATACTGTACAATTTTAAATTTTATGATATAGCCTTACGTGCAAACGTCAGGGGAGGTAACTAAGTTATTGTAATGTCTAAATAGTTTTAAAAGAAAGATAAAAAACTAAAACTAGGCCAGCACCTATATGGCCGGGAATGTTGGACAATTTCCTCACAGATGTAGAAGAGCAAATGTGGTTCCACAGAAGAATGCTGAGAATACCATGGACCGAACATTTGAGCAACAAGGAAGTTTTAGATAAAATCTAAATAAAAACGACATGTATATTTAACACCAGAAAGAAACAGGTAAGGAAATAAGACTTGGAAAATTTGATATACATAGGGTTGTTTGAAGGCAAGAGGGACAGAAGAAAGCAACACATGACGTACCTAGCGAACTTATGGATGGTGGAATGGGTTCTAGGAGAGATAAAACAGACAATAATTACTTGGCGCTACCAAGGACAGGGAAGTTTTGAGAGCCGTGATCACCAACATCGTGAAGGGGCATGGCCCATAGAATAAGATGATTGCAAAGAAATAAAATTGAACTAATTTACAAAATTATCTCGAGATGACAGATATTTAGAGTTACTTAGCATAGAATGGCGTAAGCTTTTTTTCTATTGTCATTATTTGCAAAGGAATATTGAAAAATACCCAATGTATGGATTCTAGTACAATTCCGTAGATGAAGATATCCGTGGTTTGTATATAGCGCATAAATTTCAAAGTTGAATTTGTGTTCGGTTTACTAATTCAAACTCTAACCGAAACCTTTGTCATAGCTTCCGCACAAATCCACTTCGTAATCTATGAACGTCGCTTCTCTCCCCCAGCTATATGGATTAAATATAAGCAATATAGGAGGATGAAGAAAGTTATTATTAAATTATTAATGCTCTCAAGAAAATTAAATTTCGGCATTAAATGACCCATGGGAAATCGATATGCCGCCAAACGTTTTTAAGGCAAAATGACCAGCAATATATTTTATATGTAGTTGTAGGCATACTGTTGCGTTCAAAATATATATAGTTGAAGTTGTAAAATTGTCTTCAAATTTAGATTTCAGAGTTAAATTACTGTTATATATGAATAAAGAGTCGCTTCTGAGCAAACAGTAGCAACCTCATTATTGAATTAAGTAGACAAGGTAACCATAGTAAAAACGCATAAGTAGGAATTAGCTTGGCGTCTAATGGATCGCCATTTCTATCTTATCCTCTGTTACTATTCGGATCAATATTTCTATTCTATCTTCTATTACTATACGGGTCGCTATTTCTAGTCTATCCTCTATACTATACGAATCGCTATTCTCTATACGATTTCTCTATTCGGATTACTATAGGATTACTATTCGAGGAGTATTATCGAGCAAGTACTATTAGTGTGAGATTATTACAAGGCGTCTGACACCATAGTTCAATAGTGTACTATAATTGTATCCGCGATTACAAAGTCTCTACTACAACGAACATTAAGAAAGTGACAACGAATATTCGTTGACATTTTAAAAGTTTCAAATGAGTGTTCGTTGACATCACAACAATTACTCGTAGATGTGTTGATATGGTGCTGAGCAAAATCAACTAATCAACCGTAAGACCTACTTGCTGCAAGAACCATTAGCGTGGAGAGGTCTTGCACCGAATCGGAGTGGACAGGCTTTTTCTGGGTTAATATACACCAAGTCTGCATGTGTATATTGATATGTAACCAAAATGATTGGTGTTTCCTTGTGTCCACCACTAGCCTGGTGTCGAGCGAGTAAACCGTTGCTGATGTAGGGGCGTTGGTGTTCAATGCGTGTGGTATCCCATCCTCCGCGTTTTGGGGCCACTTCCATCAAGTGAAGTTTATGATGTTGTATCATGAGAACATCCGTTCTGCTGGGTCAATTCCATAGTGGATTACAGCAGATCGACGTAGACGATCTCGTTCAATCGGCTCTTTTTCAACAGAGCACGTCAATGGAAGCCTGGAAACTATTTCTGTTTCGACAATAGTGCCTTCTCAGTACACAGTACGAATTCCTCGGCTAGTTTCTTTTTTCCGAGGTAGAGTGTTACGTTAAGAGACTATTTGTGCGTAAAGATGAGGGAGGTAACAATTAACCGTAGCCTTGAATTATTTAAGATTGTAGCGCTCGGGGAAACATCCTATTGGAAGTCGATTCCAAAGGGCTGTGGTTCCTTCTCACCAATAAAATATGGAGAAAATGTAGGAGGCTTGCTACTATGTAAGTGGCATAGCGTGTACTTGCCGTGGAGGTTTGCCTTGGCTGGACCAGGGACTGTATTTCGTCCGGGTACCTCAATGGAACTAGCGGTTGAATCACCCAGTGTTGATAGCAGACAGATAAATAAAACTTGAAAAGACGCCTACAGAATATAGCGAGGGAAAGCTATAAGAAAGCACTAAACATCTACTTCAAGAAGACAGAATGTCCCTGTTTGTTAGCAAAAGGAGGAGCCCAAAATGTAGATTACAATTTGGGGATACCAAAATTTAATCAAGTACCCAAAAATTACATATCTGTGACGTGTTTTAAAAGACGACGGAAAGTGCGACACTGAAATCCGAAGACGTATTGGGATAGCCAAAGATGCCTTTCAAAAGCTAAGCAAAGTATTAGAAGATAGAAAAAACATCTCTAGAAATAAGGAAAAGAGTAATAAACTTTTATCTATCCCCCCTCTATGGAAGTGAGTACTAAACAATATGCTCAAAGACGAAGAAGTGACGTGAAGTAACAGAAATGTGGTGCTACAGAAGGATGCTGAGTATATTATGGACCAAAAAACGATGACGTTTTAGTAAAAATGAAAATAAAAATGAAACTTATACTTAACACCAGAAAGAGTTGGAATTTCTAGGGCACATAATGAGGAAAGATGGCTTGGAGAATCTGATACTCACAGGACCGATTGAAGAAAAAAGCGTCAGAGAAAAACAACACATAAAGTATTTGAACTTGAGTAAATGGATGGCGGAACAGAATTTAAGAGAAATAGCAGAACGAGAAAATTTATTAAGGGCTACAGTGGACAGGAAGTTGTGGAGAGCCATGATCGCCTACGTCCTGACAGGAGAGGATACATAAAGAAGAAATTTCTCCGTCTTCTTTCTCATACTCGTGTCTTTTCCTTGTGAATGGGAATGAGTATCTGGCTGTTTACGCGCGAGTGATATGGTAGGTATCTTTATATTATGTTTCTTAAGCATTTCACCCCGAGCAAGGCCGGAGGACCATTAGCACGCGGGGGATTACAGAGATTGAGGGCAAGATGAATCAGGGGTGTTTGAGGAAAGGATATAGAGAAAGACGGGGATCAGGATCAAGGCATGAGACAATGTTAATTGACATTACATTTGAATATTTGAAGATTATAGCCACCAGGCATGCGCGTAGTAGGACGTGCGAGAGAAGAAGCTGTTGGAGTAGAAGAGGAAGTTATGTTTGACCGTTTCGACAGTGAAACCTAGTAGCGCGCTTAAATTCATGCATTTGGTGTAGCAGTGAAAGTAGCTCGTCAGAGTAGTTGCCATGAAAATGCCGCAGCACGTCTGTGAGAAAGTGACTGTAAACGAGATGCCAGATCAGGACCTATCACATTGCATATCCATCTCTGGAGCTTGTCAAGGACCTTGAGATGAACATCGGTACCACCAGACCATAGAAGACAACAGTATTCAATGCATGGGCGAATGTTAGATTAGTAGATTTGAAGCACGGATTCAGGCGAGACAAAAAAAAAAAAGAACTACTGGCGCGAAACTGAGAACCAACTTTCCTGGCGGTAGATGAAGCCAATTGATTCAATGTAGGTCTTCCACCTCAGGTCTTCAATGTAGAGAGGCATTACGCCTGATGAATTATTATCCGTATAATGATCAGATTTTAAGAAGGTTGCGTTTGTTTACGTTTGGCAAGAACATATTCTGTTATTTCTATTTATTTTCAAGTATTCCCGTCTTAAATAATAGATTTGTTTACACGGAGTGATTTGCGTTTAGTGCAGTATATATATATATAATAATAATAATAATAATAATAATAATAATAATAATAATAATAATAATATTTTTTGTTTAAAAATAAAATCTCTACTTCTGATGGAGCACTGTCTTCTTAAAAATAAAAAACAAAAAATACTAAGGAACACCGGATTATGCACCCAACGTGTTCTTTTCTATTTTCTGCATACCTGCGCCCTTATATATATATATATATATATATATATATATATATATATATATATATATATATATATATATAATGGATATCGGTTTGGATTGAGGAATCGAAGAGCCGAGTTTGAATTCCAGTCGAATCCATTACATTCACTTACGTGCTAATACCCTTGGGAAAGGTATGAATCCTCTTCTTCTCCCTCCAGCTATGGGTAAATAGCAGGACAGACTGGGTTCTATAGCCTTGGATGAAAACTGGTCTAGGAGGAGGACAACTCTGAATTCAAAACTTGCGGATGGTCGTTTGGGGACCTTGTGGCACGTAGTGCACCAGGTCTCTGTATTCGGCCCTTCAAAAAGTTTGGATGGTTCTGCACTAAACCTTCACCACTATAATCAAATCTCATGTGCTGTTGTCGGGCTGTCGGTTTCCTGGGAAATGATCTGCTTGACCCTCGTACGTCGGATTTGACGGGAGAGTCGAGCGAGGGAGCGATATATATATATATATATATATATATATATATATATATATATATATATATATATATATATATACAACAGATCCTATCAAAAATATTAAGCTGGAGTGTGATTTTTGCTTCCAGCGTCTCGTATGCATGCGTATGCATGGAAATCTTTGTAAACAAAAACAGGATATAATTATTGTTTTGTCCGTGTATTGTTTAATATATTTCAATGTAATTTTCATCTTTGATAATGGGTTATGTAAGCCGAAAGCTTAGATAGGATTAAAAAATATGTATCAATATGTTGATTTTCTTTCTTCTTTTAATGATAATATTATTAAGCTTATCAGACAATATGAAAAGAATTTACATAAGATAGACAAAACTTGTCTATATTATTTAATGAATACACATATACACATATATATATATATATATATATATATATATATATATATATATATATATATATATAGGACTCCTATGACTTCTCAGCTGTCAATATGCCTCTTAACACTTTCGAGCGCTTAGCTTAGGAGCCGGTAGAGTGAAGATCAATGTATTTTAGTGGACTCAATCTACTAATCTGAATCGTCTTCAAGAAGCGAGAGCAAGATATAAAAGGTCAACCAATCTAACAGTGACCTCATACCAATAAAAAACCTCGTTCTTGCTCCATATGCGGACATTTTTACAAATCACTTGTGGAGCCCATTATATATATATATATATATATATATATATATATATGTGTGTGTGTGTGTGTGTGTGTGTGTAAATATATATAAACACATTTAATTAGAATATTTATATGCAATCTATTTGTTATAATACATATTTTGTTAAAGGTGTTTGTTGTGGGAGAACGAACTTGAATGTTAAACTTGAATGCGAAAAATGAATATATTTTTCCTTTATATTTTCCAGGGCAGTAGAAAATAAATTAATTTAATCTGCTTTAGAATCTTATAGAGAGAGAAGAGACCCCATGAAAAAGGACAGAAGGCGGGAAAGGGAAAATGTTAACCTGTTCACTGCCACACGAAGCACATGTGTGACTCGTGATATGTTGATTATAACGCACCTTTGCGTCCATACTACGTAGTTATTTCTGGAAATATAAATAGCTATGGTAATATCAATGGTGTTACTTCTGCTTCGATTTGTATTTTTTTAATACAATTTTGATAAATAAGAAAGCGAAAAAAAACAAGAATTTTACAAAGCAAAAATAAAAAACAGGTGAAAAGACAGTGTTTACGTCGCACACATTTCATCGAAATATTTATAGTCAGATATATGTAGTTCTCTTCAATGAAATAAACTTTAAGTAACATTTAATAGCACTTTCTTATGAAAACTAACAGGTTGAATCCCAAGTAATCTAAACGTTCCTTAAGTATATTACAACAGGCGATGAAAAAAAGGTTGCATACATCAATGTTCAACGCAAAACCAGTAGATTGACAAGGATAAATTTCCACAACTGACTCCAAAACTGAGCTTTATGGAAGAAAGGCAATATCTTGCGCATGGTAGAAGCGCTGAGGTATTATTCATTTCGAATTCTGAAAAAGCCATGCAAATTTTTTCGTCTAGCAGCTGCAACGTGGCGAAAATTTTTGATTGAAATGCGCACTACGCTCGTCAATATACAATGTTCTTCTACCTCATGACAAAGCAAGGCTGCATACGTAAAGGAAAAATAATATAGGAACAATTTGGGAATGCAGTTATTCTGTCCTACCTAACTATGCACAAACCAATGATTATACTTTCTTGACTGCAAAACAAAAAAAAATGTTGACGGAGAAAACTTTCTGTCATGAAAATCATATACAAGAGTTCTTCAGAATTATTTTTAATCGTAAAAAGGGATTTTACTCAAAAGGTAGCGAAGAACTGCCAGATAAATGGCAAGTCGTCCTTGCAAATACATAATTGAATAATATTTAATTGTACTTTAATTTTTGATGAATAAAGTTGGTGACCCGTAACAGAAATTATTTATGAAGCAGCTTCATAGGAAAATCATCAGTAGAATTATGCGAGTGTTCAAATACCTCATCTTGCATGAAATGAGTTAATAAATTCATTTTTATTTGCCCAAATAAAGCATAAGTAGTGTTATGTTGCAACTTCTAAGAATAACTCTAGGAACAACATATATGACGTTTATGTAAATGTTTAAATACTCAAGTTAGTATTGGAAGTATTAATAAATTTAAATTTTCTAAGGAAATAAATCATAAATGGATTCATACTATAATTTCTAATGGCAAATTTAAAAGACCATCTGTTGCATTACTAAGGTTTCAAATATCTCATTCTTTTTTATAGATCAAATCCATGAAAATGATCTAAAGCGATTTGCTCCTTAAACTTGCACCAAGTTTTCCTTAAACTTTTCAAAAA
Source organism: Acanthosepion pharaonis (assembly GCA_903632075.3). NCBI lineage: Eukaryota > Metazoa > Mollusca > Cephalopoda > Sepiida > Sepiidae > Acanthosepion > Acanthosepion pharaonis. The sequence continues at coordinate 449,396 of CAHIKZ030000134.1, forward strand.
ATGCCTTGTTTTTATCTTGCTGTCCATATTGTTGGCAATCTTGAATTCCTTCTTGTTAGGAACTCTTGTGAAACTTTTGATTCCTGGAATTACCGTCCTGGTATAAATTTACTACTTTGTGAAAACGTCTTAAACCCCCAATCAACTCCGAATTGGTTAAAATTTGCACAGATTTCTTACAAACAATATAACTCTCGTTTCTCCAGGCCAAACGACGATCTGTTCATATTTAATACTAAAGTAATCTATCAAACTTTACACAAGAAGGGCGTGGTTCGAGCTGTGGCTTTAGATATCTCGAAAAACCTTTGGCAAGGTTTGACATGGGGGCTACACGTGTTAACAGTCACATTTCACATTAATGCAGCGACCCTCGGGGCTCTAGCCTCGGGCCTATATTGATTCTTATCCTCATCAAAGTTCTTCCCGTTATCAGTTGTCAATCCAGTATTTATGATGATGACATTTATTCTGGTCTTAATAGTATGTCCTGCCAGTTGCTTTCGAAAATTACCTGGAAGCAACTGGAAAACCAATACTAGATTGGCAGTTAGGTCTCATAATTTCATAATTGAAAAAATTTCAATTTTCGGCTGTTTCTTCTTCTCGAAAATTACCTGCAAGCAACGGGAAAATCAATACTAGATTGGCAGTTAGGTCTCATAATTTCATAATTGAAAAAATTTGAATTTTCGGCAGTTTCTTCTTCTCGAAAATTACCTGCAAGCAACTGGAAAACCAATACTAGATTGGCAGTTAGGTCTCATAATTTCATAATTGAAAGAAATTCAATTTTCGGCAGTTTCTTTTGCACTTATCTCTCGTAGAAATCTCTTCTATCTTCCTACTTTCCTGTCAACTACAAAAAATGTAATTTCAATGTGAATCGTTAGTCGTAAAATCTTGTTCTTCCATTGTTATCTTCATTTCTTATACACTCCTTAGATCTCAGTGGTTTTATTGGCTTTCAGTTGAGTGAATTCATTGAAGGAGAATCATCCATTATTTTCTTAATGAAGAGTAAGTACATCACTTCTCTTTCTTTATTATAGTAAACATATATTCCTTTCTTTACTGTTGAGGTAACTCTTTCATACTCTATTATACAATTATTATACCAAACACTGCTTGTTAAAAGACTAGTATGTATTTATTTGCTATAGTTCCTTGCTTCCGCATCACTTATTGCATAAAATAGCCATTGTCTTTCTTACTATAACAAACAAGTAACCTTTTATTTACTACAGAAAAACAACCATATATTTCCTTCGTACAGAAATAATCTACAAGCGCCTATTCGATTGGTTAGAACGATTGTTTTATAGACCCGGTTTCGAATCTCAACATCGTCAATTTGTCAAGGATGTAATATTATCGGCCTGAAAAAAAGATTCCAGTGTTTGACCTCGTTGGAAAGTGCTAGGAGAGCCAAATCCACCTGAGTGAAGCTGGTGACTGTGCTAGCTTCTACAGATCGTAAGCACGAAATAGCGGGTCATTATAAACAAGGATTTGTCCTTTATTCAAACTGCTAAATACGGCAAACAATGCGTTCTTTCACAGACACTGTAACAAAGATCCGCACAGTAAAGTTGCAGTGTAAACCATGGTTTGGCACTGTGAGTGTTAACAAGTACAAATGTGACTGAGTAGGCGTCTGCAAGTGGAATAAGATAGTTGCACTAGTGTTCGGTGCATGAGTAGTCCGTTACCATTTTATATAACGTTCCTTACTATAGATCACGGATATCTCTTTCCTTGGTAAGAAATTAAATATTAAAATAGGTTTCCTAAGTCTGCTAACCATTATGCACTTTCCAATACTGATTAGGATTTCTTTATTAATCTTTTGTTTGATGTAGTGTGGAAGGTCAACATGATGATTACGTCATTATTTTTTTCCCTTCGAGTTAAATGTTGTTCTTTTTTGTTTCAGTTTTTTTTTTTTAATCATTTCACCCCAAGCAAGGTGATAGTTCCACTAAGACCCATGGCGCTACTGGGAGTAAAAGAAAACGAAAATACTTTAGAAGGAACCGGAAACCCAATCCTAAACAAGGAACAAGGGATAAACCTTTACTTCTGTTCAAAAGACCAGGAAGGGAGTGTGAAAAGACCTTTGATAATCCTTGACAAAAATTCTGTAGTATTATATATTCTTTGGTATAATATATTTATTGCATCAGGTCCTGAATTATAACCCGTAAATGTCGACATTTGCCGTCATCAACAGAATCGGTTATCGAGGAAATGCTATGGCAGCATGTTCTGGTACAGCAACTCGCCGGGGATATTATCTACGGTTTCATCTTTTAATTCTTTGTTTATCCTGAGACTGGTAAATTTTCAGAGGGTCATTCAAGAATCGCTGAATTAATTTGGTTGACGGAGCATGTATTATACAACTGCAACCTTTTGTCTGCCATGTTTATCGACCTCCTCGACATCGACGATGCCGAAACGCATAAATATATATGCGAAGTGACATCTGTCAGCGTCGGCCCATCCCGTTTCCATGAATCCAGCCATAGATCGTAAGCAACGAGAAAGAAAACGAGGGAATAGAAGAGATTGTGGTAAAAAAAAGTTTACCCTTCTGGGAAGTTCAGCACAAGTCGACCTTTTATACTTCTATCTGTTGTGTATGATCCTAATTTAGCAGACTACGATAAATATGGGTTGGTACCGGAAGACGGGGGAAGATAGTAGAGATTAAGAAATTGAATCCAGAGACTTGTGCGTCAACCCAAGGAAAGTCTTCCCAAGAATATACCAAACTAACTGTAAATATTGGTAACTATTCTTTGTTTTACATTTTGTTAACGTACATATTGTGTTGTATTATTCCATGCTTATTTAAGCTTCAACACTATCTGACTAAAGATCGATCGAATTCCTTTGGTACTGTAGTTAATATGTGTTTTTTTTTTTTCAAAAAAAACAAAAAAACTGTGTGTTTTCTTTTTTTTCATTTGCTTGTTTATTCGCTGATGTTAGCTCTTCTTTTTACGTTCTGTGTTCCTACAGGTTGCGGAAATCGAGGCTCTCCACAACTTCCCATACTTCATAGCTCTATGTTTTTTCTCGCAGCCACTATTATGCCTTCCGTTAACGAAAGCTAGTTAGGAATGTTACATTATGATTCCTTTTGCCAATCTTTACTTAGATATCTCCAGTGAATATCAAATTCTGTAAACCCCTTTTTTTTAAATCCATTTTGTGTCCTAGGAATATCAAGCGTCTGTCTATGATTCTAAGCACGCGGCCTCTTGGTTTCAATTTCCCTTAAAACTTAATCTTTATTTTATCTTTATTTTGATGAAATATTTAAGTTTTGATATTCTGACGATTCTCGTAGATAATCACATCTCTAGTGGTTGAAGTCGTCTCTTCATCTGTGAAGAATTTGTTCCAGCATCCGCTGCCATATAGCAGAACTGCTATTTTGTAGTACTTCTGCACATTTTTGTAAGTTTCCGATGCCGTGAGAATTGAATTAATTATTCTGTACATGTTTTTGAGGACCATTATTCTGAAACATGGCTTATTGGCACGAAGATATCACGAAGAACTGTGTCTAATAACAGAAACCATATTATTTGAGGACTTATAAAAGCGGTAACAGATAAAATGGATAGCACATTCCAATTTTAATAGATAGTTGAGATTGCCATATATAACCGTAGACTTTATGAATTTAAGTGTACTTGTAGATTTGCAGCAAGATCTCATCATTTTCCAGATGAAATGGATAGCTGTAACCATATGTATTATGCTCACATTTTCTTCTCTCGCACTTGTGTATCCCTTTTCTACCTTCTTGCTTTCGAGTCAACTTTGATATTCAAAAATCTAAATGCAATATTAATCATTATCTTCTCTGTTGTTAACTCATTTACTTTCCTTAATAATGTTTTTTCTTTTTCTCATATTCTTTCCCTTTCACAATCAGTAACTTTTAGTCTGCCTCTTAGTGGCATTATTGCCTTGCTTGGTTTGAATTGATTAAAAAAAATGAAACAAAAAAGAACAACATTTACCTTGAAGAGAAAATAAAATAATGACATAATCAGGAGGCTGACCTTCCAGCCTACGTCAAACAAAAGATTAGTAAAGAAACGTCAATTGGTATTGGAAAGAGCGAAAAAGGTAATGGACTAATGAAACCTATTTTACTAAGAAATATTTTGACCTATATTTGTACTGCCTATTTGGTCAAAGTTGGGGAATGCTGAATATTTCTACATAAAGACTAATATTTATTACCATTACCAATAGAGATGAGGAGAACACATACTACACTTTAATCCGAACGCCAAGCAAAGTGTAACTGGAGGAACATTGGCTATTCAGTTCATGTATGACAAATACTTTCTTATAATGAAACTGCTAATATTACTATTAATATTGCCATTCTAGAAACATTTTTAAAAGACAGAGATCTTATTCAGATTCTTTGTTTTACCTTAATCTATATCTAGATTTATTGAGTGCAACAGACTACGATAAACTCTGTCAGGTACATGGTCACAATAGTATGTCAAGAGGTCTAGAAAAATTCTGAAAGAATAAGATCTGTCTATATTTCTGAGATGAGGTATTATACACTATTTACATTATTCGGAATATTGTCCTCATCTGTGTCGCCATATTTATTACAACGTTTCGGCCGTTGTACGCTCCGGCCTTCTTCAAAGATGCTCCCATCCTGTCCAACCAGATGATGAGCTTGGACGTGGTGAGTTTGTTCACCAAGATACCCATGGAGGAGACACTCTCAGTAGTCAGAGACAGATTAGCCTCTGATTCATCCTTTGAAGAACGGACCAATATTCCTATAGATAATTTGATGGAGATGTTGTCTTTCTGTACACAAACAACACAATTCGGAATGGGATCACACATATATCGACAGGATGAGGGCTTAGAAATGGGCTTGCCATTATCATCAGCAATGGCGAATATATATATATGGAAAAATTTGATAAAATGGCATTAGAATCTATCTCTCTAAAGCCAACTATATGGTTAAAGTACGTAGATGGCACCTTCATACTCTGGCCACAACAGCAAGATGTTCAAACTCTACTGGACCGTCTGAACTCAATAAGACCTTCGATACAGTTCACGATAGAGAAATAGAGTAACAACAGGTTCCCATTCCTGGATGTTCTAATTAGACATTAGGTTTATAATACCCAGAAATTCGTACACAGATGTTTTCAAGGACACATGGCACAGTGGATAAAGACGTTAGTTAGATCCAGTGACAGGACCCAAAGAGTGTGAGTTCAATACCTGGTTAAGGCAGTAGAGAAGAAGGGGGGAATTAAAAAGAGAAAACTGCTATCCATTAAACATGACAGGTGGAACTAGAACAATCTACCGCAGTGAGCGAAATAAAGGGTTCAGTTCGACATTCCAACCGCCTGAAGAAGGCCGGAGCGTACAACGAAACGTTGTAATACATTATGGCGACAAATAGTCCGAATAATAAAATAGTAAAGAATAAGATCATTAAACATCTCTGTACATAAGTGTTTCAAGAGAGTAGGCAAAGATCAACCTTTCCATCAGGATTGAAATGATTTTTCATTTCAGATTCTGTAAATTATCTTGCTAACAATTACTCTACGGCAGTTTGCCATGGTTACTCACTAGAATGTTTGCGTGGGCAAGGCTGCATGAAAATTCTTTGGAACAAGACCAGAATTGTGGATCATATGGTGAAGAGATAATTTAACCAAAGAGTTTGTTAATCCATCGCCATTCACAAAGCGCCCACACTGGAGATCATCATCTATGTCTGTTTTTATAATTGGATTTCTTTTTGGTTTTCGTGAATAGCTACAGGGAAATGACGTTTGAGAACACGAGAGTATACAGAGAGTGGTTTGGGATAAATGATTATTGCTTGAGGATTAGTTTGTTTGAAAGAGAAATCTTCGCAAAGAAATGTTTACGAAGGAAAGATTGAAAAGAAGGCAAGAAGATTTATTTTTTTTTTATTTTTTCTAAATTGGGCTTGAGAAGGAACAGTTAAGACTTAATCTGTATAAAAATGGTAACAAATTTTATCGACATCTGCCCTTCTCTTTCGGTTTGGATTGTTCGTAAACCTATTTTTTTTATTTAAATCGATATGAGAATTAGTGAGCTTTGAGGCGGGGTTCTTTCGTTGTATATTTGTTTTCTGTGTACAGCCTTTTCTTTTCCGTTCAGAATTTTCGAACGTGAAGTAGAATTGGCAACGGAAGAAAGTGCGTAATGAATGCTACAAAGAAATAGAAAAGAGACAGAGAGAACGAATAGAAAATAAATGATCCAAAAAGGAAGACGCCATTGATTAAAGCGATGGAATAGGTCAGAAGATAAATATAAAGTTATTGGAGAAAGACAGATTTCAAGATGAAAATATTATAAAACCATATATATATATATATATATATATATAATTTCACCGCCTAATGTAGTAGGGATGAGACTACCAAACATATAATAAGCGAATAAATCCGATTAGCACAGATAGAATAAAACAGTGACACAACGTGCCAGAAAACCTAAATCATTGCCGGGGGGGGAGCATGAAAACGGGAAGGGTTTGACTATTGAGATGAATAGAATAAGAATAAATTCTTTGGCAAAGAATCAACACAGGCGAAATTTTGCTGAATAATAAAAGGAAAAGACGGTTTGGAGAAATTGACACTCTCATGACACAGTGAAAATAAAAGGGACTGATGAAGGCATTGCTTAACACCTAACGATATTTTGCAAATATATGGCAGAAAATGAACAGAGGGAGATGGTACGGGAATACAAACTGCTTAAGTTAATGGAGTTATAATCGTTCATGCCAAGAAGGGAACCATTTTGTTTTTTTTATTGTTTTACGGCATATAAACCTCAATAGGTTATTTAATACCCACAAGATTTTTAGGATACATTCAAATGAATTGATTATGCATTCTTGTAGGAAGAAATCAGTTAGTTGTCAGGTTTCATTGACGTCTCTTTAAGTATTTGGTATTCTTAGCACTAAGGAGAAAGGAAAATAAATAGAAGAGTCTCCAAGTAAAGGGATGATAGCGATTGACGTTGCATATAAATTGTTGCACATTGTAGTTCACAAGAAACAAGAAGTGTGAGAGGTGACACTATTGGAATAGAAATTAAATTTATCAAATTAGCAACGGTAAAATGAAGAGACCTAACTGTCAGTGTAGTACAATGCTTAAATTCCTAGGTTCTAAAGAGGAAAGTTCAACAGAACAATTAGCATTATAGAATATGTAAAGCAAGACAACATTACGGAGATGGGAAAGCCGAAGTTGAGACGCCAGTTCGGGAAAGATCATATTGAAGATTATGGTTTGAATTTTGTCCAGAATTTTAAGCTGCATTTCAAGATTCATAGATGTGCACGAGATTAGATGCGGCAACAATATTCAAGCCACAGACGAATGGTAGATCGATAAAGGTGCAAGACAGATTCAGGTGAGAGACATTGTCTAGTACGACACAGTGAAACGAAACAACTTTCTTAGCAGGAGACTTAGCGATTGACTTGATTGCAATTCAAAGAAGAAGAAAATAAAATTCACTGTTGTAAGGGATCGACTGCCAGGCTCTTGACAGGATGATTAATGCAGGTGCAGCCAGACATCTGAAGAGATGTTTTCTAACAATCTGAGAATGTTTTTAGGCAGTTCGTTAGTATAAGCAGAAATGGAGTAGGAACGAGTAGAGAGACATGGGGAACTCCTGGAAGCCATATTGATAATTTTGAACTTTATCAAAGCGGGAAAAGTGAGGTTAGAGCAGCTCAGTCTCAAATAGGGCTGCAATACTCATCTTTAATCCATTAAGTTAGAAATCCATTAATACTTGTGCTAGTACGAATAAAGTTTGTCCGAAAATTGAAGTTTCTTCTTAGCAATGGAATATTAAAGAAACGGGGATAGGTGAAAACACACACACACACACACACACACACACACACACACATATATATATATATATATATATATATATATATATATAAGAAATGGACAAAGTTCGACAATTTATTTATTAAAGATATTTTTATGTTTAACGTTCTTTTTTTTTATAGATACAAGTATTTAAGTAAATGCTCTGTTTATAATAAACAGTATCAAATAACATTTACCGGCCTGAATGTCCGAGAAATTTTCATAGGATGCAGGTTTGAATCCTGTCAAAGGACGAATATTTTCTATGAAAATTTCTCGGACATTCAGGCCGGTAAATGTTATTTAATAATGTTTATTATAAACAGAGCATTTACTTAAATACTTGTATCTATAAAAAGAACGTTAAACATAAAATGTCTTTAATATATGTATATATATATATATATATATATATATATATATATATATATATATATATATATATATATATATATGGTGTGGCAAGTCTTAGCAATAAATTTTCTGAAGTGGTAGAACTAAGGAAGATAACTTGTCAGAACATTTGCTATGGAAATAGCGATAGAGGAGCAAGAGTTTTGCAACGTTTTGACAATGAGAAAAGGGTTCTAGGTTGGAAAATAATTCATCACCCACAATGTTTTTGAACTATCAAAGATGGAAAGTGAGGATTGAGCAGCTACAGCTCAGATAGGGGAGCAATTCTACTTTTTTGTCTGATCTGACTCTTGTAAAGATAGAGCATGTTCAAGAAAAGTCATATAGTCCCTGGGGCAGTACAAGGAAACAGCCATTTTTCCAACATCTTTAGCAATAGATCGTATATATGAATCCCACTTGAGGACTTTGTCAAACTTGATGTAAAAATAGACAATCAAGGCAAGGAACCTCATTAAGAGTACAAGAGTTCATCATGACAGGAGAAAATTCAGTGTCTGCTGAATGATGATGAAATGTTACTAGCTCAAATTTGAATGAGTCATACGCCAGTTTTCCCCATTGAGCTGGTCAGAGGAGAGATCAAATATCAGGCTCTGGTCATCTAGATTTTGGAAGGTTCAGCCATAAATCAGTATTGATATTGACTAATGATCTGTGAATGTTCTTTGGTGGATCGTTAATATAAAGAAAGAGGTATGACCAGGAAGAGACTCTTGGGGAACGCCTTCATTGATTTGATGGGCTTCAAAACCCTGGGCATTAAGTCCGACCTCCAAGGACTCGACTCCAATGATCTACCTTATAGGAAGCACTTGATGACTCTACAGACTCTTATACTCTTTCAGATTCCATAGCTGAATAATTCATGGGGCAATCCTCTATGTAACATCCTGTCAAAAATATTTGACATCTAAGATGACCGCTCTCCTGATGAGGTTATGATCTGAGGATTAAACAGGTTTAAGGTTGCTTAACTTCGTGAGTCTAACGAAAAAAGTTTTTGAGGTTTTTCTTTTATCAATATAATATTAGTGTAAACAGTTTGATGCCTTTTACAATTTACAAACAACAAACTGTTTACACTGTCTGCTCTACCAAAGAAGTTACTCTCATATATACAGACCTGTCACAAGAATTAAGGGAAACTGTCTGAAATCCTGAGATGAAGAGTTATCATTAATTACACTATTTACTGTCGGAAGGCGAAACACCAAAACAAAGAAGTACTGCCGAGCAAAAAAAAAAAAAAGACAAAACAAGAAAAAACGATGCGGAGGCAATGGTGTGCAAGAATCACGACAAGGCTGTATCAGCAACAGAAAAGATATCAAGAAAAAAAAAATTAAATGTCTAAGTTCCAGTTTAGGGATAAATGATGGTTAGTGAAAATGGTGACGTAATAATCGTGTGTTCAGTCCCTGACCCACGTAATAAGTAATTTAATAAGAAACAATTCCTAAATAATGAGCCAAGACGAAATGTATCTTTATATCGACAGCAGAATAAGAAAAAGGTTTATCCCAATGGATTGAATAAAGTTTTCTATTTGATTTTCATTGAAGATTAGCAGAACGTAGATACACCTGAAGAAGTTCCTTTCCTACAACGGTTGAAACTTTGTGATCGCAACAAAATTAATGTCAACTTTAGTTCAAATAACAGTAATGCAAATAAGAACCAGTCATTTCAACGTTACTTGTTTTATTCATTAAGCTTTGCTTCATCATCTAAAATAATAGTTTATATAAATTATATGGTATTCTTAAGCGATTACTCATCTAAACACTGACCAGGTTAAACGCTGCTTAACTTAGGGGAAAGAAAGCGAATTGGTGCTGTTTTTTACATATTCATTTTTGCCTCATCTTCTAAAAGGCAATAAGCTGTTTTTACTATCATTAAGAAGTTATTCATCTAGCCACTGACCAAAGAAAACTTCTTCTTTTCCTTATTTTCCTTCTTTTATCTGTGCGCTGTGTTCCTGTCAGAACGTAGGAAATCATGGACCGTAACAATTTATTCTCCTTTATAGCACTCAATAAATCCTTACCCTGCCATCCATTTACTCAAGCTCGATAGATAAGTTGTTTTCTCCTCTGTCCCTCGTGCCTTCAATCTATCATGTAAGTATACAATTTTCCAACTCAATCCTCCCTATACTCAATATTTTCTCTCATTTTCACTCCCTGTAACACCTCGTGTCTTAGTCGCATTTCGGTCTTAGGATTAAATGATTAAAACAAAGAAGCCTTCTTTCCTCATTATCTGCGCTAGAAATTGCAACTATCTCTTCTTAATTGTCTCCTTTTCTATTCGTCTCCATTTCCTCTAAAATTTTGTTGTTGGTTACTGCTATGGTCCAGGTTAGGACCAAGGAACAACAACACGAACACAAGAGTAGAAATAACGAAGGTATATTACACGAAATAATAATACAAGATGTGGAAGGTGTTAGTATGACTGTCAGTCTGGTTTGGAGTGAACTACTATCGGCTCGACCCGATTCGATATCTAGCCACTCACCACGAGGGTTGCATATGGCACAAGGCCAAGTTTAACGTGGGTTTCTCGAGCCTGTAGGCTCGGGCAAAAAAAATGCCGTAGAATCGGATTGGTCAACCTCCCCGAACGAGGCTCTGTCCTTCGGCGGAGCCTCGTCCGGGTTCCTCTCTGCTCAGAGGCAGAGAGTTCGACCGTCAAGCCGAGAAGCTCGGCTCGATACGTCCCTCTCTCTTGAGAGGCGTAGTATATATAGTGTTAGGAAGAGTTCATTCTGTAGTTATAGGTAAGGACCCATGACAGTTACATGTTCAGTTTGTCGTATTGCCAGCATCCTTCTGTAAAACTGCATTTCTCTTGCTTCAATTCTCGTCTTCATCTTCGAGGAGATTATCCAACACTTTTTTCTATGTAGGAAGAATGATGATAGTTCAATTCTCTTTGTTTCTAACGAATTTTTTCTGTTTATTTTGCTTAGATTTTGGGAGGCATCTTTCGCTATTTCACTGCGCCCTCAGATTTCAGTGTCGACTAAAACTCATAGTTTCAGTTAGGCTTGACAATATAGATTGTCATTTTCCTGCAATATACAGTTTTTCGGCTGTTTTTTCCATCAAGAAGAAAGGGTTTCATTCTTCGATGTATTTTTAAAAAATGTATTTTATATTTTCTTTCTTTCCTAAGATTTTCGTTAGCAAATGTTCTGACAAGCTTTTTACCCTTGTGCACGGACTGCATGAATTTAAGTGTGCCACTAGATTGGCATCTAGGTCCCACTCTTCTACTGTTGAAATAGTTAAATGTAATCGTCACTTCTACAGCAACAGTTTTTTTTTCTCTCGCAATTCTCACCTTCCATTATTTGCTTCCCTGATAGATACAATCTTCAAAAGTGTAAACGCAACGTCTATCGCCAACTTTTATTTTCTTGAATCCTGTTTTTCTGTTGTCCTTTCCCCAAACCCCAGTCTTCTCTCTCGGTTTCTGTTGTGGCCTGTTTAGGAGCCAGAAAGAAAGACACGGAAGACGAAGGTGGGTTGAAAAAGTATATTGAAGATATATACAAGACAAGAGAGTTAGTAATAAGTAGATTAGCAAGGCGTCTACTATTCCACTCCATTTACACTCTGCGCTCCGGTCTGACTCTCACAGTTTGTATTTATGAGAGATGGAAGAGTTCATTATACTGTAAGAGGGTTTACCACAACAGTTTCATTACCTCTGCGTACGAGTGGCATTTCCGCCTTGCTTGGGGTGAAGTGATTAAAAAATTTATATTGGAATGGATCAACATAACACAATCTTACAACGAGAGGGAAAAAATATCATTTACTGACATTTCCGAACTCTCAGCTGTTTCCAAATCTGCCACAAAAGAGCAAAAAACTGATATGAATCACATTTATTTTCATCTTTTTATTTATATACACTGCCTGCCTGTGTATACCATTCAGAAATGATTGGGTATCAATACATTAAATACAGAAGTGAATGATAACCATTGAAAACCACCAGGCCAAAGAAACACTAAATAATATTTACTATATTTAATAAATGCATCCTGACACCAGCATACAGAAAATCAGAGCGGTTTATGATCATTGCTTGCTGCCACACATTCTTCAGTTCTTTCCGTGTTTGTTTCATTGTTTTTAAATGGGAATCATATATATTAATATTTTTTTCCGTTAGGAGCGGCGTCCCTCGGTCGGAATCAAAGAATAAAATGGTGTTTTCGTCCCATTCTGACAGAGATGGCGAAGCGTTTATCTTAAATTCACTCTAGATGTACTGAGAGAAAATGAAAACAGTTTTCGATAAAGAAAGAAAAATAGAACAGGAACCTCAACAACAAACAATTTTATCAAAATATATATATATATATATATATATATATATATATATATATATATGTGTGTGTGTATATATATATATATATATGTGTGTGTGTGTGTGTGTGTATATGTGTGTGTGTATGCATATTCATATATATTTATACAAAATTATATAAATTATGCAAAATATATATTTATATAAAATTATATAAATTATACAAAATATATATTTATATGAAATTATATAAATTATGCAAATATATATAGTTATATAAAATTATATAAATTAAACAAAATATATATTTCTATAAAATTATACAAATTATATAAAATTTATAGTTTATAAAAAAATTATATAAATTATACAAAATATATATTTATATAAAATTATATAAATTATACAAAATATACATTTATATAAAATTATATAAATTATACAAAATATATATTATATAAAATTATATAAATAAGCATAAAAAAGACTTATTGTCATTACAAATTAAAATAAAGACTGTGGAAAAAATGTCACATAATTTTATTTTTTCATCCTGTCCGACTACTGATTTTGTTGATAATGATTAGCGGCATACCAACACCTATCTGGGTTATTTAATGCTGAAATCTAAATATTTTGTACGTAATTTTATGCTTTCAGGGTGAATTTTTTTTTTTTAGATATCTAATTTGTAGGTCGTGAAATGTAGTCTTGGCATTATTTTTTTATATAAAAAATGTATTGCTGGTAATTTTATTAAAATTTATTATATTTTTTGGTGTTGTATTGTCATTTTGCTAGAAAAATTGTTGATTTTTGTTTGGAGGTTCACTGTTTGGCTATACATGGGACCATAACAGGTACTTCCACCCCGGTTTAGAGTGGATCTAGGAACAACAGCAGTTAAGAGGTGGTTTCACATTACTTATAACTTCTATGTAGTTTATCGTCAGACTCAGGACAATATCCAGTCGGTGGAACGCCAATCGAGCTGAAAAAGTATTAAAAATTTATTATTGAAGCACACAAAAATACACATACGCACAAACGCGCGCGTGCGCATACACGCACACGCACACACAAAAGAAGCTTAATTCCTTCTGACCCGGGGAAGTTGCGATAGCGAAACGTCTTGTCAAATCAACATTTTTCCACATTTTCTGATATATATATATATATATATATATATATATATATATATATATATATATATTTAAATAAGACCTAATTTAGCTATAGTCAGATAGATATAGAATGAGTCTTCTTGTTAGACATGTTGTACTTTTATTTCAATGAATTTGTTTTTTAATCAGGAATATATATATATATATATATATATATATATATATATATATATATATATATATATATATATATATCGGATGTAACAGCAGAATTTTCCGTCTCACAAAATGTTTAATATCCAAAAAAAACTACTGAACTAATTGAGTTTCTTTTTTTACCCATATGGTACCATTTATGGTAAGAATTACTGAAAAAGTCGGTATTTGCTGAATAAAAAGCAAGTGTTACTGTCTGTTGAAATTTATAAAATCTTTCTCTTCAAACAATTTTCCTCGGCAAATAAGTTTCTTATATTATCGTTCTTTCCAATATTGATGGGGGTTTCCTTACTAACCTTTTGTTCCAAGCAACGTGAAAAACATCAACTTCTTTATTATGTCTTAATTTTCTTTGCCAGTTACATATGCTATCGATTTATTTGTTGTTTCGGTCGAAAGTCGAAGTTTGATACAATTTCCGCGCCGAGTTACATAGCTAAATAGCTATCAAATAATTACACTACTTATTAAGCACAGTGGTTGTATTGTTAACGAATTGTCGTGATATATAGACTAAAACGCTTACGAAATGCTTTGAAATATAATTAAACAATTTGTTTTATTAATGATATTCACCCTGTATAAAGCCTGGGTCCACTCAAGGTAGAGGCTTACATTGTTAGAGGTACAGTTTATACAGGGGAGATAGCTGTTAACCCGAGACTTAAACAGGTTAAGATTGTAGAGATCGAGGAGGAATCCTATTTGGAATAGGTTCCCCAAAGCAATGGTTCGTCGGAAAGAACTGCTCGACTGGAAGTTACATCTCATCAGTAAAATACAAAGTGAATGAAGGCGGTTCGCTACAATCTGCGTGGCATTGTAGGTCTTAGAAAAGAGGTTTATTTCCTTCTGACCAATAAAGACGCGATAACGAGAGAGAAAACGCCTATATATATATCGGGTTTAAAAGCAGAACTTTCCATCCAACAAAATGTTTAATATCTGAAAACTACTGAACTAATTGAGTTTTTTTTTCCAGGTTTTCAGCTAAGACGTTTAGCCATCTTGATGCCATTTGTCGTAAGAGCCACTGAAAAGGTCGATAAAAATGTATGTAGCGTGGAACGTCAATATCTTTATTATGCCTTTATTTTCTCTCCGAGTTACATGTCCGGTCCATTCATTTCTTGCTACGATCGAAAGTCTGAGGTTGATGTAGCTTCTGTTATTTAGTACAGTTCTTTGCGAATCTGTAGCGCCAGTTCAAAGCGTCGATAATGGGTGGTAAGAAAATGTGGGAATAGAGAATAATACGAGAGCTGATTTATAAATAAGGTTATCTACGGCGCGGTGTTGCTAATAGTGGATGTTAAGTCAAATTTGGACATGTATACACTGATATAAAAAAAAGTTCTCTTCAATGTCAGCTTGAAGTGTGAACTCAGTGGGTAATAAGTTTAGGCTGACGAAATGCTTTGAAATATAATTAATAAAATTATTTTTAATAAAGATGCTCACTCTATTTAAAGCACAAGATTAGCGAAATTAGCTCGTCGGAGCAGTTACCGTGAATGTGTTTGTAGAAAAGAGAGAGGGAGGTGACAGCACGTCTGTGAGAGATTGACTGATGCCAACCACATTGCATATCCGTCTCTAGATTTTGTCGAGGACCATAAGACGAACATCGGGGGCTCTAGACCATATATGACAGCAATATTCCATGCAAGGTTGAATGGTTGATTTATAGATTGGAAGGATGGATTCGGGCGAGAAAAAACCTTTTGGCGCGACACAGAGAATCAACTTTTTCTTTGCGGTAGATGAAGCTATTGATTCAGAGTATTTGTTCCATCTCAGGTGAGCGGACAGTGTGAGACCAAGCAAAGAGTCGCTCTCGTAGAGTTGAGCGTCTTACTTTCTAATGGGAGGCAGGTAGGGTTATGAAAGTTAATGTAACGATTTTATTTTGCAACATGTATTTTTGAAATCATGACATCTATCTGTATAAAGTCAGCCAGTTGAGAGGAGAGATTAGGAGAGGCATCAAAAAGACTAAATTTACTAAGAGCGACAAACAAGCGGCCAATTTGGAGAGCGATGATCACCTATATGATATGTATAGCTGGTCATTCGATGTAGAGGCTCACGGTGTTTGAGGGAGAATTTTCGCAAGATAACGGTTAACCCAAGATTTAAACATAACCTGTTTAAGTCTTGGGTTAACCGTTATCTTGCGAAAATTCGATTGTATAGATCGAGGAAGCATCCTATTTGGAGTAGGTTCCCCAAAGCAGTGGTTCATGGGAAGAAGCTGCTCGATTGGAACTTGTATCTGACCAATAGAATACAAAAGTGAATGAAGGTAGTTCGCACCAATCTGCGTAGCATGGTAGGTTTTAGCCGTGAACGTGTCACTAAAGAATATACAGCGTCTGAGCACTTTCCATGGAAACAGTGTCATATAATGGAATATGCGTACACCTGTGTTCTCTTTCACTGGAATATGATTGGCTGGTGTCGGTCATAAATACCGACGGACGTGTAGGAGCATCAAAAGCCTTAGTCTGAGAGCTTAGTCTATAACGACACCCATTGGACTACGCTATTGATCTACACTTCTTACCTGCGACTACGACGCGTACCAGTCGATTACTACTACCGTATTCTACTTGGTTATAGTAGCCAAAACCACTTAGCTACTTCGTTCAAATAGATCCCTTTCCGGGGATATATCACAGTAATAGAGCAGTGTAAGTTTCGTCTATGAGAAAAGGGGTTGTCGGGTGACAATTTGTCAACCACAAGGACGCAGAGAAGCTTTGGGGCTTTCTTAAGACTGGTAAGGTTCTGCCCATATGTGGGAGCAGTACCCTGCATTTGGTCTGATCTGACTCTTATAAATGTATAGGTTAACAATAGCAATCATTTATTAGGTCGGTGCAAAAATAATGACGTAATAATGTCGTTTTTTGACGTTAACAAATACGTCAAAAAAACGACATTATTACGTCAATATTTTTGCACCAACCTAATACTTAATAGAGCAGGACAGGGAAGCAGATATTTTGCCATCATCTTTAGCGAGGGATTGTATGTATTTATGTGTGTCACTTGGGGTGGCGTTTAAGTCCCACTAGGCATTCAACGCACGAGGGCACCCTGGGGGAAAATCCATTCATCGTGGGTGGTGATAGTTCAAGGTCTGATCGGCTATGATAGAATTTTAATATAGAATTACTTGTAGATTCTCTATAAACGGATTTATCCAACATGTTTAAAATATTCACAACGGAACCAAATGAAAACAAAATGAAAGAAAGAATGTAGCAAAACACGCTAAGGGTTCAAATAATTTATAGAATAAGAGGTACTGAGTATTTCAGAAATCGAGAAGATTTGAAGTTTTAAAGATAATGGCAAAAAAAAAACGATTATAATTAGAATCAGAAACTGACAACTGAAATTTCTAGAACACGTAATGAAGAAATACAGCTTGGAAAATTCGAAACGCACGGGACGTACAGAAGTCAAAAGATACATGGGGAAGTAGTGATAAATCTACCTGAAGAGCTTGTAAAATCAACCTAAAAGCATGTAAAATCTACCTGAAGAGCTTGTAAAATCTACCTGAAAAGTTTGTAAAATCTACCTGAAAGGTTTGTAAAATCTGCCTAAAGAGCTTGTGAAATCTACCCAAAGAGCTTGTAGTATCTACCTGAAGAGCTTGTAAAATCTACCAAAAGAGATTGTAAAATCTACCTGAAAAGATTTTAAAATCAACCTAAAGAGCTTCAAAAATCTACCTGAAAAGCTTGTAAAATCTACCTAGAGAGCATGTAAAATCTACCTGAAGAGCTTGTAAAATCAATCTAAAGAGCTTGTAAAATCTAAACTGAAATGCTTGTAAAATCTACCTTAATAGCTTGTAGAAATCTACCTGAAAAGCTTGTAAAATCTGCCTAAAGAGCATGTAAAATCTACCTGAAAAGCTTGTAAAATCTACCTGAAGAGCTTGTAGTATTTACCTGAAAAGCTTGTAAAATCTACCAAAAGAGATTGTAAAATCTACCTGAAGAGCTTGTAAAATCTACCTGAAGACTTTGTGTAAATGGATGAGAAAAAGGAGATGAGGAGCGAGGATTTGAAAAAAAAAAAAAAAATCATTAGCAAGAGCTAAAAATAAAAGGTAGTTGTGGAGATTCATAATCGGCCATGTCGTAAAGGAAACGGACACAGCAAAAAATATAAGAAAGAGATATTGAATGTATTACTTATCTTATACCGAAATGGATCGAAACAGAATCTGAATAAAAAGATTGAGTCTCGGAAAACTAAGTAGGCTTTTTGATGAAAATAAACTGATTTTAAGGTAATTTTCATTTTATTTTGAATATGGCTCCATCATTACTTTGAAATCATTGGCGCCACGATTCCTATAAATAAATACGGTAAGATGACGAAACCTTGTCACATACCCTTTTCTATTGCTGTATACTTCCTTGGATTATTTGTATAGAGGAAAGTGATCATAAAAGAACTACAAGTTTGAACATGACTTATTATTGGTAGACAGTCTTAACTAAATAACACATACGGATTACAGTGGCAAATAAAGCTGTTCGACAATGGAGTAGACGAAAGTGAAAGATAAAGTGTATCACCCTCCATGAGAACGATAGCCTAATTACAATTAAAATTGCTACAAATTAAAAATATCAAAAATCAAACTTGTAGAGAAGATTAATTCTCTGAGAAGTTTTTTAACAGACGGTGTCATAAAGTGACACAGAGATCCGAAGGTGCTTTTAAATAAAAATGATCACTTGAAATATCTAAGTCTTAATATTTAAGTATTAAAGAACAGGGATATTTCGATAGGAAAAAACGCTAAACTATCATGTAATGTCAATTATCCAATATGGTAGTGATTGGTAAACAGTTTGCCTTCAGATCAAGAAGAGGTCTGAGGCAACACAGTCATGGTTCTACAGGTGGATGATGCTAGAAATACATTCACGGTATTTAATATCCCACCCACGAGGAATATATGTGGCACAAGGCCGAATTTAAAGTGGGTTTCTCCGAGCCCGTAGGCTCGGCCAAAAATATACCCTTTGAACCCGCCTAGACGGATTCAGGGCCTGTCTACCTCCCCGGACGAAACCTTGCCCTTCGGCAAAGCTTCGTCCGGGTTCCTCTCTGCCAAAACAGAGAGTTCGATAGATGTCAAAACTGTATCTCGACGTAACTCAACATAAAATGCAAATACAATCACGGATCATGTGAGCAACTTGGAAATTTAAAGAAAAATGAAAACGAATAGAAAAACGTGCTTAATGTCATAGAGGGCACTTAATGAGGAAAGAAGTCTTGGAATATGCGATACTCACAGGGCGTAATGAACGCAAGAGGAGCAAAAGGGATCATTGCTCATCCTCCCTAACGAGCTCGTGTAAATGGATAGCATGGATTAGAGGGAGAGCAAGAGAAGAAACCAAGCTTAAAGCAATGGATAGGATGTTGTGGAGATCCGCTATCGTTCACGCCCTGAAAGGAAATAGAAGATAAAAAGAATAATTCCTTATTTGTTAACCGGGTCGTGAAGGATTTGACAATCTCCACGTTTGATCATCCAGGATAAATTTTTTTACCAAGAATTGAAACCCAATCGCTGTCAAGAAAGACGTATAGGCATTTCTACAAAAGAAATCATTCTTCTCCATGTTGCTTTGTTACTGCTGACTATTAGACATTAATAGAGTTGAAAATGGCGCTGATGCTGTAAATTTCGCGCCAATCACAAGACTGTACTCCTCGCCGCGGGAAATCGGAATCCATAAAAGTGAACGATGCGTGCAAGCAGTTCACGTCAAATGAACTTAGTACCACATACCTCCACCCAATGCCACCACTCAACGCAGACTTAGTGAAAAGAAACCATTTAATTCGGCAGCCGAATAATAAACGCGAAAAACTTCGCACTACCGTCCGCCAACTCCAGCAACTGCATTTTGCCAGCGGTTCTTTGCAGAGCGTTCACTCATAAAAGGAACAGAGTTACCGCCCAGGAAAAGACGATGTGTTACTCAAGGGGAACGCAGTCTTTAGCTGGCGGCGCAGGCGCAGTACACGAACAGGAAACAAGGAAAAACGCAGGCGATAGTTGCGGTGTTCTTAATGCAACCAATTTGTTGGTTCGTTTTGTCATTCCGGACGCCGAGGTGGTGTGTTCCGTTAAGGACAAAATGAAGGTCTGAAAGGTGCACGGAAAAGAAAAAAAAGGAACATGCAAGCGTAATAACGAAATGTTTTTATGAGGTTACCGAGGAAAATGGAGACGATGAAAGGGGAGAAAAGTTGAGATTGAAGAATGAACATTTCATTGATAAATATAAGAAAGCAAATAACAATTAAGTAAAATAAAACAAAAATATTTAAAAAATACAGTATATCAAAATTTTTTTAAAGATGAAAATAATTATTTGCAAATGTTTACTTTTGGATTAAAAGATTATTATTGATTAGTAAAAATTTAGTCTTGAGTGAAAATTTACTCCTGTTTATGACAATTTAAAAATGATTAGTCAACATTACTCCTGATTAGTGAAAACGTACGCTTAATTAGTAAAAAAATTACAAGTGTTGGTGAGCATAAATTTACTCTTAATTTGTACATGTTACTCTTGATGAGTACAAAATTAT
This sequence comes from Acanthosepion pharaonis, assembly GCA_903632075.3. Taxonomy (NCBI): domain Eukaryota; kingdom Metazoa; phylum Mollusca; class Cephalopoda; order Sepiida; family Sepiidae; genus Acanthosepion; species Acanthosepion pharaonis. The sequence goes on from CAHIKZ030000134.1 coordinate 470,106, forward strand.
GTTGATTAGTAAAAATGTACACTTGATTTATAAGAAATTACTTGGGATTAATAAAGATTTCGTCTTGAGTTGTAAAATGTACACTTAGTAAAAATTACCTCTAATTTGTCAACGTTTACACTGGTTTAGTAAAAATTTACTCGGTATCGTAAAACATTAGTGTTGATTAGTGAATAATTATTCTTACTTAGTAAAATTTACTCTTAATTAGTAAAAAGAAATAGTGTTGATTAGTAAAATTTTACTCTTGCTTAATAAAAATTAGTGTTGATTAGTAAAAATTTACTCTTGACTAGAAAAAAGTTAGTGTTAGTAAAAATTTACTATTGTTTAGTACAAAATTAGTGTTCATTAGTACAAATTTACTGTTGCTTAGTAATAAATGTTGATTAGTAAACATTTACATTTGCTTAGTAAAAAATAGTGTTGATTGATAAAAAATTAATCTGGATTTGTAAAATTACTTTTGATTAGTAAAAATCTACACTTGATTCATAAAAAATTACTCTTTATTACAAAAACATTATACTTGATTTGTACAAATTTATTTCTGGAAACATTTATATTTCGTTTAAAAAATTATGGCGAAATCGGTAAAAGCACGTCAGTCTATATGACGGTTCCGTATAGAATACAGGTTCGGAGGAGGCATATTTTCTATGACAATTTCTCAGACATTAAGGCCGGTAATTGTTGTTAATACTGTTTATTATTAACAGAGCATTTACTTAAATATTTGTATCTATAAACAGAATGTATAAACATAAAAATGTCTTTATGTATATATAAACAAGAGTAACGTCGACCGACCACAATTCCAAAACAATTTCTCGAGCCAGGAATATGCTCATTGTAATCTAATATAAGCTAAATTACGGAGCAATTATTCTATCTATTCTTTCATGTTTCCTGTGAAAAATATTTTATATTTTTAAAAGTGAATACTAATTAATTAAACTGTGTCAATATCATAAAATTGCATCTTCATCTAGCATTAAATATTTTCCTTTAGCCAGGTTCCAAGCGCGATTGTATATACATTTGAGCATGACTGTTCACCCTTATTTTTTGCTCATTTTTATATAATGTTTTCTTTTCTGATTCGGGGGATGACATTTTAACATCTTAATTTTGTAGCTATTGCCTGCTCATGGATCCGGTAAAGCAGAAATAGCAAACACAAACGATGTCCGATGAGTGATGTCTGTAGAGTTGTTTAAACCCAGATGTTACTCTCTAATTCACAACTACATAATACATATGGTAGACATATTGCGTAATTTATGTCTGTTTTTTGTTTTCATTTTTTTGCATGACAAAGCAACTTTAACGATTGATAATTAAAGAGAGATAAATTAACATCCAGCGCGTTTGTATCTCTATACATTCAAGTCAAGTGTGATAGGATTTTCGAGAGGGTTCAAGTCTCGGTTCATTTAAGTTCGGCAGTCGTGACACGATCAGTGATATTTTAAATGGAGTTCTCGAGGAAAGGTGAACAAGATGGACAAGGGGAAATTTCGCTGTAAAGCCTTTTGACCCGCATGGGTCAGCTGTGGTCAGACATGGCTTTCCTTTCAAGCCACAAGATTTGTAATGCAACAGTGTAACAGCTGGGTCAGCTCCACCTCAGGCTAAAGCGTCCACAAAGAAGGGGAGTTAACTGTGATGTGTCATGTTTGTAAGGCCTTATGACATTAGACCTTGATATGATATTAGACCAGCATTATTAACTGTCAGAATTGAAGGAAGGAAGGAAGGAAGGAAGGAAGGAAGGAAGGAAGGAAAGAAAATAATGCTTGTAAGGAAAGAAATAAGAAATGGAATGAAGCTTTATGGAGACAATAAAATAAAATAATAATTTGAAGAAATGAGAGAACGGGTGTAAATCGTTTGTGAAGAAAGATGGAAGGAACAGAAAGGAAACAATTGAGGGAGGAGTGGGCTAAACAGGGAAATAAATAGATGATTGTCTTAAAATGCCGAATAGGCTTTGAAGAAAGATCCAAAACAGATTTGCATAATACTGGAAAGGAGAATAGTGAGACGATGAATTAGGAAAAGAGGGAAATGTTGGCAAATGGTGCGAAGTTTAGAAGTACAAAAAAAAAAGAGAGAGAGAGGTGGAAAAAGAAATGATGCAAAATGAAATTAAGCGAATCAGGCTAGTGAGAAATACACAGAGAAAAGAGAAAAATGAAGAGAAAGAACGACTTGTGAGAATGAGAGAAGAAGGGAAAAAGAAAAGAAACGTAGATTGTAAGAAAGAGATAGAGAAAAGAAAAAAAAATGAAGAGAACCGAGGCTTGTGAAAATGAAAGAAAGAAAAAAAAGAGAAACGGAAGCTAGTGAGAAAGAGATAGAGAATAGAGTAAACTAGAGAAAGAAAGGCTTGCGAGAATAAGAAAAGGAAAAAGAGTAAAAAAAAATAAAAGGAAAGGAAGAGAAAAAGATTAAAAGAAGAGAAACGGAGTCTTGTGATAAAGCGACATAAAAAGAAAAAAAATATGAGAAAAGGAGGTTTGTGACAAAGAGTGATGAAGATCGATAAAAATTGGTAGAAACAGAGAGAGAAAATGAGAGACAAATGGAGAGTGGCGACACTTGTAAGAAATAACAAAAGCGGAAAATGAGGAGAAGGTGGTGGGGGGCTTGTGAGAAAAAGAAATGGAAAAATAGAAAAATGAAGAGAAAAGAAACGCTTGTGAGAATGAGGGAAGAAAAAGAGAGACATGAGAAGAAAGAGTAGAGCTTGTGAGATGGAAAAAGAAAAAAAAATGAAGAGAAAGATAGGCTTGTGAGAATGAAAAAAAAAGAGTGATGGAAAAAGCGAAAATGGACGAGAAAAAGAGCCTTGTGAAAAAGACAGAGAGAAGAAAAAAAAAAAAAACAAAGAGAAAGAGAGGATTGTGCAAAAAAAATTGAAAGAAAAAGATAATGACTTTAAATATTTTTGCATGCAAACGGCGGGCTATCATTTTATAATGTACGCCATTTGTTTTCGTTGTTCTTTTTTAATGTGACGTCTTCCCGCATGACGTTGGCTGGTATTGCTTTCCCCAGCTCACTATACCTTGTTACACTTAGCAAACTATATTCCTTTGCCAATAATCTTGCCTCGCTATCCATTCACACAAACCCCTCTGGTAGATGACTCACTGTTGTCTCCTGTCCCTTTCGTATTCAGTATGTCCAGTGTGTGTTAAATTCTCCAAACTGTCATTCCGCATCATGTATTTTCGAAATTTCAACACTCACTTTTTTTTTCTCTTTATTATTGTTTCCATTTTCGTTAATGTCTTTTCGTTGCATACGTGATCCATCCTTAGTATTTCAAGCATTATTCAGTATGATGACATTTCTGTCGCCTCCATTTTTCTCGTTATCAGTCAGGAGATTGTCTAGCATTCACTACCATGCAATTTTCTTTGGTCATAACGAAATGTTCCTGTTTCTTATCATCATGCTTAACTTTTGGAAAGCATTCTTTTGATTTTGTCATATGCTTTCTGATTTGGGGGTCGCATTTCTCATCCTCTGTAAAACACTCCCAGAGCGTTAATTTTTTGTACTTGTTTACTGGTAATAGTTCATATTATCTCCAATTCATAGTTCACCATCTTGGGCATTTCCTCCTGATGAAAACCATATAGAAAACCTTCTTGCAATTGAAGCTTAGTTGAAGAGATAATATGAAAGAAGGACACAAAAAATCTATGCGTATAAATACAGCACTATTAGTTTACATGTAACTTAGATAGGATTAAAAAATATGTATCAATACTGTGATTTTCTTTCTTCTTTCATTGATAATGTTATTAAGCTTATCAGGCGTTATGAAAAGAATTTACATAAAATAGACAAAACTCGTCTATATTATTTAATGAAACATGAATCAATATATATATATATATATATATATATATATATATATATATATATGTGTGTGTGTGTGTGTGTGTGTGTGTGCGTGTGTGTGCGTGTGTGTTCACTCCGTAAATTCAAAACTTTATACATATATTTTTTATACTGTTCATTTACAGCGTCTCAATTTAAAAATTCCAAGTTATGCAAGGGAGGTAACTTTTAGAATTTTTTAAAATGACAAAGAATTTTTTAATTAGAATATTTTTAATTTAGTATTTTTTAAATAAAATTTTATTGTTACAACGAGTTAAGAACTTTGTTGCTATACTCATAGATAATTTTATTTATTTTGCCCCGCAATATTCATATAAAGAGCTTCCGGAAATTTTTGCTTATACTATTTTGATGAACTATTAATGTATTTTCGACTAATATTGTCTAAACTGTGAATGTGCCGTGTTCACTTTAATGTTCTGAGATTGAACTATGCTCATTTGCGTGAAAACTAAGCCATCTCGTCAACGTCCTCGTTGTAAAACCAACATACGTATAACATTTTTATCAGCTGCAATCTCTCAAAAAACATTTAAATTGATATACAAGGTTGGTACTTTGTAAGATACTAGTTGATAACGAACAATTGTTTTAAACGACTAGGTCGCTTGTATCAAATTTAGCATAGTATATAATTAATTTTATTTTTATGCTTGGATCAGTGGTGGATATATTAGTGTTTATAAGTATTTTTAGAACTGGTTCTTCTCTTGCTTTTAGTTAAAAGGTATTTTATTGGTATCGTAGTTTGATATGTTTAGGGTTATTTGTTGATGTATTATGTTCATTTTAACACTGTTTATAGTCATTGGATTTGTAACTGTTATAGCACATGTAACTCGAACAGAAAATAATTGGAATTAGTTACTGGACATGAGAAACCTATTTGTATAAAATATTGTCTAAAGGGAAAGCTTTTATGAAATTAAACCGGCAGTAACACTGGTTACGCAGCCAATTCATGCTGAATGTTTCCTTATTTGGAAACGGCTAATAATCCCCACAGCATTACCACTCCAGCATCTATCTATCTATCTATCTATCTATCTATCTATCTATCTGGGAGTGAAAGAGACTTAGATTTTAGAAGGCACTTAGAAGGAAACACAATCCTAAACAGGAAGCATAGGATAAACATCTACTCCTATTCAAAAGACCAGCAACGTGTGTGATCTATCTATCTATCTATCTATCTATCTATCTATCTATCTATCTATCTATGTCTTATTATATTCATATCTATCTATATAGGAACATAATATGACATAGATATGAACATAATAAGAGCTAGATGTGGCACCATGCATCCAGGCAGAGAAAGAAAGGCAAAAAGGGAAAAGGAAAGAAAAGGAGAAAGGAAGGGAAAAAGTAATGCGAGACGGATCATAGGCGATTAGCGAACACACACACACGGCTTAAGAGGCAATAAGAAAAAAGGGTTATTTTGGATAAGTGGCAAACGGCGGAAAGAGTGTCATTACAATGACAATGAGATTGAGTGAGTAGGGAAGTGTTATCTAAACTATTGGTACGAGAAGGCATCTTACTATCAAAACACAGGTCACCGGCCAAGAGAAAAATTCCAGCGAAAATGTTATTTCGATAAGTGACGACAAGAGACAGGCGACAAAAAAAGACTTTTGGACAGATATGAAAATTAAAGGCCACCTGCGAGCAATCATTGACCGACTTTCCTACTGGCCTGCGCGAATGGAATTGTGTTATCAAGAAATGTTCGCCAAAGAAAGTCCACTTGAAAACGTTAGATTTTGATAATTGACAAAACACAGGTGTAGCTTGGAGCCTTAGCTGGATATGGCAAATTAAAATCCCACCCAAGCCGTCTCGCTAGTTGGGCTCTTTTCGACAAAACATTTGCCCTGCGATAATAAAATTTTGTTATCAGACACATAAACCGAAGGAAAATGAATGGAATAAGAAATGTTTTTATTTCTGCCTTGGAGACGTCAGACTGACTGAAAACTTGGAGAAAATTCTTTTCTGAGACCATGTCGGAAAAACCAGCCGTCTGATGAATTAGTGATAAACTGCTTAACAAACGCCACGTGTTGAACAAAGAGTTGTCATATTATCCGTTCATGATAACGGCGATTTAATTATTTTTTTTTAGTTAAGCAAGGTATTTTTTTTCCAAAACAAAGCCGCGGGGTGTTCACGCCCGACTAAGACGTCATTGGTCAAGTGACGCACGAAGGAGGAGGAAAGATACCCGACCAAGACCTCATTGGCCGAGAGTGATCACGTGACGCACGAAGAAGACTGTCGACGTCCCCACCCAGAGTATAAGTATGAGAAGCCGCTACAAAGAAGTGGGGAGGGCAGTTCACGCCCCTCAGAAGCATGGTGAGAAAGTGGGAGTGAAAGAAAAGTTACCAAAAATGGAAAAGAGTGGAAAATCCCTAACCAGAAATAAAAGAGGTGGATATGTATTTAGAATTATCGAGGAACTCCCCGACGCCAACAGACCCAACCCGGTTTTTGACGGCGTCAATAAAAACGAGGCCACAACAGGCAGAAATCAGAAGCGGGCAGAAGAGAGTTCGGACCCTGACGGGTTGAAGACAGTTCGTTCGGCCCTTGCGGCAGAGATGATAGACCAAGATAGCTGACCAAGATTCACGCAAAATTTTGGATTCCTCTTCAACCAAGAACAATTATTTTGAAGAGCGACTTAGAACCAGACCACAGAAATAAGTTTTTCGACTTTCGTCCAAAGACACACCGAAACACAAATTTCTTAGAGAGCAGACAACTTGAAACGTTAAAACTTGCCTAGCGAAAGCGACGTGTCACAATCCACAGAACGGGTCGGGAGAAGATGCAGTCCTATGTATCGAACAACTTGACATAAAGTTTGTTAACTTTTTCTTTGATACTTTGAACTTTTTGAGTTTTCATTTTATTTTCTTTTATGCATATTTGTGTGTTATCACCCCCGTTGAACTCAATTTGCATTACGGCCCCAACCCCTGTTTGATCTCGTCTGTCTAAGATCAATTCACAACGTGGGTAGGCAGACTGGAGATCAGTGCAGTTACCTTGGTAACCAGGCGTTGGAAGCGAGTTGGGAACGGCGAGGCTGATATCAAATCTAACCAGATTCCCACCCGAATCACCAAAAGGTTAGAACGTCACATTTGGGTGCCGCGACCGATACCAAGCCAGTTGGTCGTCACAGTACGAGGCAACACGACTGACGCGACAGGCGAACGTCACGTTTGGAGCAGCGACACCCGGACGGAGCAGCGAGGAGCGAACAGCTGGCGCCGCGGCGAAGACGTCACAATTGGTGCTGTTTAGGGACGTCACAACTGGTGTCGTGACCGGGATAAGACCCTGGAACGGCCACGTCACAACTGGCGCCGTGGTAGATCAGGATAGAACGTCACAGTTGGCGCTGCGACCGGGGGACGACGTCACATAGATCTATCTATCTATCTATATATCTATCTATCTATCTCAGTCTGTTTATATCTATCTATCTGTCACACACAGACACACATTTAACTGCGTGTGTGTTTGCGTGTATTTATATAAGTGTGTGTGTATGTGTGTCTGTGTGTGTGTTTATATTTTCGTATGTCCATACCTATTTATATGTATTTCAATTTCTTTTATCATTCGGTTCTGTTCATACATTTTTATATATAACCACGTACATCTCTCTCTCTCTCTCTCTCTCTATCTATCTATCTATCTATCTATCTATCTATCTATCTATCTATCTCAGTCTATTGTCATTTATTTGGCTACATCTATCTATCTATCTATCTATCTATCTATCTATCTCGGTCTATTGTTATCTATCTATTTATCTATCTATTTCAGTCTATTATTATCTATCTCTCTATCTATCTATCTATCTATCTATCTCGGTCTATTGTTATCTATCTATCTATCTATCTATCTATGCTTATACCTTCACTAATCTCTTTTGGATAACGTGTTTGCATCTCTCGATATCGATTTGCCTTTTGCATTTCCCACCATTTCTTTTTTGGTTTTACTTCTCTTTTTTTCTCCCATAAATTTAACTGCACCAAACCGACCTGCTCTTCACTCATTAAATACTTCTATTTGCCCGCCCCCGCATTTTATTTTCCCACTTTTGATTCTCATACTTATCATGTGACATTTCAACCGCATTCGCTCGATGCAACTCCAGCCACTCGTAACAGGTATTTTACATTATTTTTCTATTTTTCTCTACATTTACTCGCTTCAAAATCCGCCATATGTTTCTTTCTTCTTTTTCTCGAAATGGCTTTGTTTTTAATGTTTTATTTTCAAGAAACCACACCTTCACTGTCTCATATATAACCTTAGTTTCCAGACTAGGAGACTCGGCTTTTAGAAAAGTATTTTTTGCCCGGGTACGAGCACAAAATGATTCCAAGCCCCAAATTGTACAGATTAAGTCTTTGGGTGTCAGTTTATTCTTCATAATCCCAGTTCATGCGATTCTATCTTTTGGTTCATTTTTTTAAATGTTTTATACCAACTTAGAATCCACTAAATATGGGATCATCTTTTGCGAGGCCATACCCAATTTTCCCTATCTATCTATCTATCTATCTTTTCTGCAAATGTTTAGGCCGAAAGAAATCTAGCAATATAGGTTCTTGATTATTCTGATATCTTTTCCTGAATATATCGAGATTGCCGAGCAGTTCCATCAGATCCTTGTGACGCCCTGAATTAGAAATAGGAAACACTCTTCTACAGAGTCGAATTAGTGCTCGTCATGAAAAGTGGATTCTTTAAAATCATATCCAATGAAAGCAACAATATTTAGCATCCACTGAAAATGAATAATCCATGCCACAAACAACACCCGAAATATCCTATACCTCTTTAACTTGGTGGAATATATAGGCGTGTTGTATGCCATAAAAAACGAATCTGTTAATCCGAAGAATTTTATCTTTAGTTGGAAGAACTGCACAAATGCTTGCAGAAAATAAGCCCATTAATGTTGAATCTTAAAGACGTGTTGTAAGTTTACTGAATTTTCAGACAAGGAGGATCGGCTTTTAGAAAAGTATGTTTTTGCCCGGGTACGGGCAGAAAATAATTCCAAGCCCCAAATTCTACAGATTAAGTCTTTGGGTGTCAGCTTATTCTTCATAATCCCACTTTATGCGATTCGTTTCAATTGGTTCGTTTCTTTTTTTAGTTTTTTATAACATTTTAGAGGCCACTATATGAGGGTTTATCTATTGCGAGGCCATACCCAAGTTTCCCTATCTATCTATCTATCTATCTATCTATCTATCTATCTATCTATCTATCTATTGTGTAAATGTTTAGGCCGAAAGAAAGTGACAATATCTAACTGTGGGATTTTAACTCTCTTGACCTTTTCCTTGAAATAAAACGCAAAATTGGATGACCATGTTTCATTGATTCTCTTTTTTTTATGTACACTGTCCTTTCCACCAATTCCTAACATTTATTTGTTAGTAACTTTTTATCTATCTATCTATCTATCTATATATATATATATATATATATATATATATATATATATATATATATATATATATAATTTTTTTTGAAAATTACAACATAAATATGTTATAAAACCACTACAAAATTGTTATTTTGTTCCAAACTTCTGGTGTCTTATCAAGTGATGGTGTTGAATGCAGAACCTACATTCAACTCCTTCATTGGATAAGACCCCAGAAGTTTTGAAAGTGTCAGTCCTTTTTGCGAATTTTAGCTAATTCTTTTACTCTTGCCATGATAATAACCTTCTTGCACGAATATCAATTACAGAATTTGTATTTTTTCGTCTACAAATAACCACTGATAACATTATTGGAATATTTTAGAATATTCCACTTAAATAATCTAGAGTTTTAAAGCAATTTAACATTTTTAGAATCTGAAATTTGTATTGTACGAATACATTTTTCACTCATTAAAATGGATAAATGGGATTTATTTCTAATAAATCAAATTTTTGTATGTGCACAACTATTTGTTTCCCACTGTGTGTATATATATATATATATATATATATATAATCTTAGCTTTTTCACTTCACAATTAAAAACTTTAACATTCAGATGAACCAAACAATTTTGTCTTAGAAAATCCATCATCCTGATGATGACATTGTACTAATGTCGAAAGTACTCGAAATAAATGAATATCTATCAACATGGTAATGTTTTTTCTTACTTTATTAAGGATGCTAAGAAGCCTGTCTGTGAATACCAAAGGAGCCTATTGAAAACAAGTAGTCAAAACTTGTCTAAATTATTTGTTGAAACGCACAGCCACCCACCCACACAAACACCCCCCCACACACATATATACATATATGTAGACATATATACATATATGTAGACATATATATATATATATATATATATATATATATATATATATATATATATATATATATATATGTGTGTGTGTGTGTGTCTTTTTCTGACGCATTTCATCTGTTAGGATTTCAACGGAATTCGTTGAAACGCACAAACACACAAACACGCCCCACGCACGCGTGCACACACACACACACACACACACACACACACACACACACACATATATATATATATATATATATATATGGTATGACAGATTGGAAAAAAAAGTTTTTCTGACGCATTTCATCTCTTAGGATTCCAACGGGGTGAGTTTTGGTGATGTCGCCAAGTCTACACATGAACAAAAACAAACGTGAAGATATCAAATTATGCAACATTATATATCGTTATATCATTTGGAGTCTGGCCGAGAACATTTCAGCACTGTTTCCTATATCCCTGTTGGGCTGAACATATTAACAACACAGAGAGAAAACAGAAAACAAAGAGACACTGATACTTAGAATCAGAAAGAGACTACTGCTAATTCTGAGACAAATGATTTGGAAATCTTGTGTAAATGTTGAGCAGAACAGAGAACATTGCTTAGAACTACAAGGGACAGGAAGTTGTGGAGAACCATAATCGCCCACGTCCTGAAAGTAAACGCAATTATGTCTCTCTACATACTTTTCTAAATAGATTGAGCATGACATGTGCATTATTTGGTTTTATTCCTAGAAAACAGAGAAATCTATATAGGAACGGGTACAGTAATGAGTGAATTACAGTACATTGCTAGGGAGAAAGAAATAAAGACTTCTACCGGGGTGTGATGGTTTTACTAGTATATATAACGAATCAGTTCGAACATTTAGCGTGGGACGGTCTCGGTAAATAACTAAAATATCAAGTGAGATTATATATAAGGAGACAGTGGAAGAATTAATATTGAACAAAAAATTGAAATAAATTGAAACAGACACCCTATTATCTATCTATCTATCTATCTATCTATCTATCTATCTATCTATCTATCTATCTATCTATCTATCTCGGCTTCTTTCTTTCTATCTATTTATCTATCTCACTTTCTTTCTTTTTTCTCTCTATTTATCAGTTTCGTTTTCTCTATTATTCTTTCTTTCTTTCTTTCTTTCTATCTCTATCTGTGTTTCTATCTATCTATCTCGGCTTCTTTCTTTCTATCTATTTATCTATCTCGCTTTCTTTCTTTCTTTCTTTTTTCTCTCTTTTTATCTCTTTCTTTTTCTCTATTATTGTTTCTTTCATTCTCTCTCTCTATCTATCTATCTTGGCGTCTTTCTTTCTATCTATGTATCTATCTCGCTTTTTCTTTCTTTTTCTCTGTTTCTTTCTTTTTTCTCTTTATTTATCTTTCGTTTTTTCTATCTATCTATCTATCTATCTATCTAGCTAGCTAGCTATCTCGGCTTTCTTTCTATCTATTTATCTATCACGCTTTCTTTCTTTTTTCTCTCGATTTATATGCTTCGTTTTCTCTATTATTCTTTCTTTCTATCTATCTATCTATCTATCTATCTATCTATCTATCTATCTATCTATCTATCTCATTGTCTGTCTGTACCGTATTTGACGGATAAAGAAATCGCACCACGTCCTATAAGCAAAGTTGAAGCGTCCCGGAGGCTAATTGTATCTCCAAGGCTAAATACCGCAGGCTATAATTTTAGCCTGAGACGTTTATAGCAACCTAACCCGCCAGAATAATTATATTATCTATTAAAACGATATTATTATTATTATTATTTTCTATTTTTTTTTTCTCATTTGCTGTCTGATACAATCCTTTAACAATTTTTTTGTAAACTTAAAACCTAGAGTTAAAGGAAGTTCTTTATCTACAAATATATTGAGCGTATTACATTCATACAGTCCTTGCATCTTCTATATCTCCAGTGCGTGTGTCAGTATTTGTTTATTTTATAGTTACTTTGTCAGTAAAACAAACCCGACATGCAAATTACAAATTGGAAATACCAAAATCAAGCAAGTACAAATATTTAAATATCTGGAAAATGTTTCAGCAAATGTTGAAAAGTGTGAGACCGAAAACAGAGGACGCACTGGGATGACGAAAAATGACATCAAAAAGCTAAGCAAAGTATTAAGAAACTGGAATATTTGGATTGAATCAAAGAGTATGTCGACCGTTAAGCAATATCGCCCGTACTTACAAAGCAGTTAATGCTGGAAAATCTCACCACAGATGATGAAGAGACGTGAAGCAACAAAAATAGCGTTCTACAGAAAGATGCTCAGAATACCATGGGCTGAATATTTGTTACAAAGAGACAGTTTTAATGAAAATGGAAACAATAAGGACTCTTATACTTAACACCACAAAGAGACAGCTGAAATTTCTAGAGCATATAATGAGAAAAGTGTGCTTGTAAAAGCACCGATATTTTCGTATAAGTGTATTTACGTATAAGTGAACATAATGTACACGAATGGAATTTAGAATCGGTTCTTCGATATGACATTTTGCCCCGAGCTATGGAATAAATAGTAGGAAGATTTGGCCCTGTGTGCACAAGTTCTCCTTATTTGTTCTTTTTTGAAAAGTGTTGTTTGTTGCGCAAAAGATTTCACTACTATCAACAAATCACATGTGCGCCTAGTCTAGTTGCTCGGTTCTGCTCGTAATATATATATATATATGTGTGTGTGTGTGTGTGTGTGTGTATGTGTGTGTGTGAATGTATATGAGGGTGGGGTCAAAGGAAGTAAAAAGAACGTGGAAAAAGGCCAAAACAGATAGGCTAAATGTCGAGAGAATAAATGGATGTAGCAGATTGGCAGTACTTCCGTTTTATGACGTGCGTCAGGTAATTGTCGGGTTGCAGAACAGACGTCGCTGGGGACGTTGAAGGATATCGGAAATGAAGACAATCTGTCTTGGAGTTTTGGCATCGAATTCTATTTGCTGGCAAAGCAATCCAATCGTTGTAATGAACATCGTCAGACATATTACCTCCATTTCTCTTTTGTTTCTCCCTTACATTTCGCCAGTGGCAAGAAGCTGTCTGTCATTTCTCTATCCCTCTATTCCGATATGCAAAGATTACCATACATAAATATATATATATATATATATATATATATATATATATGACAGACAAGGGAAATTTTATTATTTTGTTTTTATAGCGTTCTTACATTTTTTCTTTGGTCGGAATGTGGGAATACAAAAATTTACGCCGAACGGACACATACAAGAACGCAGGAAAACATTTTCTTTGCCCATCATATTTCAGGAAAAGCAAAGTATGCTGCCGAAATACACACACACACACACACACACACACACACACACACACACACACACACACACACACACACACACACAGAGCGTGCGATGGGTAAATTGTCGCCATATTATATACTTAATTTCACACGTGTGTTGCTTGTTCTTGATTTTCTTGACTGCACAGTATGGTAGGGTCAGCTGGGTACTGTCTGTGAGAAAAAGAGCACCATGATACAATTAACTCAGTCATTTGGAAATGGCATGCTATAGTGCTTGGTATTCGTTCATGAAGCCCCGCTACAAACATTTCAGAGTGTTTGGTTATCAATCTGAGGACAGTGCCGAGTATTCAGAAAGACTTGGATGAGTCTAATGGTGATTAAAAAGGGCGTTTGGTGTGACCACTAGTGATGGTGACATTATGCCTCCATTCATCTTCCCACAGGGCCTCAGACTCAACACAGAAGCCTACACCAAGTGCATTGAGGAAGTAGTGTTTCCCTGGGTCAAGAGGGTGGTTGCTGGCAATGGGACTCTGCACCATGCCACACAAGCAAGAGAATCCAGTCATATATATATATATACATACGTATATGCAGGTGTGTAGAAAAATAGGAAAGAACAATGTTAGGTAAATAATCCAGGGTTCTTTAGTATTTCTGCTTTTATTTAAAAAAAAAAAAACAATGTTCCATACAGAAGTTGAGCTTAGATGATAATTATATTTGAAAAATTCTAAAATTGATTCCTAAATTTTCGCTTGAGGAAGAAACAGGGCTTCTTACTCAAATTCAATTTAATTTTAATAATTATATTGAGGGTTTCGGCTCTCGTTTTTGAAACATGAGTACTCTTATGTAGCGAATGAATCATATTTAAAAAAAAAATAATTATAATATATATATATATATATATATATATATATATATATATATATATATATATATATACGCGCGTGTGTTTGTGTATCTGTATGAGTTTATTAAAACTTATAAAATAAACATGTTATAAGATCACTACCAAATCTGAAATTTTATTTTCAACACTGCTGGTGCCGTATAAAGTGATAATGTTGAATATATTCATATATATATATATATATATATATATATATATATATATATATATATGTGTGTGTGTGTGTGTGTGTGTGTGTGTGTGTGTGTGTGTGTGTGTGTGTGTGTATGTGTGTTTATTCAATTTTATAACATATACATGTTATATGATCATTACAAAATTTGAATTTTTTTTTCAACACTGTGGTGGTTTTCAAGTGATAATGTTAGATGGGAATCGTTTTCCTTCAACACCCTCACTTGATAAGGCACCATCTGTGTTGAAACAAAATTGCAAATTTTGTAGTGATCTTATAAAATGTATAATAAATTTGAATAAAATTATTAGCTCTACCTGGTATTGAGCACACTTTTTAGAAGAGTCTTTTGGGTTATTTGAATTTTATTCCACGTGTACCCACTATGTACTTGCACAAATACTTGTAAATCTCTCTCTCTCTCTCTCTTTATATATTTATATATATATATATATATATATATATATATATATATATATATATATATAAAGAATATGAAGAAATATATTTATGGGATAAAGTTCTCAATATCAGAGATAAAGCGTTTGTAAACATAAATATATATATTAAAAAATATAAATTTTATATATAAATATATATATAAATAAATATATATATATATATATATATATATATATATATATATATAAATTGAACATTGAATACAAGACTCAGAGGCGACAGGCTGTTTCATGCCGAAGGCAATTGTCAGGTTGCCTGACGATTACGTGCAGCATGAAATAGCCTGTCACCTCTGAGTCTTGACTTCAATGTTCACTTTTCACTGAAGAGGCAGATAAAAATTATCTGTTGATATAAATTTATTACGTTTTTTTACTTTATTCATATATATATATATATATATATATATATATATATATATATATATATATATATATATATATATATAATACCCACGCTGGCGCGACTAAATATTAAATATTGCAATAGCACTGATTCATTAAAAAGCGAGAAGAGCAACACAAATATCACCTGGGCTTACGTAACGAAAGCTAAACCCTTCAGGTGATTGATATATATATATATATATATATATATATATATATATATATATATATATATATTTCTGTATATATGTATATATATGCGTATATTTCTATATATATATATATATATATATATATATGTACATATTTCTTTTTTTCTTTCGCGCGGATGATTAACATAGATGGAAATCGGATATGTAAGTAGAAATTCATTCTTGAGTGTGTTTTCGTGTGTGTACATGTACGTGTCTATAAATCTCAGTGAGGAAAACACATCGTTTCTTACCACCTCAAGCCGAACATGCCGGCATTTTCCTTGCCGGATATAAACTGTGGTTACTTTTGTTTCCTTTTTTTATCGAAGAGCGCAGATTACTGGTGAACAGGAAGATATCTGGGATTAAACCCTAAATTACCAAGAGGAGTCGCAGTGTGTGGTCGGGAGGATGGAATAAAAAATTGTAGCTAACGGAAGGTACACATTTCGATACCTGATCAGCACCGGATTGGTCACCCCGGTGAAGTGGTATGATGCTGAGAAACCCGAAATACCTAATAAAACTCAGCTAGAAACGTCATTGATAATGTTTACCAGAAGCATCCAACAGATGTATTTCATGATATATATATATAGCGCTAAAGGTTTATATATATATATATATATATATATATATATTCGTGAGACGGGTTCATCGCTTATGATCTCATCAGACTAAAATGATGCGTGTACACATGGAGGAGAGAGTAACTGAAGTTTTAATCTTTTGAACTGAATATTTTCAAACATTTGTTATTAAATACGTTTTATGGTATATTTTCTAGCCGATTAAATTCGGTTTGTTTTATTTTTTTTATGTTTTTATAACATTTTCTATTAAGTATCACAGCTTTTGTTAATAGAAAATCCGTCAAGAAAAATTTAATCTTGTAAGAACATGGACGCAAATTCACTGTGGATGATTTTACGATTAAACTACTTTCGTCTCGGTAAATTGCTTTCTCTTTTACTTAAAGTAGTAATATTAAATCGATATTGTGGTCAGATGTAAAGTTAGTATCGCTTTGTACGCCCCCAATGTATATATATATATATATATATATATATATATATATATATATATATAATATACAGGTACACATATATGGGTACAACGAGAATGCTGTTGAAATTATTAATGTGTGTTTTCATGGAAACGGGAACAGATGTAGCGGGCATTATAGAGATTTTAACGAGTGTTGTGTATAAAACACGATTTTTCTACTAGACAGTGGGGAGAATAACATGGCTGATAATTGTAGAACTCTACAGAGCTCTAGAGAAACTTTTCTGGCAATGGTATCTCGGGAAGAATTTACGAAATTTCTCTTCCTATTTCTCAGATTTTTTCCGTGAAGTTCTTGTAAATATCCAAGTTTTGAAGCCCATGAAAACTTACCAGGTGATCTGCCAACTGTCTTTACGATAATAACGTTTTTACATTTGCAAACAACCTACATAGAAATATCACCTGAATTGCAAACGACCTACATAAATGTTTAGTTAAATGTCTGTTTGCATCTGCTTATTAAGATCAATGGTTAAAAACGGTTTTGTGTGAGTGAGCCTTTGATTGTGGACTGCCGCTACAGAATCACAGAGAACGATATAAGGTTACAAAGCAGCATCGCTTGACGATTTCTAACAACCATGAATTCAAGCGACCTACGAGGCTGGCATCCCGCTCCCACCCTCACACGGTAGAAACTTTCAAATGTAGCTGTCTCTTCTACTCCAATAGCTTCATACCTCGCACCTCTCGCCAGTGGAACACCCTCCCCAATTACTGTTTCCCTGAAAGCTATAATCTCCAACTATTCAAATGTAATGTCAATCGACATCTCCAGTTACATTGATCTAACCACTATCTTTCTCCTCATCTTTTTTTCTATAACTCCTATCTGCTCTCGCTCCAAATCTTCCGCAACCCCCTGCATCCTAGTGGCTTCACGCCTTGCTTGGGGTGTAATGCTTAAAAAAAAAAAAAAAAAAAACTCAAACTGATATCACTCGAAGTGAAAATAATGACACTACCAAGACATTGATATTCCATATTACTTAAAACAAAAGGTTAGCAAACAAACCGTCAGCAATGATGGAAAAAAAAAACGAAATGACATACTGGACATGAGAAAATTATTTTCCTTAAAAATCATTTTAAGAGAAAGATTTTATAAAATTCAACCGAAAGTAGTACTGACCACCCGGTCAATAAATGCCTTATAAAGAAACAGTCAATCTTACCATTACCAATATCCTCTAACAAGTGTTCCAATACATAGGACTCAAACTTTTCAAAAATAGAAACTATGATTTGGAATTGGAATGAAAGCAGTGATGACGCCAACACTGAAGCCTTCTTAAATATTTAGGACTAGCAGCATGGCCCAGCGTTGCCCGTGCTTGTTTAAAAAATCGTACGACTCATACAGCAATCGCTATTACTTAACTTAAAATCTTTTTGCCCTTCCTTGCCTTTAAAGTAGTACCCTTTGCCATGCTGATGTTGCTACATGCCTTATTTCTTGCCTATCTTACACTGCGAATTTTTTCTAAGCTCTATACTAAACATTAAATCTGTTACGAAAAAAGAACTAAACAAAATGAACACAAAACGATCAGCTTTAAAAAAGGACTCGTAACTGGAAAAACCGAATGAAAAAAGAATGTTAACAACAAATACTTTTTCACACCCAACCCAGTTCTGCGGAATCAGAATCAACGTTGAGTTTAAGCAAGCAAATGAGCCAATTGGAGTAAAGTGCCATGCAGATTTAAATTTTTCCCACTTGTGACGAATGCAGCTATCGATTTTTTTTTGCATGCTAACATTCTAGTTAACATTCGCGTCAGTCAGCTGTTGGCTCTCACGCTGGCCAATAGAATCTTCCTGCCTATTCGTGGCTGCCAGCTATTGGCTCTCACTCTGGCCAGTAGAAAATGGCCGCAAACTACCTGAAAACTGCCGTATAAGCATGAAAAAAAAATGGATTATTTCCACTATCGATGGTAGTTGGGAAATGCAATGTCGGTCTTGGCCTTTCTGCTAACTTGGAGCATGTGCATGTAAATTTTGGTAGAAACCCGTCGAAAATTGCGGCTGTGCATTCGTTACACACACACACACACACACACACACACACACACACACACACACACACACACATCTTGCCTTTTGTATATAAAGATGTGGAATTAGTAAATCCGAAAAAAGCAATAATAAAACACAATACATGACAAATTTATCATCAGAAATCTGGAAATTGAACATGCAATAATCAACGAGACAGGTAATTTTGCATACCAACATAAATTACTACCAAAGCAAAGCGTTAACTTGAAATTCTTAAATAACCTCGTCAGATTCTGACTTGAATATGGCTGACATGCATGGCGCCAAATACCTTCAGAAATACACCGGCCAAACATGTGATCAATTTTAGAGAAAATAAAAAGAAAAAAAGATATTTATACTTAACATCAAAAAGCGATACACTATTTACATTATTCGGACTATTGTCCTCATCTTTGTCGACATATTTATTACAATTTTTGGGCCGTTGTACGCTACGGCCTTTTTCAGGTGGTTGGAATGTCGAACTGAACCATTATTTCGCTCACTAGAGTAGACTGATTTGGTTCCACGTGCCATGTTTAATGGATGTCAGTTATCAGTTATCTCCTGCTAATATCCCTCTGAATGTTCTCCACTGCCTTAACCTGGTATTGAACTCACACTCTTTGGGTCCTGTCACTTTATCTAACCAGCGCCTTTATCTACTGTGCCATGTGTTCCTGTGGACGGCAAAAAGCGATGGCTGATATTTCTAGGGTACTTAATGAGGAAAGAGAGTCTGGTAAATTTGATACTCATAGGAGTAAGATTGATTGAAGAAAACAATGCATAACCTACATAGCGAGCTTGAGTAAATAGTTGGCAGAGCAGGGATTAGGAAACAAGACAAAGAGTCAAGATCTATTAAGAACTACAAAGAATATCTTAAGAACTATAAAGGAAGGGAAATTGTGGAGAACCATGATCGGCAATAGCATATAAGAAGAGGACGCGAAACACAATGAAACTAAGACATTCTTTTCCTGTATTTGTTCCTGCAAAATCAAATAAATATGAGTGTTTCTAAATAATTTCATAAACTGTAATACAAAAAACTCATTTGATTTTGCAAGAAACAAAACAAAGAAAGAAATGTTTTAGTTTTGCACTTTAGTTCAAGTATGTTTCTTTATGTGCCGTCTCCCCTTTGATCATAGCCGATCATGGCTCTCCACAGCTTCCTGCGTCTGGATTACTTAATAAAATCGTCTTTCTCTTATTTCTCCTAAATCCTGCTCCGCCATCCATTTTCTCGAACTCACTACGTATGTTTTACATTGTTTTCTTTTTCCCTGTCCTGTGTATGTCCCGTGAGTATTAGATTTTCCAAGCCCTCTTTCCTCATTATGTGCCGCAGAAACCTCAACATTCTCTTCTTGATAAGTTTCCATTTTATGTCACGTTTGATTTTAGTTCAGAAGGTGCTCAGCATCCTTCTGTAGAACCACATTTTTGTTGTGTCAAGTCTCTTCTTCATTTGTATGGCGATTCTCCATCATTCACTGCCATAGAGGGACGATATTACATAACAGTCCAATAGTCTTTTGTTTGTTTCTAAGGAAATTTTGCTTTCCTAATGCGTACTTGAATTATAGTGTCACACTTATGTTCCGCTATTAAAACAATTCCCTCATAGTTCAAATCGCTTTACTTATTTAAATTTCGGTATCTTTAATTTGTAATTTTCATGTTGCGCTGTTTCATTTTGTTAAAAAACAAGCATTCTCTCTCTTTTTATTTTATCTTTAGTCCATTAGTCTCGTTTTTCTTCACTTCCTTCTGTAGGAGTTCTTGTAGTTCCCTCTCGTCTATCAGCAAGATATCATAGGTATATTTTTAGTTAACAAGATTGTGTAAGGAATCCTGGATGGACTTCTAATTCTCTCAGAATCACCTTGAATAATTCCGACGAGAAAATACAACCCTTTCATATAACGCCTTCTATATGTGTATATTTAATGAAATCATTTTTATCAATACGCAGACGGTTGACAGTCAGTATATGTTCTGGATTGTAAAGGGTGTTTCATTAAGATGGATTATATATGAGGGTGTTTCATTAAGGCGGATTATATATGAAGGTGTTTCATTAAGGCGGATTATATAGGGGTGTTTCATTAAGACGGATTATATATAAGGTGTTTCATTAAGACGGATTATATAAGAGGGTGTTTCATTAAGGAGGATTATATATAAGGTGTTTCATGAAGACGGATTATATATGAGGGTGTTTCATTAAGGCGGATTATATATATGGGGTGTTTCATTAAGACGGATTATATATGAGGGTGTTTCATTAAGGCGGATTATATAGGGGGGGTTTCATTAAGGCGGATTATATATGAGGGTGTTTCATTAAGGCGGATTATATATGAAGGTGTTTCATTAAGGCGGATTATATAGGGGGTGTTTCATTAAGACGGATTATATATAAGGTGTTTCATATAGACGGATTATATATGAGGGTGTTTCATTAAGGCGGATTATATATGAGGGTGTTTCATTAAGGCGGATTATATATGAGGGTGTTTCATTAAGGCGGATAAATGTCAGCAGTAGATAAACCAGTGTTATTGGTGAAAAGTTTACTTATTTCTCTATTGGGTCATATTATTTAAGTCATGACAATTATGTGTGAAAAAATAATATTGTCCGAATGTCCGTCAAATCTGAAAGAATTAGATGCTTAAACTTAATTCCCATTTAAAATCAGTCGAAGTTATTGAAACACTCTTTAGAATTATCCCTCAGAAATATGTCAAGGCTACCCCCAAAAGCTTCATAGCTGAAAATTAGAAACTACAAAACTATATACGATTTGTAATTCAGAGATTCCTTCTCCTAAACTGGTTGCCAACCACCGCAAGACAATTCAGTCAGAGCCTAATATTTAAAACAGAGCTGGGTAGAAAACAGTTAGTTTCAAGTTTTACTGAATGATATTTTAATGGAAGCAAATATAACGAACACGGTTTGTTAACAATTAAATGTACTTCCTTATCCACAAGGAGCTCATACCTGGATCAATCAGTTTTTTTTTACCAGTTTTTATGTATTAATGAAATATGCAGCAATAAAAAGTAACATTGCATTGAATTTACTTGCATAAAAAGCCTCGATATTTTCAATATATTTAAAGTATAGTCTCGATCCAATGTATTTGGAAAGTATGTCTACACCATGGAGTTCCCATTGTAATTTATAAATGCTGTTCGTAAAGAGAAGCCATAATCTGCTGGGAAAAAAAATTGTCATAAACGTAAATGATGTTCACAAAACGAAAGCAGAATGGTTATTGAATCAAGGAAACATTCGAGGGGAGTGCGGAATGGGGAGTAAAATTAAAACTGAATTGGCCAAATATTATGACTAGGTATTATCTTAGATTTCTTCCACGTGCTGGAATTTTTTTAGTAGAACAAAGCAAATTCTTCTAAAAATGAATGAGATACATTGGACTGGGAAAAGCATTTTCTCAGAAGAATTGAACTTTCTAAGTTCTTGATAATTCACAGTTTCTGAAATATATTATGAAACCATAAAAAGAATCGGGAGCAATAAAAAATAATAGGGAAAAATTTGTGAAAATTGAAAAAATTGTAGTCCTTTGATGTAATGCAAAGATCAATTCGAAAAGATATCCACATGTACTCGAATATAGATGAAAATTCGAAGTTGATCAAAATTATTTTAACAGAAAGCGAATCCTACATTTATGGAATATATATATATATATATATATATATATATATATATATATATATATATATAACATTTATTTTAAACGTTATTTTGATTGCATACGCATATTTATGTAGACGCTCTATCTATATATTTATTAAACAGCATATTTTTTTATTTTCGAATACCAGCCTGAATATTCGAGAATTCTTATTAAAGAAAATTTATTTTGATTATATCTCTTTTTTGTTTTCATTTGTTTTCTAGGGAGCATCTAATTATTCAAGAAAATTTATCTTTATTTTTCTAATTTCTGCGGGGTATTTTTATTTTTGTGTTTTGTGTTAAACCCGGATTTTTCCTTGAGTGTGGCATGTGTGTTAAATCTTTGATTTAAGATGAACTGTGCATTCCATCTCATTCTTTTCATAACGTGTTCCATATTTTCTGCTACTTACAGTTTTACGTGCATCCTGGTGGGTTGGTATAGAGAATAGCCGATGTTAGATTTTAAATAGTGAACATTAGGTCATAAATATAGCGAGATAACTCTGATCTTTACTAGAAGTGTAAATTAATAACATAACTAGAGGAAATAAGTATAGTCTCAAGTCATGCGATATTTATGGGTGAAATTGCTCAATGTTAGCTAAATAGCGTGTATTCGTATAAGAGTGGACCCCGAGGTAAACACCGAATGGCGACAATCTGTTCGAAGCTTGAACCCAATGTTCACACCATATATGTTGGGTGGTATCTCCACTATTTATATATACTGACCTATAGAGAATTATGCTTAGGAAGATCAGGTATTTCGGATTTATTATGATAGTCTAACGGTTACTGGTCAGGCAACATTATTTGATATTCAATTTAAATTTTTAAAAATATGTATTAAACATTTTCCAGTTGCGTTCAATAAACGTTATCCTGAGGAAAAGACGGCGGATTTGAATTCGAGTAAATAAATATGGATCGTTAGTGTGATCGCTTGAAAAACAGCCGACCAGACAAAGGCAGCGACATTTTTGTTTAAAAATGCTTTATATATATATATATATATATATATATATATATATATATGTCTCATTTACTACTTTAGACAAGTTTTGTCCACGTATTTTCAATAGGATCCTCTCATATTCACGGACAATCTTCTTAGTATCCTTACTAAAGGGAGAGAGAAAAATACCATGTTGATACCTCTTCATTTATTCCAAGTACTTTCGACATAAGCACAATGTCATCATCATTGTGCTGTTTTTTGTTCTAAGATAAATTGTTGTGTTCATCTGAAAAGTTAATTGTTTTATTGTGAAATGAAAAATGCAAAGGTTATTTACTGTACGGGTTAAATGTCGTGTCTGAAACCTCAGTGGAATTAACTAAGTTTGAAATGTCTATATGGTAAAAAACAAAGACTAAACAAAACAATAAAACTATTAGTTAAAACTTAGATATTCTTTCTACTGTAAACATTTTAAAACATTTGTGCAGTATCCATAATTAATTTTATTAAATGTTGGTTTCATTTTTCATATAGAAAACTTCACCTTTTTTTTTAGTTTCTTTTTTTTTAGTTTCTGTCTATTTTCATGAAAAATTATAGATATATTTTCAACAAGAAATTTTCTAAATTGCGAAGATGAACGGCTATGTTGTTGTAAATGTTGTGACATATTTGATGCATCATTCAAATGAAAACTCAACCATCGAGACAATGTAGTAGTAGAATGACCAAATATATATTATTTTTTCTGTTAGAAGATACAATATTATCTAAATTATTCAATGAGACATGACTTAATGAAAACATGCAGCCAAAATATACGCAATATGGTTTATGTGGTGATTGCATGAAAGTATGTATGAATTGAAACAATCTCCTGTAATATATCTAAATTATAACGGAAATTCAAAGAGAAAATTCTGTCTGGTTGCTAAAATGTAAATGCGATTATTATAAACGTCAAGTAATTTAAAGAGTGTTACACCTGGTGAAACTTTTGATTAAAATATGATTTGTTTTTCGAGATTATCTCATTAATAAAGATTTTTCATTTAAAGCATGCAAGTTAATTTCTCTTTCAAATCTCAAATTTTTTAATTGGCTATGAATAAGAAAAATGAACACCCGAATTAATAACTTCAGTAAGACTAAAAATGTTATAGAAATTGCGTTTGTCTCAAGGTCACACAGAAAAGACAAACTGACAGTCACTATACAATGTTAATTCTTTTATAGAATGTTTTCATCTCATTTCTACATATCAACATCTTTCTTCTTCTATCTATCTATCTATCTATCTATCTATTTAGACACGTTTAGATATATATATATATATATATATATATATATATATATATATATATATATATATATATTATACGATAAAGTTAATTGGTAATCCGTATAGATAATTCCAGGAGGATATAAATCCTGAGAGTTCAGTGTAAGAAAACAGAGCAAGTAATAATTACCTATCAAATCGAATTTTATTGTTCTCGCGAAATGAAATATTATCATGGCTTGCTGAAGTCTCCGATTTGTTATATATATATATATATATATGTGTGTGTGTCTGTGTCTGTGTGTCTATAATATAATATATATAGGATTTTGTATTTTATTTGGGAAGTAGCATACTTTTAGACAATACAAATACCTTCATCCGCATGTAAAAAAAGGCTAGAAATAATGGAAACATTATTAATAAAAAAAAAACATCAACTATGAATACGGCCACAAGGTGGAACAACTTCCCAACAGAGCTCTTTAGATGTAAATTTAGTCATGTTACAAACGAGGAGCGAGCATTGTCATGATGAATAATCATATTGTATCACCAGTCAGGTATTTCTAGCTGAACAGTCTCTTTGAGTCTTGATTTGTTCAACATACACGTTACCATTCAGGCCTTACAAGTTTATAAATCAAACATTAGTTCATGCATTGAATATTGCTGTCATATCTGGTCTGGTGTTCCTGCTATATCTCTCGAGCTACTTGATAAACTCCAAAGAAATATCTGCAATATTATCAGTTCTGGCATGGCATCTCCACTTCAGTCACTTTCCCATGACCGTCGTGTTGCTTGCCTGCGTGTTTTTCTATGAATATTTTCATGTCAATTGTTCCGATATGCTTTTCTCCTTCATACCTCGACCGAATGAACGCCGTACTAGATTGGTAAATATGTCTCATCGTTTTACTGTTGAAATAGTTAAATATAACCCAAAGTTAACCCATATATATATATATATATATATATAAACCGGTGTTCTTATTGATATTTTTATTTTTTCAAAAGAGAGCGCAATGCAAATTTACAGAGCATAAATATTATAAATTAAATGATTTAAAATATGCTTTCTTCCCTACACAGGAATTACCATGTTTCAAACACCGAAGCTAAAACTTCAAATTTATTTATATAATTAAATTAAAAGCATTAGTTCCGTTTCATCCTCATTTTATTTAATTATATAATTAAATTTGAAGTTTTTAGCTTCGGTTTTTGAAACATGGTAATTTCTGTCTAACGAAGAAACCATATTTTAAATCAGTTATATATATATATATATATATATATATATATATATATATATGACGTGACGATTGCGTTTAATCATAAAACAGACCGTCGCCGCTGGGTGTTGACATCAATGTTTACGTTTATATTTACATTAGCTCTGTCCCTGATATCGAGTACTTTAACTCATAAATATTCAGTCGGTTATGTTCCATGGGTGATACACGCTTAGACGATCATGTATCTTTCGATATATGACTGACGATGCAGATATTTTTCCCGCAGTAGGTAACCATCTCTTTTTGCGGTAGACCAGTTACTATCCAAGGCTGTAGAACCAAGTTTGTCCTGCTATTTATCTAAATTCAGTTGTTCATATCACAAACTTCTTGGAACATAGACTGAGTTGAGTTCTTCAGATCACAAACTCTGTGGAACATCAAAGCCACACGTCACGAAATCTCTCACTTTAATTCTGAGTTTAATTCCTTGGCATTTTGAAAAAATAAAACTGATTTCTCAATTCACAATATTTTGGAGATATTTTAAACTTAATTTAAAACAAAAAGTTAAAGTTTTCTGTTACTTTAAACACAATATGAATTAAAAAAAAAATTAAAATCGCTAAATTTTTGCTATTTTAGAATTTGAATCTTTAACTGTTCATATTGACACAAATCAAAATGAAGATGAAAAGCATCCTGATTCCAAAATTTAGAGCAAGTTTGGCCAGAGTTAGAGGGGTTTCAGACATACGGATGGACAAACAAAAGTTTCCGTTTATTTATATGAATAGAAAAAAGATTTGAATTTTTATCTGTTCTCTCGGACATAAAACCCAATGCTGGATATTCAAGTAACAGATGAAGTGCAGATTAACAATCCTGGGATTATCTTGATGCCTAAAAGACGTGTGGTCCGAGGAAGAGAAGTTTCAAACACACGGAAGGATACGTAGAATGTACCGTTTATCTATCTAGAAGTTTCTACTTAATAAGCGAATAGACTTTATCTTGATTATAAATTTGTTGCGTATTTCAAATGTACCCACAAAAAAATATATGAACCGAAATTCCCGAGGATTCAACAGCTGAAATGTAGTGATAACAACAACAAAGATGAGGGAAATACTTCAAATATAAATAGTTTAAATAATGGTAACTGATCCCTGAAATTCACACAAATCTGCAAATCTTTATTCTTTAGGCAGATTATAAGTTGTCCCACTTACCTTCTGTTATACTACCTATTCTATGATAAATAGACTCTCCCACAGATAATAAGTAGTAGTATTAGCAGTAGCAGTTTGCCAGGGAGCTCAGTTGTTTCTGGGGGGGGGATTACTAACATCTTTTTATTTAGTTTCTTGTAAATATATTATGTCATATTGTATATACTCATTGGGGATCTTTTAAAAATTGTTGTTTTTATGCCCCCCCCCAGACAATATTTGTACATAAGGGGAGTATTTAGGATTTTCATTGAGTCAAAGAGGTATTTTGGTGTATGTAGTAAGAAAGGTATGGATAAATGTGTTGTTTTGGCGAAAGGAATATTGTTTTGTATGATAGGGTCAGTGGTTGTGGCTAGCTAAGTTTTATATTAAGACAAGTGATGACCGTCCTTTATCCCAACCCCCTTTTTTGCCTTGTGCCACATTTGTTGTATTTTTACTAAAATAAATATTGCCAGGGAGCTCAGTAGCTGAGTAAGTCAGTTGGTGTCGGACATTAAAGTATGAGCCCCACAACTAGATTGCTGCGTCATTAACTATTATTGCAAGTTCATAATGTTTTGTACGTCGAACCTAATTTAGAACCGACTTAGTGAAGTACAAGCCTCCACTGTGAAAAACTACTCTACAACACCTTCATTATGTCCTGTAAGTGTCAAATTCTCTATCAACACCGATCTGATTCGGAACTGCCATCTGGATGAACAGAAGTGATCTGAGGACAGACTGTTGGGCCTCAAACTCTCACCTGATCTCAAGCTAAGGAGACAGATCAGGCCAAAAATGATGTACTGTCGTCCTATTCAATCGAGAGCTTCCCCGACCGCAGTCTCCAGCCTTGATAGAATTCAAAAGTTATCTCCAGGCCCTTGCGGGTGACGAACTATTCTCCTCCATTTTAACCTCTCTCCCACAGGCGGCATGTGGCAAGCCTCCTACTGTTCTACAGTTACGTCCAATAAATTCCCTGGTCCGGCCGAGGTAACCTGTCACAGCAAGAACACGCCATATCACTAACATAGTAGCAAACCATCCATATTCACTCCGTATCTCATTAGTTCTTCTCGATCTGCTTCTTTCCCGTGAATGACTGTCCTGGGGAATCGACTCCAAACAGAATGTTTCCCCGATTACTACAACCATAACCTGTTCAAGGCTAGGGTTAACCGTTTTCTTCCACTTGTATACACTCAAATGGCCTCGACACGTAACCTTCTAATTCGTGTGGACTTGTAAAGGGTAAATCACCTTGTAAAAAATCCCTATTACGGGCCCTAGAAATTTCAACTATCTATTTCTGATTCTAAATATATGCTTCCTTTTATTTCTATTTGCTAACATCTCATCCAGTGCATACCTACATTAGTTCCTTTTTCTCCTTCGGTCCATTCACATGAACCTGTATACAGAATTCGGCAAGATACACCTAATGTCCTTATAGATCCAGAAAACACATTGAACCTATCGGAGTAGCGTAAATTCCATGAACTTACAAAAGAATCGACAGAATATAAATGGATCAGTTGGTCACTCTGATGCTGGCATCAAAATGGGTCCAAAATAACCGCTGCAACAGAGGTAACCTCCCACAATATCGCAACAACAAATTAAAGGAATTACAAGCTAAGCGTGACAAGTTAGTGTAAGCTAGTGTCTTTGCCCGACTTGAAAGTATTGGCGTTTCGACTGGATACATCAATCACCTCTTTCCTCGTTAACATTCTGAACAGTGGAGACCATTTTGGCACAGCTTTCGCTCGTTCTGTCAGCTAATCGAAACCACAGCGAGTAGAATATTCAGTTTGTAGGCATTAAGCTGTAAATCGCCTGGCAATTTTCTAGATTGCGGAATGCTGTTATCTCCTCAATATCAGACAATCAAGACGTGAAGAGCTTCTACAATTTATTGTTCAATATGGAGATGATAGCGTGTTACCAAATTTTCGTATTGCTGTTGAAATGCTTCGAACAATTACAATTTCCAAAAGATCTTTTCGTACGTTGAAGACAATGTACAATTTGAGAGAACTAGATTTTTTTCTTTGCAGCAAGCTGACGCCTGTTCAAATCCTCACCGTATTTAGAAGTATTTGACGTTATCGAGAACATCATTTGTCGAGATTTATAAACTCCATGTTTCGTTCAATTTCGCAAAGTAAGTGATGATATATAAAAACGTAAAGAAAAAGATAGGCACAATATATCATTTTTATTAAATAAGTACTAATTATTTTAATCATTAAATTGGTTTTAAAATAGTAGGTGTTATTTGTATGTTAAATAAGAAAACGTAATTATTCCAACCTAAAATTAATGAAAATTTATTGTACTTAGCTACTCAACATAGTAAAACCAACAATATATCATATTCTCTCCAGCATTTGGTTTCGATCAGTCAATGTATGGCTATTTTAGAAGGTGTAACAGACAGACTAACGGAAGTCGCAGAATTTTTTATATATAGATTCATGCACCATTTATTTTGCGTGATCATGTATTCTGCGAGGAAACTGAAAATGGTAACTTTCAAAATAGGGTACGAAATCAGTGAAAGGAAGAAAGGTACTTTCTTCCAGCGCTAATGCAATAACTTGTTCAAATATAACTTTTATTCTAGCGACATTATTCAGTAGTAAATGGGTGTTACACGTTTGGAATGGTCGCGGTTGCCGTTGTCCATTGGGAGAAAAATTTGAAAGTAAATGAATTAAACCTTTTCAAACGAAATGGACTTCAACACTTGGAATATTTTTATATATTAATATGAAGAACAACTTGACTCGCAAAAGAAAAGAAGGAGAAAAGGACATTTACGTGTATACAGAATTATACAACTGACCGTCTTCTTTGTGTGAGCGTATGCGAGTGTCTATGTGTTTTGTTTCCGTATTGGCCCTATACGATCTCGGCGTAGGACGATAGCCTTTATGCATCTTCCTTATATAATCCCGAATAGAACGCCACCTAACAGGCGTCCTGGCAGACAAGTTTGGCAATTTCGCAATAATATCATAATTCCTCAATGTTTAGTTTAAAAGATTTTTTTTAAAAATCATTTCACCCCAAGTACGCGGTAATGCCAATAGTACGCAGTGAGTTGGAGGGGGTGAAACTGAAAGAGAAGATTGAGAATTGGGGGGGATTGAGGAAAGCACAAAAAGGAACAGCGGAAGATGGCGATTGGCGTTGTATTTACATTTTTGAAGAGAGTAGTTATCAGCGAAGCAAGAAATCAAAAGGCAGTTCCACATGTGGGAAGTGCGAGAAAAGAAACTGTCGAAGGGTGGGACCGAAATGCCACTCGAGTAGCACACTTGAATTCATGTAGTCGGGGCATGAGGGGGAAAATCTTTTCAGAGTAGTTCCCTGAAAATGTTTGTATAAAAGACAGGGAAGCCATGTCACGTTCGTGAGAAAGTGACTGAAGTCGATATGCCTAATTGAAATATTCGTTTTGTGGAGCATTTTACTGTTACTCAAAAAGTTAAAAGATGATTTTATATTTTGGGATGCTTTTATATTTGTTCGAAATTAAAAATGAACATGGCAATTATAGAAACTTTTCTATAATCTGAAGTGATGTACTTTAAATTCTCTTTTGTGATAACTGTGTTGCCAAGATTTCGTGAAAGAATCTGTTCATTTAGTGCCATTAGATAGTCATAATTTAAATTACCTTTAAATAAAATATTTAAAAAATTTTTTTTTTGTTCAATTATCACAGTTAATTATATATATTATTAAAGTTTTCACTTCGCTTTTTGTACTAGTAGATCTCCGTTTCACTTTCGTAGGGTAGATGTTGTTGAAACAGAAGAATAATTTCAGTGACTTCGCATGGGCGATACTTCAGGACTGTTATAGAAACATTAGAAAACTTAGACGATTTCAGCATCGACACGATTACAAAATAAATGAATTACGCAGCAGTGGTGACATATTGGAAAAAACTTAGATCTATTTCTATAGCGCTGACAAAAAAAAAGCCAGGTGAAAATGACTGCGATATTGAACCACATAAAAAAAGCAATAACAAAAAAAAAAAAAAAAACTTATCATCGGATTTCTGACGAATAGCGTGCATATCAGAATTAGATCAAAGATAAGGCAAGGGTATTAGTTTAAAAAAGGCCAACAGAATAAGTAATGTGATAATTATCCTCAGAGTGATATCAAGATGAGTAATAAAAACGCAGAAGGATGTATACTTAACTTTTACAGATTAAGTAAACGCGTTTGTTTTGGCGTGACCTAAAGAACTATTTGAACTGCTAGGTAAGCTTTGTTTAAGACATGTATTAGAATAATTCAGAACTTAGAATTGGAGCAAACAGGTTACATATGGATAGGAAAGTAACTGAGTATAGTCATAAAAATGAAGAGACGCAAGACAAGAATGTGTCTTATGGATAAACTTATTCAAGGCGATATTTAAAGAATTATAAGTGCTACCATTATTAATGGCGGCCACAATCTTAACAAATTAAGGCACAGTGTTGATTGCGAACACAGAAAGAAAACTACAGGAACTGAAGACAAAGTAGTAAAGAAAAGTTAGAAGAAAGGACTAAACATTAATTGCAAGTAGACAGAATGTCCGGTTATTAGCAAGAAGTTCAGACAGAATTAGGATATGACCATAAAAAAATGAAGAAAGTAAGAAAATATAGATATGTAGGAAGGGGTACCGAAATCCGAAGACGCATTGAAATAGTGAAAAATCTCATCCTTCACTTAATTCAAGTCTTAAGAAACAGGAAGATTTCATTCGAAACACAGAAATGTGTGCTGAAGTTTTGTGTTATATCAGTCCTCGTATCATTTCTTATCGAAGAAGCGGCAACTGAACACAAGTGGATAGTTCAATAGGAGGATGCTGAGAATAAAATGGATTGAACAAACGCGCAACGAGGAAGGTTTAAGGAAAATGGAAACAAAAATGACGCTTATCTTACAAAGAGACCGCCGAGACTTCAAGGATTCAAGAGGAAAGAAAGCTTGGAAAATTTGACACTCTCAGAACAAACATGAGGCAAGATGGATACAGCAGTTAACCGCCCTAAAAAGCGCGTGTAAATGAATGCTAAAAGAGCTAGTTTATCAAAAATGCATAGCTTATTAACAGCCACAAAAAAGAAGTTGTGATGTGCCTCACAGCCAACTTTCTGAATGGACACATCATCGCTGCTTCTGTTGTATATATATATATATATATATATATATATATATATATATATATATATATATATATATATATATATATATACTGTCGTTATCTGTTTGAATTAGTGGTGCTCTTATGTCCATCGTCTTTTGTGTCAAATTTTATATGTTCTAATGTTAATTATGTTTAAATGAAAATGTCCTGATGATGGTCTTAAATAGACCGAAACGTCCGACGTCGACATAATTGCATGTTAAGATTTTTGTTTGCTTTTTCTGTATTTTTCTTCATATATATATATATATATATATATATATGCCATAATTCTCTTTTTTTCATTTTTGGTGTATATTTATTATTTTATTCATTTTTTGCCAAAGGTTTCATCGCACAGAACATTTTCTCTCTTCGTGACTTGTGGAAACTGAAAGAGACGAGATTTGGTTCTACAGGAGGATTCCATATTCGGAGCGAGTAATCAAGGTGAAAATCTTAATGAAAGTTATTTAAAAAAAGCCCACGTATACTTAGAATCAGAGAGTTGAAATTCCTTCGAGATATAATGGGAGGAGGAGGGGATGGAATATTTAATACTCGCAGGACATATCGTGGGTAAGAACTAAAGTGCTCGTGTGTATGAATGGCTGAACGAGTGGTGACATGCTTGGCAAAGGGAAGATACATGACTGAGGAGGCATTTCTTTCTACGGTAGATCAGTTGCCATCCAATATTCTAGAACCCAGCCTGTCCTGCTATTTACCCATAGGTGAGGGGATAAGAAGATTCATACCTTTCCCAAGGGTATTAGTACATAAGTGAATGAAATTGATTCCAATGGAATACGA
Source organism: Acanthosepion pharaonis (assembly GCA_903632075.3). Classification (NCBI taxonomy): domain Eukaryota; kingdom Metazoa; phylum Mollusca; class Cephalopoda; order Sepiida; family Sepiidae; genus Acanthosepion; species Acanthosepion pharaonis. Next base: position 503,376 of record CAHIKZ030000134.1, read on the forward strand.
TCTCGGATCTCCGATTCCTCAATCTGGACCTCCCTGATATATATATATATATATATATATATATATATATATATATATATATATATATATATATAGGTATCTATACTCGTTTCGAAAAAAAACCTTTCCCTGACGATCCGCTTAGGTGAAACCTGGGTAGGTTTGTCTGGCTCACTAGGTTTTATCTATCTATCTATCTATCTATCTATCTATCTATCTATCTATCTATGTGTGTGTGTGTGTGTGTGTGTGTGTGTGTGTGTGTGTATTTTTGAGTCAAATGTCAATTTTATATGAATACTTAAGAGATCTGTTACAAAAACCACACTGCGTTAGTATCTCAAAAATTCAAAATTCTTTTTAAAATACCGGTAGTTGCTGAATTGTAGTAACCTTTCCAATTTCTGATTAGTAAATATCGTTTTTTTTAATGACAATATCACCTGCTACAAATTAATACGGAATTAAAAAAGATTAAATTATTGTATATTATTAAAAAATTTAAAAATGAACACACTCCTTGTTCAAATTCATTATTCATCGAAAGAAATGTTTTCTCAAAACAATAGTCTCCATAATATATCCCATTCATAAAAGCGATTAAAATAATTTCTAATTAAAGAATGTCTTAGTTTTATTACACTTTTATTTTACTACTCAGAGCAGATTTTCGTTGACTGGTGTTTCTCTTTCACACAAAAATTGATTTAAATTCTCCAAGGACGTGTGCTTATAACTAATATAAGCATTAAGCAAATTAACAAAATGAATTTGTGTGTTCGAATGTTTCTTTATCTAAAACAAAAAGCAATTTGTTTAGACGAAAGTTTATAGAAAATGCTTTAATCACTAGATCATCCACAGTAAATTTGCGACCAGTTTTCTTACACAATTTAATATTTCTTGGCAGATCTTATATTATTAAATTGTGGGATATTTATGAGAAAAGAGATAATAATATGAACATCGATAAAGAAACTAAATGAAATTAAACAAACTACATACATAAACACATATTTAAAAAAATAATTTTTAAACGTTTCTATGCTCCTTTCCAATCCATTGCATGTATAACAACGTAGACATCACTTTAGTCTAGACTCATGGCGACAGACGAATACAGAGTGCGATGGATATATTGTTTCCCAAATTATGCAAACATGAAAATAACACTGATATCTCATTTTAACATATATATTCACCAAAATTACACAAAAATATTTTGGAACAGAAAAGAGTAAATTTATTCAATAAAATCGCCATTGGCTTCAACCACAACCACCATTGGAATCTCCTCCAACTCTTCTGGACAGTCTCCTTGTTTCAGTTGGTAAATGCAGCCATAATTCTTGCCTTCAGTTCATCTTTGGTTTTACAAGAAGTTTTGTTGGTCACTCGCTCAACTGCACCTCACGCATAATAATCAAGTAGGTTGCAGACTGGGGAGTGAGGTGGCCAGATGTAAAACGTGATTCCTCGAGGCGCTTGATGTAGGCCTCCGTGTTGAGTCTGAAGACTTCACTAACAGACACAAAAGTTCTTTTCTTATCGGAATGATTAGAATGAGTTTTCCAAGCTTCCGTACTTTCGTAATCACTATTACTCTCATCCAACTATTTTCGAATCCTCTGCACACTCCTCAGATTGACATTCAAATACTCTAAAATGCTTGTATTAGAGTTTGCGGTGCGAATGCCAAGCAATGGATTGCGTCATTGTGCTCTTTTTCTCTCAGACGGTGCCCAACTGGCCCTACTATTCCGTGCAGTCGACAAAAAACAAAAAAAACAACGCGCATGCGCAAAATTAAAATTATAAAATGGCGACAATTTACCCATCATACTCTGTGCATATGAATGTAAGATATAATAAATTTCACTGCAAGTGTTAAATGTAAAGGAACCGAGTTAACTTATTTATTAATGTAAGTATAACTTTTTATAATTATTATATTATGCAAAAGAACTGAGCTAATATATACTTATATTAACATAAATATAACATTACTCCTTACCTTAAGAGAATACTTCAAGTATTATTCACTGGGTAATCATAATCATGTAAATTATATCCAAATCTTATAGCAAGGATACTCTTCCTTTAACACACACACACACACACACACATATATATATATATATATATATATATATATATATATATATATATATCTCGACAAGCACTATTGTTTCACTCTGCCACCCGTGTGCCTTACTATCTTTTATTGATCCTTATACGACCCCTCAAAAATTTACTTTTTTTTTCAAACATATGGAAAAAAGGAGGTGTCATTCCACGTGCAGCCTGCTTACAAACACAAGTGTTCATAACCATTTTGGTTCTGACCTGTCGAGGTGCAACTAAACGACGAAACGAGGTTACATCTTTGCAGTGAGTAAATTGTTTTTGTCTACAGGAAAATAAAATTATAATAAATAATTATTTCTCTCTCTCGGTATTGAGACATCTTTTGAATTAATGCTGTGGACGCTAGAATTTATATATTATTTTTCGTTCTTAACATTCGAATATATATATATATATATATATATATATATATATATATATATATATATATATATATATTACATTGAGCTCTCTGGATTTTATCCTCCTTAGGTTTACCCATACGGATTACCTAATTTTCCTTAAACTATATATATATATATATATATATATTTATATATATATATATATGTATGTATGTATGTATGTATGTATGCATGTATGTATTTTGTGTGTGTGTGTGTTTTAATTAGTATGAAATATAGATCAAATGTTGATTCAAATCGAAGGCACGAACACTACGAGATATGACAAATACCCGTGCGGTCTACTTAACGAAGGAAAACAAGCACCAGAAAACTAAAACAATACCAGATTTTTCACTACTTAAATAATTATGTAGTTGATATTTTTATTATTGTAATATGGCACAAATCTTTGTATTACATTTATTTTTTAAATAGAAGGAGGTTCTGAATTTAACCGTTTTCAACAACCTGATGAAAATTCATGATCGTCTCTTAAATTTAAAATTTGTGAAAAAACTAAGTTTTTTATCATTGATTATAAGTACTTGTTTCAAAATAAATTCCTCACATTTCTCTTGATAAAGGCCGTCATTTTTATTATTGTTATTGCTAAAAGTAAATATTTGAGAAATCTATATAATAAAGGCGAATGTTATAGTTTCACTGTGTCACACTTTTTCAACTTTACACCAAGAGGGCGTAACCCACCTTATCATACTATTTTGAAATCAGGGGGACCCCATGTGCAAATTAAAAACATTCCGGGTCGGTTTCGGACCCGCATACCTGAAATTTTGGATTCCCATGTTTTGATTTCTGCAATTGTTTTCGGATTCCATTATGTCAGCTTATACTGATAAAACCAACTAAAGGGACGCAACTCCTATAACTTTCAGTAGCTCATGCTCAAACGGAAAAAAAAAATCTGGTTTTAAATTTCAGTATTTCAAAATAAAATTGTCCGTGTTTTCAACTTTACTCCGGACCTGCAATCCTGAAATTTTGAATTCCCAAGTTTTCATTATTGTGATTATTTTCGAGTTTTTTACGTGATTTTTGCGAGGAATTTTTTTTTGGTACAATAATTTGGAAATAAATTTGGGAATAATCGAAATTAATTGCGAAACCCAGCGAAGGTTACCCATGAAATAAACTAATTGTTTCTACGGTTAGTAAGGCCCTAAGTAAATAAAAGCGACTTCGGATTAAGTAAAGGCAGAAGAATTATCGTTGAACTTTTAAAACGTAAGATTTAATATCAATGCACTACATTAATGCAACGATCAACTTTGAGTTCCTTTGTAGTTTATTGCTGCCTATCACATCCACTTCTCCCTACCTATTTTGATGAAGGCCTAATTAAGAGCCCCCCCCCGCATGAACTAGCTTACATGCCGCCTGACAAGGCCAGATTTTAAGCAAGTAAAGATTAAACGAAGTAATTACCTACAGAACCAACTGAAAAAAAAATACACACAACAAAATAACGTTATGTCTTGAAACGCTATTCCTCCAAATTTGAAAATACGTCCATAATAAAAAATGTTACGTTACTGCAATCAATAAATATGAAAAAGATAAAAGAATAAAATTATTGACAAATGGTATTAATGATATCTGTCTATATTTCTGAGATGAAGTATTACATACACTATTTACATTATTCGGACTATTGTCCTCATCTTTGTCGCCATATTTATTAAAACGGCGGAAAAAAGGACGGAGCGTACAACGGCCGAAACGTTGCAATAAATATGGCGACAAGTATGAGGACAATAGTCCGGATAATGTAAATAGAATATTAATAATGTTTAAATGATGAATGATAGGGAAAGAAATCGAAGATACTGAATCAATAGTCAATAATAAACAAAACAAACATTATGACTCCAAATGTATTTCCTACAATTTCGAAGATTACGTTCTTTTTCATGAAAAAGAGAAACATTACGCTTAAATCTAAATATAGAATTATTCATCCCAGCGTGATAGTAATTTAACAAATACAACACATTAAATATTTCTAATATAATAATTCCTAATGATAATGAATATACTTAATAAATTAAACTTGTTTAAACACTTATTTAAAAATAAATCCCCAAAACAATCAATGCATACGCCGAGTTGTCTTAAAAATCTAATATCTATCATGAATAATTAAAATTTGTAATTTCATAATAATGTAAAGAAATTCTAATAAGAAAAAGTATAAGAATAGATAGGTAATTAAAAAAAAAAGAATTTCCTTTTAAAATACGACATCACTTTCTTTGAACAATGAAAACTCTAATATCCATATATATATATATATATATATATATAGATAGATAGATAGATAGATAGATATTGATTATTCATCATATTGTTCTATATAAATAAAATACATTGAGCTCTCTTTTGTGGATCAGTTTTAATATTTTTATATTACTAGGATATATATATATATATATATATATATATATATATATATATATATATATATATATATGTATAGTAATATAAAATAAATATATATATATAATCCAAGTGTGTCCTAGTAATATAAAATATTAAAACTGATCCACAAAAGAGAGCTCAATGTATTTTATTTATATATATATATATATATATATATATATATATATATATATATATATATATGTATAGTAAAGGTAAAATAAATCCGTGTGTATATAATCCAAGTGGGTCCTAGTAATATAAATATAATATATATATATATATATATATATATATATATATATATATATATACATACAAATATATATATATATATATATATATATATATATATATATATATATATATATATATATATATATATATATATATATATATACCCTATTTTTCTGTATTATGGAAACATAGAACCATCAATATACGCTCTCTATCGGAGAGAGATTTAAGTGATCATAAAACGCATTGTTTGAGGGTAATTTAGGTATGCCAAAGTAAATACTTTGGAGTGTTGGTTTTACTTTTCATTATCTATGTCCTCTTCTGTTCATATCTATCTTATCTTTTCATATCTATGTATCTATCTTTCCATCTATTTACGTTATTCTCTTCATTATCTATCTATCTATCTATCTATCTATCTATCTATCTATCTAATTTTGTTTTTCTCTTTCTCTATCTCTCCTTCTCTGACTTGGCGGGAAGCTAGCTTTTAAGAATTATACGTTTTGTTTTGAGGGGTTCAGACATTTTATTCGAGATGTTTTTGTTATTTTTGTATTTATTTAGGCAGATGTTTTCCTGAATTAAATTCTAATTTTACCTTCCTCTAAAAATAAAACGCATGGAATAAAATCATGTGGTAGAAAGATTACCAAATAATTTTATTCCACGCGATTTTATTTTTTTATTTTTTTTGTCCTATAACTTTGAGTCTTGGCAATATGTATGTAATATATAACTATTTTGAATGCTTTTCACGATTTTTCCATTTTCACTTATTTCTAAAAGCGAAATTTACTCTTTACATTTTAGGATTGCTTTTTTTTTTTAGTGAATATTTGTATTTTTCTAATTTTCGAATAAGTTGTATAACCAAATCAATATTATGTATAAACTGTCCAAAGTTCATGATTTTGTTCTGTTTCTGTTCATAGATTAACTTGTCAGTTATTGAAACTGACAAGAAAAGATTCAAAATACTCGAAGCTATTATTATAGAAAAGAAACAACAAGCCGTAAATAAAATATCGTTCACGAGAGGAGAAAACATTTTAAAGTGCATATAAAATTATATTATATATTATTTAGAACCGTCGTTTTCCAAACATGAAATCTATATCTATATTTCTGAGATGAGGTATTATGTACATGGCGCTACATGATCCTGAACAAAGAACTGTACCAAATTACCGAAACCATATCTCAAGAGGATTATCAACATCAGCAACGGCTAAAGTCGATATAACATGTAACTGGAAGAGAAAATTAGACATAATTCAGTCGACATTACACAGCACTTCAAATAAAAGATTAGGAAGGAAAGCAATATCAATACTGGAAAGAGAATTAACATTGAATTTATTTATTCTCCAGTATATTTCTATATTTCTGAGATGAGGTATTATGTTCAC